>LPNX010840821.1:1175228-1192399 GCA_001517045.1 Pseudotsuga menziesii | reverse complement strand
CCCAAGACTTTACATGACCAATTACATCAATGAAATCCCTAATAAGAGGAATAACATCTCCAAAAAGAGAAATAATAATAAAAATACAAACTAGAATATATATCGCAATTATAATTCTTTAACAAATACATGGTAATGGCACATGATTATATACTCGACCTTGGCCTTTCAACATTGCGATGGCACATGATTATATACTCGACCTTGGCCTTTCAACATTGAGAGAATCAGAATAACATTAATATGTCACCATACCAATGTTTTAGCATGTATAAAACAGCATTACCTTATAAAAAATCATGAAATGATGATTGAAATGGTGCAAAGTCAAGTCTTGAAACTCATCACAAATACGATGTTTAAAGTTTCATCACAAATACGATGTTTAAGAAACATTGACAAAGCAATGTTGGTGATGATGTGAAAAAGACTAAGATTTTTGTTTTGTTTGAGTTACACTTAATTATGAGGAAAAAACAATAGAGAGTTTCGATCAAAATTAACATCACCATAAACATAGTTTTTAATATTAAATATCATAGAAAAATAAAAGGAATGTATATATAGAATTAGGAATAGAAATGTAAATTAGTAACTAAGTTAAAGGTATGAAAACACAATAACACATATAATTGAAAACTAGGAAATTTGAGGGAAAAGCGAGAGGATACATGTTAAGTTCAAAACATGGTAAGTTAACGGATTGTATAAAATATTAGTAGACAAAAATGGGAAGTGGAGGAGGAATAGAGATGATGCAACAAATACTTTCACAATTGGGAATTTTGGGCACTCATACTCTAATTCACGAATAGCTTAGTATTTGAGTTTTGGATCATATTTAAATTACGTAAAGATGGAACTATATTCGATGGAAGTATGAATTTTCGAAAATTGTTCTTAAAAATTATATACTTTTATTGGTATATGCTTATTACAACATTCTTAAAAATGTATACAATTTAGCTTACGCATAAACCTAGATCCGATATGGTCAGAATATGAAGTCCAAAAGCATAACCACTTACCTATAGAGAAACCCCCCACTGAAGAGTAGATTCAAGAAACCAGAAAACAAATACCAGCTTCCATACTCATCAAAACTAGAGGTTCGAAAGTGCTCTTAAAAAACTCTAAGGCTAATATTCCATTCGAGGACACTAAAACATGTTATTGGTCTATGAATTGTGCATTGACTTTAATTCCATGGATTGATTTTGGTCTATGTTATCGTTTGGACTCAATTTTCTCTTAAACGTGCATTCTTGATTTCAAGTATTCTTACCAATTTTCTTGAAACATAATGAGTGCAATTTGATTAGTTTGTTTATATTTTTTATAACGAGACTTTCTTAAGATGTTAAAGGAATCTATTATGGGTGAATTAAGGTTTCGGCTCTAAGCTTGAAAATACTCCACACTCTTTTCAATTTGTCAATATTAATCTAATTAACTATGCATGATAATCTTACCTTGCCACCATTGCGTCTTACTTGTAGTAGTAAATTATATATATGAATATTCCCTATAATTTGTTAGTGTATTTATTTTCTAGAGTGGGGCTAACACTCCATAAATTTGAAATTCAATACAATTTTACTATCATAATCTAAAATGGAGATGGATTAGTAATTGTTGTTTATTGTATTTAATTACATGTAATTTAATTTCGGTAGATGCGTATTGATGCAAATGCAATGCTTAGTTGGTTGTGGATCAGTTTGCATAACAAAAGGCAATGGACACACATAAACATACAACACAAGAAATGCCAAGAATTATGCATGTGTATTAATTTAAATGGAATACAAGGATGATTTACAATGCGGAGTCAATGCTTTGTTTAGTCGTTTCCAGTCGACTATGTCTTACCACACTTAGCAAACTTCTAGGTGAGGGTATTCTTGATCCTCAAAATAACTATAAGAAATCTTACTCTGGGTAGTAGCAGCATTATTCATAACTTTAGTACGCCCTTATATGGTCATGCATTGTTATTTATAGGTGCTTTTTGGGTTAAAAATCATGCTCAAATCTTCTTCCAGAAGCTTCTCTATGATTCCTACTACAGTCTTTCTTCATTAAATACCCATCTACCCTCTCTCCCCATAGCTTTCGATATGACATTCTACAACAACAACAATAACTATGCAATAACTACTCCAACTACCTGCACAACTATGGATGCCTCTACTTTTGTTGGCTCGTTAACCTCCTTTTTTGTCATCGTCGGCTTATCTTGCAACACCTTCCTTTTCCTTAATCAGAATTATCATCTGTGTTTCCATTCCATCAGTTGTCATGTTCGATTAGATCTGGTCACCTATCTTCGTGACCTACTCTTCTTCTCTATTGGCCTTATGTCATCGACTATTGGGTTCTATGCTCATCTTGGGTCATCGACCTTCCACCATATGACTTCAATCACCTTACCTTAAGGCTAGTCTTCTTGGGCCTAAATTCTCCTTCATTAACATCCCTGGGTTGAAAAGAACTATTCCCATCATTCTGCAAATCTCTAAGCTTCTACTATGAAATCCACGTTGCTACATCCAAATATCAGTTCTTCCTTCGAACCAAATAATCCTTCTTTTGGCTCCTCGTCTTTTCAACTTCTCGCTCATAAAATACGTCTCTGATCTCCTCCATTGTTTGGATTGGTATCTTCTCATGCCAATCCACAGTCGTTTCAACCCCACTTGTTGACCCTTCTTCATACCTATATAGGTCGACAACATTAAACAATGGAAATATACCTAGGTCCTCAAGGAACTCCAACACATATGCATTATTTGAAATATTCTTTAGAATCTTGCATGCACTAATATTATTCATTTTCAATTTATCATATGTTCCTTGTAGGAACTTTTGCTTCTTTAGGTGTGCATACACTAAGTCTCCTTCTGGAAAAGATTGTAGTTGTCTCCTTTGGTAAAGATCCATACACTCTTGTATTCTGACTTCTAGCTTTGGTATGTTGACATTTTCTACACCGTCGAATCCATTTTTTCACTTTCGTCATCAATATTGATGAGTAATACAACAAGCACCATGGTCTTATCAATGCAAAAGTGTCCTTGTAATCTTGCAATGTGTAATTCCTTGATCAATTTATCCCTCATTGATGCTTTTGGGATACATAACTAATGGCCTTTGAACATATACCTCTCTTGGATAAAATAATCCAACTATGGAGTTCTATTGGCACTCCATTGTTCCTTTGGCACCTTCCAAGCCTCAATAAAATCCTCGTTAATTTCATATTTAGTCTTTATCGATTCTAAACATGTCGACTAAACAACCATCATCCCTAATAATACAAATCGTTAGTTCAATGCGTCGACGGATTTGTTGGTATTTCCTGACTTATGTCTCAACACAAAGGTGTAGCTCTACAAAAACCCAACCCATTTCATATGCCTCTAATTCAGCTTAATCTAAGTATTTATATACCTTAGAGATTGATGGTACGTGAATAACACAAATTTATTCGGAAACAAGTAATGCCTCCATTTCTTCAACTCTTGTACAATGGCATAAAAATCCTATTCATACACTGAGTATTTATGCTTGGTGTTGTCCAAATTCTCATTGAAAAATGCAGGTCATCCTTCCTAGATCAGTACAGTTCTAATTTCTAACATAGTCATGTCACAATCAACCTGAAATACCTTGTCAAAATATCAGAGAGCTAAAATTGGCCTTTACATCACCATCTACTTTAGCTTCTCGAAATCTTGACAAGAAACCTCCATCAACTTGAACTCATCCTTCATTATGCACATTGTTAGTGGTGCATGTATTTGACTAAAATATTTGATGAAATTTTGGTAGAAACTGGAAATTCCATGAAAACTTCTTACTTTAGTGGCACTTGTTGGCGTAGGCCATTCTAAATTTTCCTTCACCTTTTTTGGGTCCATCTTCAACCCCTAGTTTGAGATTATGAATCAAAAGTATAACCATTTGTTTCTGCATGAAATGCCACTTTTACAAATTCATTGGTATATTTCTTGACTCATCCTCTGCATTACCTATATCAAATGAGCCAGGTATTCGACATTTGTCTTACTAGAAATAAGAATGTCATTGAGGTAGATAATGAAAAACTTCCACAAAAATGGATTCAATGCCTCATTTATCAGACTCAAGTATGTACTTAGTGCATTGGTCAACCTAAATGGAATAACCAACCACTCATATAGTCCTGCCTTCGTCTTGAAGGTTGTCTTCCACTCATCACCTTCCCTAATCTTGATATGATGATATCCACTCTTCAAGTCAATAATGGTGAAGTATGTCCCTCCAATAAAGCATACGATCAAGTAGTCCATCCTAGGTAATGAAAACCTATATTTGATGGTGATCCTATTGATGGCCTTTGATCCATTATAGATCCTCCATTCTCCTCCTTTCTTTGCTACTAGTACAACTATTACTACACATGAACTCAAACTTTCTCTAATCAGTCCATTGTCGAACAACTGCCAAACTTGTCAGTTCAATTCCATATTCTCAGTCAATGTCATTTGGTGTGGTTCCTTGTTTAGGAAACTCGATCCAGGGATGATGGAAATCTAATGTGAAATACTCCTTGTCAGCGGCAACCTTGTAAAAACCTCATCAACCATTATGCCATTGAATTTTAATAACATCTGTTTGACTTTTGTCGGGATATCGTGTACCTATCGGTCAATGCTTAGACATTTGGGAATTGCTACAAAGTAGTATTAATTCTTATTTTCTTCTTTTTAGTGCATAGTAATGCATGAAGGATCACAGAAATAGTAATAGTTTTAAAATTTTTGAGATCAAAGGGTTGTCTCAGTCATAGAGTCCATAGTCATTTAGAGTGCTAGAATCAAGTCATGTATTTGGTCAAGGTCTTGGTGATGCGTTGTATTTCAAAATTTTGGTCTTAAAAGCCACTTAGGTGTTGTGCTATAACCCTTGGTCCCATATTAGTCATATTTTTATAAGTATTTTTATAAGTTAGCCTTCAAAACATCCCATTTGAGTCATATTTCTTTAAAACCCACTTTAAAAGATCATTAAGAGTAATAATGGATAGGTTTAGTGCACACTATGAAATGTCAGGAAAGTTCGTAGCATAGGTAATTTCATCATTATATTTTCTTAAATATGAGATTTATGTCATGATTATTCATCTAATGTTGGGTTTGAATTTCAAGAGTCCTTGAGTGTAATGATGTCAAGTCAGGTTAGCGTTGTCAATTTTCTTAAAAATTCGTAGCATAGGTCTTATCATTCAAGTCAGATTTTGAAACCCTATAAATCCCATCATTAGTCATAATTACATGTTTGAGTTGATGATTCTCCTTTACAATGACCTGCAATTCAAATACCATGTGCTAAGCTTCACTTGATCATGATTTTAAGTCTTAGTACAAAATTGTCTTTTTAAAAAACAATCATTGTGAATTTCCTGTTTGCTGTGAATTGCTTGTCTGCTTTAAGTTTGATTGTTCGCTGCAAATTTCTTTGTTGCTGTAATTTTCCCTTCTTCCCTACAAATTTTCCTCATTTCACATTTCCCTTGTTGTTGTGAATTCCCCTATTGCTACATGTTTTCCCTGCCGTTGTGAATTACACAGTCACTTTGAAACTTCGTAATGTATTCAATTGTATATCTTATATTGTACCCCGATGTTCCTATCGGGAGAGTCATTTGTATTTCATTGTACCCCGATGTTCCTATTGAGAGAATCATTAATATAATAAAGTCATGGAAAGTCATAGAGGTTAACCCTCCTTTGTTGATCGGGGGAAAAAGTCCCCACAGTTGAGGGGCACTAGGGTTATTAGACTCTCGTAGAGAAGTCGGCCCTAGTAAGTAATTGTCAAGTCGGAAAATAGTATAAATAGAGAGTGAGCCTCTCTATTTGAGACACACACTCACCCAACTATAGTGAATAGGTGAGAGCAAAGGAGCTCACACAAGTGAGAGAGAGAATAGCTGTTGGAGATCATCTTTCTGTCTTTGGGATTTACCGCTGCCACTGGTTCTCATTATATCTCTGAGGAAGTTTCGGGGTTTTTCCTTTATGGTTTCCCCGAGGATAATCTTTGTTTCTTTTGTCTCTCGTGATTGATTGTTGTGCATGTTATTCTCTTAGATAAGATCCTAAGATCATATTGTCTAATTGATAAAAATATAACATATGGAAGAGTTTCATAAAGGAGACCATAATGGACATCATTATTTGAAAACTACTATGAATACAATTCTTAGAGTTGGATTTTATTAGCCTGCCATATTTTTTTATGTATACAAGAAGGTGGGAACTTGTCATGAGTGCTAAATTTTTGAAGGAAATGGTAAAATTATGCCATTACCTTTAAAACCCATGTTTGTAGAGGAACCTTTTCAACAATGGGATCTTGATTTCATTGGAGAAATACATCTATCATATTCAGGTTAGTACAAATGGATTCTTACTGCAATTGATTAATTCACCAAGTCGATTGAAGCAGTCCCAAAAAGGAGAGCAATTGAAATTGAAACCATTCAATTTATTGAAAGCAATATTCTTTCTAGATTTGGTTTCCCTAGGAAGATAATAACTGACAATTCTCAAGCCTTTAAGTCTAAAAAAATGGTGACGTTTTGTAATGACCATAACATCATCTTAAGTCATTCTACAAGCTACTATCCTCAAGGTAACAGGATAGCAGAATCCTCTAGCCAGAGTTTGGTTAGAATCATTAAGCTATTGCAAGAGAATAAGAAGGCTTGGCATACTAAGTTGATTTATGAACTCTGGGATGATAGAATCAGTACAAAAAGATTGATAGCCACTTCTCCCTTCCAATTATTGTATGGTACTGAAGTCATTTTTCCTACCTCTTTGGGAGTACCTGTTCTAAAATTTCTATAGGAAAAATAAATAGAAGCTTATCATGTTCAAAGAAGGATAAATTTGCTTATATAGGTCCAACAAATGAGAGAAGAGGTCTACAATAATGCTAAGAAATTTCAGGACAAAATGAAGAATATTTCTGATAAGAGGACAAAAGTTGTAGTTTTTAAAATTGTTGATCTGGTACTAAAATGGGATGCTTCTTTTGAAGAAAAAGGGAAGCCTGGCAAGTTTGATTATTTGTGGATAGGGCCATACATGATTGTTTCTTATCGTGGAAATGATACTTTCATTTTGTAGGAATTAAATGTAGAGATTTTGGAAGGATGTCCAGTTAATGGACACCTTCTAAAACATTATTAGACGTAATATAAACAAATCCAAAATTTCATTGTAGATATCCATTTTGATGTTTAAAACAATGCAGGTGTTGATGATCACTTAGGGAATTTGAATACCGAGCAGAAGTTCCTAAGATTCTTCTAAGATATGGTCAAATTTGTTTTGCAGTAGAAGATTGTTTAGCATGTACATAAATAATTTTGAGCAGTCATGTATGTTTCAGTTTTTCATCTTGAACAAGATTTCAATGGATAAGGCATTGGAACTGCAGGGTTCTTATTGTATCACAAGGAAGACAACATTTCCAATGGCACCAATGTTAGTGCATAGTAATGCACTAATGATCACTGAAATATTAAATATAGTTCTAAAAATTTTGGGATCAAAAGGTTTTGTCAGTCATAGAGTCCATGGTCATTTAGAGTCCTAAAATCAAGTCTTGTATTTGGTCAAGGTCTTGGTGTGGTCATATTTCAAAATTTTGGTCTTCAAAGTCACTTAGGTGTTGTGTTATAACCTTTGGTACCATATTAGTCATATTTTCATGATTAATTTTATAATTTATTCTTAAAAACATACCATTTGAGTGATATGTCTTTAAATCCGAGTTTAAAACATCATTGCGAGCACTAATGGATAGGTTTAGTGCATGTTGTGAAATGTCAGTTGGATTTGTAGCGTAAGTAATTTAATCATCATGTTTTTTCAAATATGAAGTTTATGTCATGATTATTCATCTAAGTTCGGTTTTGAAGTTCATGGGTCTTGGAGTGTCACGATGTAAATTCAGGTTAGCGATATAATTTTTCATAAAATCCCGTAGCAGAGGTCTTGTCATTCGAGTCATGTTTTTGAAACCCTATAAATCCCATCATTGGTCATAATTGCATGTTTGAGTTGGTTCTTCTCCTTTAAAGTGACCTACAATTCAAATACGTGTGCTAAGCTTCACTTTATCATGAGTTTAAAGCTCGTTGCAACACTACCTATTTTAAAAACAATCATTGTGAATTGTTTGTTCATTGCGAATTGCTAGTCTACTACAAGTTTGCTTGTCCACTGCAAATTTCTTTGTTGTTGTAATTTTCCCCTCTACCCTATAAATTTTTCTCATTTCACATCTCCCTTGTTGCTATGAATTCCTCTATTTCTAAAGGTTTCTCTGCTGCTGTGAATTAAATGGTCACCACGAAACCATCAGTGCATTGTCAATTTCATAGTCTGTGTAGTTTTCCAATCTACTGCAGGTTTCCAGAAATGGTTTTGTGTGTAGGGTCTGAATTTTTCATTATGGCCAAAGAAAAAAATAAAAAGACACAATAAAGGTCAATAGATCTTTAGATATGAACCCCGAGATTTAAAGATGCTTGAATAAAACCCTTATGTTGCTAAGATGTTTCATAAGGAAGGTTGCTTAGGGTTTTTCCAAAACAAGAAGGGAATTTGGAAGTTACAAAACAATTTTCCCTGAATTATTATGTGGTGCAACCTAAAGTTGGTCCCTTGGAGTTATTTGTTTCAAAAAGGACAATATTAGCTGTCACAGAGATGCACAAGGCTAGTGAGAAATGGTTTATAGGAATGGGTGTTGAAAATCCATTTTGAAATGAATTTATTAAGACTGAGTAAGTATGAAGGAATGTCTACTGGGGTTGTGAATACACATATCTAGGATCAATTTCATTAGTTTCTAAAAGTTATCTAGAAGTGTTTTACTCGTGAAGGAATATTCACAATGGTTTACGACTATCATATAAGGGTATTTCTGCAATTCATAGCTAAGAAAGTTATGGATTTACCTTTATACCTTCATAGGAGTTTAGGGAAGATGGTAGATAAAGTTCAGGGGAAGAAGACATTTTTTGAAAATTTTCTTTTTAATTTTGGGCTGATTAAATTGATACTTTTAGAAGAGTTGGAGAAGAATAATTTGGGTTGGGATAAATTATTACTATTAGTAGCTTCTAAAATTGAATCTATAGGCACTCCTCATGCCAAGAAAAATACACCCTCCCCTATTTAGAAAGTTGCTCAAATAGAAGTAGACACATCAAAGAAGAAAAAACAAAAAGAATAAGAGAAGAAAAGTCTTCAACAAGCTCAAGACATAAGTAAAGCTCTTGAAAGTAGAAAAGAAAAGAAGAAATGTAAAAGGAATCCAGTGTTCACTCCTAATACCACAAGTCCCTGCACCAATCAAACCTTTGACTAGGTTGGAAAAAAGGAAATCCCTAGCTAGATATGATGTATTGAAGAACGTACGAGTATAATAATAGTTACCAACCCAACAATAGGACCTAGAAGGATAATGATATAATTAAAGATATCAATATTCAACGTAAAAGAGCACAACTAATGATAGTTAAGTAGAGGGAAAATAACAGAAAGCAAAAAGAAGCACACTGGGAGAAAGCACTGAAAATAGAACGATAAATGGATAAGATTGAGGATGAGTTCAAGACAACTAAGAAAAATGTTAGGAAATGGTTGACTACTAGAAATAAAAATTTCCATTTGAACAGGTAGAACATAACTTTACATGAAGAGAATAGAACATTCAAAGAAGAAATGGAGAGGGTAAAAATCATAGTGTCTAAAAGAAATTTGAAAATCCTTGCTGAAGCGTTAGCTTCAAGGACTTCAAGGTAATAATAATGCTTAATCATCCCACTTTTTTTTCCTAAAGAAAGTGGTTTTCCAAATTTGTCTTTTCTTAGATATGAATCTATAAAGGAATATAGAAATGTTATCCTGTGCAAAACAAGTTTTTGGAAATATGGAATTATGAAGGAGTGGTGAATTAAGTTTATTTTAAAAAATGGGATTACAGATGAAATAAAAATGAGGTTTTCAAGATCAACAAGCCAAACCATTTGTCCTAAGTTTTGCAAATATTTTAAATAACTATAATTAGGGTTTCATGCATTTTTGGAGTTTGGATAGTAAAGATCATTTTCAGATTTTGTCCTATAGTTGAAAGAAAATATAGGTGGTAAGTTTTTCAATTTTGATACCAGTCCATCAAGTGAACTGAGAAATAATAAAAAAATAATAATGCATAACATACTATTGGTTGTGAATTCTTGTGGAACTGATATTTTGCAGCGTATGAGTTTGCTATGAATTATGCAGGAAATTAATTTTTAGAATTTTCTAGACTGCAGCTGATGATTCCAATTCAACTTTCAATATAGAGGATATGAAGATCCTAAATATCTTGAGAAATCACAAAAATTAGATATTGTGAAAAGTGCATTGGTTGTTTTGAAATGTAAACCTTAATTTGTAGGGGGTAGACTATTTATTTGGATATTTTGAAACTCTCTCCTAGTTTTGGAAGATTTAGGGGATTCCCAATCCTCCTAAGTATTATGTAATATTTTTTATGTATATTAGAGAATAAGAATGGTATAAGGGTTGGTTTGAGTGTATAGAAGATACCATTGGATGTACTTGCAAATTTTAATACAACAGTTTTCAAGTTGAAAATGAAGTGTTTATTTTCCAAGGATTCCTATATCTTTTCATTATGGTATTGTGATTCATGTACCTGTGTTGTTCTTATGTTATCTTCCATTTAATATGTGGTCTTTCAAATATTTAACTAGAGAATTAATGAATGGAATTCGCTCTATTCTAGTGCTCTATTCATGGAAGTTAAATATTCCACTTGCTTCATCTAAAGTTATTTTAGGATTCATCCTTGACAGATTGCCTAAGATGATGGTCTATTTATCTTAATTCTACTTCCCATACTACAACAAAGCTTGTTAAATCAAATCTGCAAAGGTTTTATTTCCCTTGTGAATGTACACCCTATCCTTATCCCGAGTACTTTATCTGATGATCATTTTGGTGACGGTATTCCCAAAGGTTTATCCCATTAACTCAACCACCAAATTAATTAAAACATTTACCTTTATTCCATATATGAACTTATGAGCTTCATTTGTATTGAGAAATCCCTCTCTAGCTGGGAAAAGGTTAGTTCACATCCTCAAGTTGTTTGAAAAGGTTACCTTAGGGTTTTCTCTGATACATACAAAAGAAATTACTAAGTGATAACACCTCTTTCAGGAAATCTTTGGCTACACACATCAACACTCCCTTTTTCCATTAATTGTTCTCATTTCCCTATCTATTCTAGTCTTTGACCAAGGGAATTAGTTCAATTTTTCTACCATCCTTATCGATCGTGATAGTATTTTTTCAACCCTCGTACACCATATATAGATCATATTTCCATGGTCATCCCAACAAAAAATGGAAATCATCCATTAAGATCACGTTGCAAAACACACTATCATTTGTCTCACTAATTTTGAAACTTATCAGGCATTGCCTAGTCATTGTGTCACTTCTACAACCAAAACACCCTATATCTATTTGTGAATGGTTGAATCTTTAGATCTAGGTTGTTGATCTCTTCTGTCAAAACCAAATTCTCTATGTTTCCTCCATCGACGATGATGATACAACACCTATCTCGGATATTCACATTTTCTAGGAAGATAAAACTCCTCTATGTTGGTTCATTCTCCTCCTATCAGGTCGGTTCCAACAGTGTTCATTGATTCATTATATTTCTACCTCCCTTGATGTAGTATTTGTTGTGACCTCTCTCACGGTCTAACCCTCTTTATCATCAGTTTCCTGACATATGGTTTCTGATCAACCTAGTATATGCAAGTTTTATGGGGAACTATACACCTTGTGTTCTAGTTCTAGACACTTTTAGTAGGTGCCTTTGGGTTGGTCTGCATGCATTCCTCTAAAAGCTTCTCTTTGACCATATGTTCCTCGAGTTCTAGATTTTTCATATCCAAATCGATATTTTGGTGCAATATCTTTGTTTGTGCCTACATATAATAATTCTCCACAACTTTCTTCCTTTCTCTCCCCATTGGTATGTCCTCTAGCGGTGGAAAGCTTCTCTCTTTGAGTATTCATCTTCCCTCGACATATATAAGTATTCTTGGATAGTTTCTCCTATGTTTTTGGGGATAGATGGTAATATTCTATGACTGTCCTCAACCTTGATAGGCTCAATTCATATTGAATAGCTTACTTTAGGGAATTCACATACCTAACAACTTCCTATTATCCTTCATTGGTGTGTGTGAACCTGAATGAAAATCGATAGAATTACTAATCAATTATTACACAGTTAACTTATTTTATCTCGAGTTTTTTAGTTTCCTGAATAAGGAGATCATATAGTCGGTGGGAACGAACTTGTCCTTCAACTTCGGAAATAATCCTATCATAAGTATTTACTTTTTCTTTTCCCCTTTTAACTCTTTCAACCTGTACATTGTACCTATTACAGAGAAAATTTCCTATGTCTTGGGGTAGACCACAAAAGATAGGATGACACTAGAAATCAATCCACTTCAAATAATGTTAAAAATAGAAATGAAGCTAACACTAAGGGATGAGAATACTACCTTATTCCAGCCATTTGAAGAAGATACTCATTGAGATGTCAATCAAACTTGTCCCTACACATTGTCCTCAACAACAACAAGATATAAAAGCATGATATATGTAAAGGTTTAGTGTCTAATCTAGCATGTTAAAATTCCACCGTGTAAACAAAGTAATTACATCCATGGATACAAATATTCATAATTACACATGAAATGGATGAGAAATTGGTATTTCTATTAATATAAATAGAGATACAAATGACAACCTCTATCAGCACCTTGTTGAAATCAACAAACCAAGTCCCTCCACCCGAGCCTCCACCACTTCAATCCTCCATACAAAGGAAATCTCACAAAGACAAAGTAATCTTGGGTAAGAGCACTAATGGTTGCATACTCAAGCATATATAATATTGGGTCACAATTTCACTATAATCTCTTTATTCTCCACTATTATCCTCCTCTAATGCTTCACAACAACTCAATATATAGCCCCTCATTGGTTGATGAAAGGTCGAATTTGAATGTTTCCTGGCATATCGAAGGACAAGTATCAAGTCGTTTGTTACTTGATGGGGAAAACTCCAAATATTTTTATTTTTTGAGCATAAAACTCAATGCATGTGGATGACAGTGGTGCAATATGCGTAAACATGGGTTGTAGACTTGTGACCCACGTATATATTCAAAAATATGATTTTAGGGTTTCCATTGGAGCATTAGGGTAATGGTAAGAAAATGGGATAAAAGGAGTCTACATAGGGATAGCTAAAGGTCATAAAAGAATGATGTATATGAGGTGTGGAAAATCACGTTATAACAGTTCCAACATAATGAGGCATGACCTTTAAAATTCAAGCATAAAACTTTTACCCTTTAGCGGTATTTTATATGCTCCATGCCAAGATATTTCTCCATTTCTCTTATCTAGTCTATCAAATCATCAAGGTTCGAATTCCCTAAGTAGGTGGATACCTCCATCTTAGGCCTACCCTTTATCTCACACAATAATTTTAGAAATTTGTCCCCTAGGCATTCTTCCTCTTCAACCTTGAGAGCATTTACTTCTTCCTCAATATATTCATAATTGTGGTCAGGTTTTCAACTCCCAGTCCTCTTCTATGGGATTTTATTACTGCTTCTAACTTAGTCTTTAGAATTTTCATGGTCTGAATGCATTCTGTGAACATTTCACAGTTGAAACTCTTGTCTTTCTCTGTGTTGAATATGCAATGATGTGATCTGTGATGTTTTCCATGCCTGAATGATGCAAAGTATTAATGTGTTTATTGGGATCATGTATGCCGATGTCTTTGTTAAGTTGATCTAAATCATGGTTATTGTGATATGGGAAATTGTTGATAAGTATATTTTATAAATAATGTGTTAAAAAATCCTCGATCTATGATTTTCATAGCTATAGATTGAGACATGGTGCACAATTCCTCTTCCTTCTACAAAAGGATGGTTCATGCAACCCTCCCTCAAACATCTCAGGTGAGACTGCATCTATTTCACAGGTGTTGCTGGATAGGGCAAAACCTGTCCATTTCGATGTTTATGGAGATTGTGTTGAAGGGTGTCGATAGTGAGTGAACCCCTGTCTATTGAAGTGTGTTAACACCAAGAATATATATTCTCTAGAGGATGAAGGGATTATGCCATATCACCATGGGAATCAAGGTGGAACCAATGGCACTAGTTTAGATGTCCAAATATCTTAACTGGATGGATAATGAACATGGATTTATTTTCTCCTCTATTTATCTAGACTTAATATAAAACATTTAAGCCAATCAGACCCCTAATGAATTATATACTATCTTATCCACCCTCTTTGGTACACAAGATGAAATGAGGGGTTATCATTTGAGGTGGAGCTAATGAACTTGAGGCCAAGTGAGTTTGAATCCATTCTAGAATTATTTCCCAAATTAAAAATTTTCCTCTTGCATCTCAAGTTGTGTAATATCAAGAAGGATGAATCTCAAATGGTACTCTGTGTCCTCTCCAAATTGGATCTTGATTATACTACATTTGTTTATGCTTTCTATTCTACTAAATTGGCTATTAGAGCCTCCTACAAAATGCCCTCTTTGGATGTTTTTTTCTTCCTCCCTCATTCAAGAGAAATATAATCTCTTACAAATAGGCCTCCAAAACTCCTCGAAGGGAATGCAATTGTATCCAATGAGGATAAGAAGTGTGCGAGTAAGAAAAATCCCCCATAGAAGGGAAAAAGGAGCAAGAACAAAGGATTTCTCATGAATACTTTGAATCTGATGATGGAAATAATGAAGAGGATAAACCATCGTTTCCTCATTGCAATAAAGGATGACACAAATAAGAAGGTTTTAGTTACAAAAATTTCTTTGAAGAAAAGGAATAGGAATGTAACGAGAAGGTTATCACATCCATCTACATGCATGCACTTTCAATAGTTTCCACTCGATGCATCCTTGATTCATAATACTTTGAAGAAATTGTCCCAACCCAAGTTTAAATTGAATAATCCATTAGAGAACATGTCCCAAATAAATTTCTCATTAAATTATACCTCCATCATGTCTCTTGAGTATCTACATCTACAGCCTTTTCTCTTACTACTCACCAATTTCCACACATTTTTCTGAGTAAATTAACCTTTTTTACAATGTATTTTAGGGGTGGGGGGAGGGGGTTTCCCATATGCTTTCCCCCCTGTTACCCAATTTATAGAGAATATTGTGTGCATGGGTACGTAATATGGCTACAAATTGTTTGGACCCATTTTTTCATTTTTATTATTTCAACTAGTCAGGCTTATGGAGGGGGGTGTTGGAACAAAATACCTTCTCCATAGGATAATTATCCTACCTAGTGACCTATACCTTGACTTCATGACTCTAGTGGGAAAAGTATCACTCATATTGACCACCCGAGTCACACTAGATCCCAATTCTAATCTTTAAGGGTCCCAAACCACCTTATTTCCAATTGAAATAAAACCCTTATGTCCATTTTTTACTGTGATAAGCACATCCTTGGATTTGGGGTTATTTCCTTGATTAGGAGAAATTTTCCCTAATTCTAGAATCAATTGAGTCCCAATTCATTTCATAACTGAAATTGGTCCCGTAATTTAGGTGCTAAACCGAACTTCATATCTATATTTAGCAATTATGGCCTTTGTTCAGTCTCCCTAGGGTTTTTCCTACTCATTCAGTATGTTAATTAAGCATCCTTTAGTTAGAACTAGTGGTTGTGAAGTCATGTATCAGTGTAACTCAATTAAGGAGTCTAAGCATGACTAACTAAGGGTAACTCACTTAAGGAGTCTAAGCATGACTAACTAAGGGTCATTTTCTCTAGTTAAGCTAGACTAGAATATTTTACACTAGATGAGAAATTTGAGTTTCCTCTTGACCTAATTTGAATTTCCTTCCTTTCAATATTGTTCACCCATTCACCAAATTTAAAGAAATGCAGCATTCATTTCTTGTTATATGCTTCTAGATTTTGTGTAATGATTTATGTTTTCTCAATTTTTACATGATTATTTGATAATTTCTTATTTGAATTTAATAGTAGATCTCTTTAGTTTATGTGCCTATATATATATTCTCAAATATTATAGATATGAACTTGGGAGGTCACAACCCCAACTCAAATGTGAAAATTCCTAGGTGTCTAGATTCATCCTATATTCGTCCTCGATAAATGAGTATCATGAAAACAATTCAAGGGAGAAAGGGAAGTGAGACTAAAGAGAGTATTGCTATGTTGGTGGATTCCATATTGCATCCATATTTTTCTCATTAAGGTCATTGTGAGATTAGGAATGGATTGGAACAAGGAGCTTGGAGAATACTTTCATCATGACTCAAGGTATGTTCATGATGTATATTTATCATTTATTTATATATGGATATATTCATTTCCTCCTATCAATTTCATCTCCAAATTGTTATATTCAGGCTTTATTATGATTACAGATGTAGTGCGTGGAGGATATGATATGTCCTTGAGTAGATAAGATTAGATCTTGTTCGTATCTTGTTTATCTTTATATAATTCATATCTTTATGATGTTATTGCTTGAAATGGATTGAGGAAGGAATTGTTTTATTCATTGTGTGTAGGAAACAGGTTCATAGGAGCTGAAGCAAAGTCTACCAGAACTACTTCAGGATTGGTCTACATCAACAAACATCACTAAGGCTAAGGTGAGTTATATTACTATCCTCCTTTTCTATGTTCTATCATATCAAGATTAGATCTAGAGTGAAAACCATATATATATAGCAAATATTTTTCATCACAGTTGTAGCAAATATCTAGGAGTTCATACTAATTGTTATATTTAATTTTTCCTTTGCAGACAAATTGGATTTTTCTTGAATCTCTTTCCTAGTTCCGAAACAGATCAGGGATATATGTGTATATATATATATATATATATATATAGGAATGGTTTACATCAACAAACATCACTAAGGCTAAGGTGAGTTATATTCCTATCCTCCTTTTCTATGTTCTA
>LPNX010840821.1:1163992-1174015 GCA_001517045.1 Pseudotsuga menziesii | reverse complement strand
GCACACACACACACATATATATCCCTGATCTGTTTTGGAACTAGGGAAAGAGATCCAAGAAAAATCCAATTTGTCTGCAAAGGGAAAATTAAATATAACAATTAGCATGAACTCCTAGATATTTTCTACAACTGTGATGAAAAATATTTCCAAGGACATAAATACAAATAACATAAATTATTTCAAATCAAGGAATGCCCACATGATCGCATTGAGGACACCACCATGGAGGCTTCATCATAACTTGATGTGGAGGATATGTTGATGCCTAGAAAAATCCAAGGTACCAATAGTAGCGGTTCTCCCTAATAACTATTCCCAAATAGATCGTTTACTATTTGATATAGGGAACCCATCCAGTTTGTGGTCCGGTAACCGTAGAGTTAAGGTAAAAATTTTAAATTTCTTTTACTGGTTGCAACCCGATCCACCATTAATATATTTTATCTTTTAGCTATGGGATGCAAGTGCCTAATATTAAATGCAAGTAACATAACATAAAAAATAATCTATTCTAACCTATCCCCGAGGAGCAAGATTGATAAAAAAAATGAACAATGTACTGTGTGGTTTGCATAAAGTATTCTACAGATAGCTGATAAATCCAAGACACATACAAATAGCAGAAAATTAACACAGAGATAGCTCCACGATATTAAAACATTCAACATTCATTGTTCCATAAGATTCATTACATAATGCAAAATCAGTCATAACTCAGAAGTAGTTCAAAAGGATAGGAACGATCTCATAGATTGTATATATTGCTAAACAAAAAATAGTTCTCCATCCATCTTTACACAACATGATTTGAGACTTATGCAACACCCTCTCAAGCAAAATTCCATCTTCTTCGTTATAAAAGGAAATAGTTCTTCTTACAATAAGCTTCAGCAACTATGCCAGTGAAAATACTTTTGTACATCTAATTTACCTATACTTATAGAAATTAAAATGACTCTTGAGTTTCCCCAACCTTTTGGGCTTCCTCGACTCTTCCTTTACAAAAGTTTTGTCTTTTAGTGCATTACTAAAAAAGAATAAATACAAAATTGTATAATCTTTAGCTGGTGAATAAGACAAAATTCAAGTGGGCCCAGCTGGTGTATTAATAAAAATGCCCCATGCTTGTGCTTCTTCATGGATGATCCGATATTCTGCACGCTCAAATACATGCACTGCCACCTCATGCTTTGACAGCTAAGAATCGATTTCCTTTACTTTAGGTACATTCTACCTCAAAGATTCCTCTAATAGGAGCTTGTGGCCTGAAGCTTGGATAATCCAGATATTGATGTCTTCCTCACTAACAGCTTCGATCTTGGATATGCTTTCTTCTCTTTTTAGTAGCCTTTCTTGCAAGTTCTTCAGATGTTCCACCTTGAATAGGAAATATTGATCAGGGGTGCCTGTTAGAATCATGCACTGATTGTGAAAAAAATGTATTCCTTTTTGGAATTCAACACATTTTTCAATATTTTTCTCAATGGTTGTGCTTAATCTGACTACTGCTCTACACCCGAAATTCAATATGGCTACCTCCATCTTAAGAATTCCTGTAGACTTCTGAGGCATGTTTGCTCGAAATGTTGGATGGGTACCTATCCATGTTAACTGGTTTTTAACAAGTTCGACCACTTATGATAATCTTTCTTTTCTCCTTCAATAATACTTATTGATAATACCAGGGCATCCTTGTCATATTGTAAACTTTGGAATACCTCCCTTGACTTCTCAATATCACTGAGAATATCTTCATGCTTCATCTTCAGACTTTGTCCCTCGGCTCTCTCCTTCTTCAGAGTTTCCTTCATTTGAACAACCTTCTTCTTATATTGCTCCAAATCAGACATTATTTTATCCACATTATCTTCATTTGTGAGGGCCAAGGATACACCTACCTTTGCAAGAATCCTTGGGTCCTTGTCATTTCCATGGATGATTGTTTTCTCAGTCACCATGATTCCTTGATTTTCCCTGGTGTCTACCTTCTTCTTAGTTGTCATGACAATTCTTTTCTTACTTTTGTCATAAAAAATGATATTTAAATCAGCTACCTCTTTCTCTTGAGATGGGATGAAAGGGATTAGTTCAATCCCTAATTTTGGAGCTAGATCTCCCATGGTTGTGCTGCTAGATGGGACAGATGATTCCAACAGATCATCATAATACTGAGTCTGCTCCAAATTCGCATGATCTTGTTCTTCCTGTTCTTTTTTCTGTAGATCTTCAGTTGCTTTCTCTGCCTGGTCTCTTTCTCTATTAGTTGCTTCTAGTCTTAACCTTTCATCCTCTTCTTTCATTTTATGGGACTCTTCTTCTTTATTCTTTGTCTCAGGTTCTTCTTTGGCTCTCCTTTTCTCAGCTTCTTCTTCTGCTAACCATTGTTCTGCTTCTTGGGATAGTTTGAGTGCCTTCTGTTCCATTTTCTTAGTAGCTTCCTCTTCTTGTTTCTTCTGCTACTCAACATACTTTCCCTTATCACCTAGGGTCGTTATCTTTTGCTTGAATCTCTTCCTCAAGGATGTCATATTTCATACATTGCAAAATATTTCTGCATCTTTATCCCAATAATTTACATATTCAAAATTTACCCCTGTTGCAGTACAATAGTTATCAACCTTATCCTCAGACTCATTCCTATGAAAACTTATCTCTCCAAAGGGGAAATACTCTAACACCTTTACAAAATCTGGTGCACTCTTCAATTTGGATAACTTATAACTTCCTACATAGAACGGGAGTGGGGGGCATACAGCCTTCTTCTGATCAAAAAGGAAATTACCAATCCTATCAATGTAAAGTTGCCTCACTACTTCCTTGTGAACAACATAATCCATGGCATATCTTGGTAAAAGAGAAGGGGCTCTCGTTCTGCTAGACATCCTTAGGTATAGGCCTTTTTTTGTCAAGTAATAATGACCATTGTCGTATAAAATATTCAAGTCTTCTTCAGACATGCAATCACACTCGGCAAGGAAGATTAATTTGTATAGTGGGATTATGAAGTCTTCACAAATACTCTTATAATGGTTGAAATTTGTGTTCCCAAAACAACTAATATGCAGCATAGACAAGAGTTTTGGTATTATTCCATTGGCACTTCAGAGCTGGGAATGACTATGTGAACAAAATATAATCAATCAGAAAAGAGCTCATATAGAACTCTGACTTCTTTTGTGAGACTCCTCCGAGTGCTGCACTTATGCATGAGGACAAACTCTTAGATACTATATTGGCCCAGTTAAAAATAGTTCCTTGAGTGTCCACAAATAAAATCACTAGTACCCAAATCAGTTTGTAATTTTGTCCATTTCCTCATCCAAATATCATGTTAAACACTAATGCTATCAACCTATAATGAGTGTGTAGTTTCATATTCCTCGAAAGGCCTTGTACGAAAGTGCTTCTCAGGAACCATCATTCTTCTGACATTATCCAAAATATCTAGATCAGGGCCCTTTAACCATTCTTTTGTTAGATAATTCTGGGGTGGAGGTAGCTTTTAGGCTTGAGCTACATAAGCTGGGATATAAGCATCATAACCTTGTCCTTTTCTATTTGAAAAAACCATTTTGGTTACATCGGCCTTTGGAAGGATCCAACCTATTACCTCTGCACATGGAAAAAATTTCGGTCGCATGGAAACCTTCATGATCGTTGAACTCTCTATATTGGAATATACCGGTAAATCCTCTAACTATCTATCTGGGATGATTCAATTAGTGATCATTCGATAGATCTCCCCCCATTTGTACTTAGGTTTGATACCCGTGACAACTTTGGTATCTTCATATATAACTTCAACTTGCATTATGATCTCTATATTTGGATCTTCGTCCGCGGCTGGCACCTTATTTTTCCCTTTACAAGGCATATTGCTATATAAAATAAATGGCTATTTTGATCATATGAAAGCATGTTAGATTCAATCTATTCCAAAACATATAACTGCAATTGATAAATTCTACAATAAACAGAACCAGTTTTAACCAAAAAAGTTTACCGAATCATCATAATACATATTGACGAAACTTTTGCTTCCACCCTAAAACACGCTCCCTTGAAAATGAAAAATAAATAACAAGCTCAATTCTTTCTAGAGGCAAACTGGACCTGGGTCACATGCAAGGGTACTCTACTACATAGCAAGAAGGATCTCATCATAGCAACGCAACGTTCTAAGCATAATAACCTCAACACCTTCGAAGGGTGAGAGAAAACACCCCAGGTTGCCCAGGAGGAAAACTTATATGGATAGGAAAGTTTTTCACCCTAAAGGAAAGTTTCCCCCCATGACACTCCCAAAAAATGCCCATTCTAATTGGACAATGGTTTCAATCCCGTCACCCCCGCATTGGTGAAACGGAGGAGTGGTGCAGATGGCGAAACACTCTTCTTTCCACATCCTTCCTTCTACAAATGAATGGAAGATAATTTCTCATGGCAGGAGCTGGGAAACAATGGTTGGGGCAGGAAAGAAAAATGGAGGCCCTGGTTAACCCAAAAAAAAATCTTCATAAAAACAATAATGACCTCAAATTCTAAATAACCTCCATGAAAACAGGAAAACCTAACCCTACCAAGTCACTGCAACATGAAACGGCAAGTAACAAGACAAGCAGTGAGTAAGATCCTACCTGGCTGGTGAAACGAGCTGGAAGAGACGTGATCCTCACTGGATAGAGTTGCTCAATTGACTGACAGCTCCACAGACTTCAAACAACCAAAAATAATCATAAAATGTCTCTTTACATGATTAAATAGGCTTAAAATGAGGTTAAGCAAATGATAAATGGGCCTAGGGTGAAAAATCCCATTGGTACCAACAGTCATATCGGGAATGATCCTACGAGCAAACGCGAGAGCTTCAGACGAAATAATGGAATGGGCCTGATGTCAATCAGGTGGATACAAATTAAGCTGTCGAAAAGGGACAAAAGGCTTAAATATCCATCAGTAATACAAAAAACTAACACCCACACTGGCATCGGAAGATTCTTTGGGAAGATATCGGTTATGCATTAGACTATGCATCTAAAACGTCGGAAAAAACTCAGAGACAAACAATCGAAACGACGGGTGGAAAACACAAACTCTTCCGTGGACATTGAAAAATAAAACCATAAGACGACCTGATGTGTTGGAAATACTTTTGATAATCTACTGGGAAGCATTGGAAAAAAATTTATGATACCATAGACCAAGGTATGTCTGATGTATCAGGAAGCTTTTGTAAGACTTTCAAAAACGTAAGAAACAAAGATTCGGTAGGCCTTCGAACAAATCCTCCAATACATCGGATGAAATTCAAGAGTTCGTCCAATACATCGGGTGGAAAATAGAAGTTTCAATTTTTTTTTAAACTAAGTTATGGAGAAACTTTTGCAAGATAAAGGTATACTTTCAAGGCTTTCTAAAAACTAGAAAGAGTAGGGGGCCCTAAAAAGTAATTTTTTGGGGGATGGTGGTCGTAGTAGCAACAATTGGTGACTAACTGGCGGACATAGATCTCTAAACAACTAAGTTTTGAAACAAAAACTAATTTATGACATTTTACCTCTTTTCTTTCAACAATTCTTTAATCATCCATACCTTTAAGAAATGTAATATTTAGAACTTGTCATTGATTTTTGTCTTGATGGATAAGGAAACTAGGCTTTAAAAGTCTCGATAACTCTTCCAAGGCCAATATATGAGATTCATTTACCTCTATATTTGGTTAATTTTGGCTAGGACACCACAGGATCATAACAGGATTAGGACACGTATATTCATTTGTTCCTCATTCCCATGCCTTTTGCATTCTTTTGATGCTTTTAGACTTTTGTCTTATGAGTCTTCCTGGACTGCTCTTTATTATATTTGAGATTTGATTTAGGCTCTTCCATCCATAGTGTCCTTTTGTGTGAGTGGTATTTCATTCAGCTCACGGGCGGAGAAGAACCTTTTAGTAGTCCTTTGATTTGTTGATTTATGGTTTCACACTTTCTGACATATTCTCTTCCTAGGAAATTTTGACTCTTGAGCATTTTAGCTATTAATTCGTAGCATGGAATTATTTTGAATACCGTACACTTATCCATCCCACATCCTTTCCATGTATCCTAGGCTGCAAGCTTCTTAGGGAAGATATTAAGGTGAAGTGGACGAAGCCTTAGAATAGTATGCAAGTCCTCTTTAGCCTCGGTTATTTAACATGATTTAAAGAAGGAGTTCAATGTGTTCAAAAAATAACTTTCTTTCCAAGGTCTATCAGATTAAAGAATCCTGTAATAATAAATTCTTAAATAGATACATTCAATAAACAATTTCTGGCTGTAAAATATCCACATTTTGTCCAACACCAAATGTATTATTGTACCAAATGATGAGCTGGCTTATTTAAAATAAACTAAATCATAGAAACAAAACAACAATGTATGACATAAATTAAATTATAAATCAAAAGGAAAAATAGAAAACAAATAAAGCAATCAAACAAAGGTTTATTTATGTACAAACAAGTTCTCTCAATAGACTAGGTGAAGTAAGGTTTGAGACCCAAGCCATTTACTAGCAGATTCTCTTCCCATCCTTGCAAATATTGAATTATATATGTCGAGGAACCTAGCTTTGTGGCAATAAAAAACGAGCCAACCCATAGATGTTGAAACTTAGTGTGATTACCCTTTTCATGCGGGTGATCCCACTTTAGGACTAAACCACCAACTTCGAAACTCTTATTTCCAGAATTATGTTTATCAAGCCACATCTTTACAATTTCTTGCTGGTGCTTGAATCTCTCTTTAGCTTTAAACCTAGACTCTTCTAGCTTAAGCAAGGTATTGATGCTAACTTGTAATATTTCATTGCTAGACCCTCTTGAAGCTTGGGCTAATTAGGATGCTGGGAGAAAAATGTTTGGTGGAAAAATGGATTCCTTTCCATAGACTAGAGCATAAGTTGAGACTCCTAATGAGCTCTTTGGTGTGACTCTATCATCCCATAGTGCATTTGGAAGAGCTATGTGCCAACTCCTTTGATTTTCTATGACAGTCTTCTTCAGAATACTAATAAGATTTTTATTGGTAGACTCAGGTAATCCATTACCCAGAGGACAATAATTTGCAGAATAATGTAACTTCATTTCTTTATCATTGGAAAAATCCGTAAGTTTAATTGATGAAAAATAAGATGCATTGTCAAAAACTAGGGAAATTGGAACCCCAAACCTAGTCATAATATAATCTTGTAGGAAGTCTATCACTGCATCTTCATTTACTTTCCGTAGTGGAATAGCTTCCACCCATCTGGTGAAGTAGTCAGTAGCTATAAGAATGTATTTTTTCTATAGCGAGGAATTAGGATTGATTTCTCTGATAATATCAATTCCCCACTGTTCAAATGGTTCTAAAACCAAGACTGGTTGTAATGGACCAACTGCTCTAACAAGTCTCCCTCCACTTCGCTGACAAACATCACATTTCCTTACATATGCATGTGTGTCTTTGAATAGGGTTGGCTAATAGTAATCTGCCCTTAATATATTATGGGCAATGGTATCTACCAAATAATGCCCTCCAATAGGACCATCATGCAATTCCTTCACCACTTTAGCCTCATCTTCCTGGTCTAAACATCTTTGAAGAACTCCATTGTAGTTATTTCCAAAAAGAACTCCCTCAATGACTTTATAGGAGGCTGATTTCAGTCATAGTGCTCTTATTTTATTTGAACTCCAATGTTCTAGTGAATAAACTTGCTAGGGACAATGTATTAAGCTTGTATACCATGATTCTGGAGCTGTAGAAATGGGACACATATCAATCATATGAACTTCGGCTTCATTATCCCAATCACTTTCCTCATTGTCTTGACCTTCAGCCATTAGTTTGAAAAGTCCTTGTCCTTTAATAATGGCTTCTGGTTTAAACTCTAAATCATATTCTTGTAGAGCCGTAACCCAATTTCCTCTTCTCTCACCCAGCTCCTTTTGTACAAGCAGGCTTCAGACTGCTAGGTGTGGAACAACCACTTTAGTCTGATTCTTAAGTATGGCCTGAATTGCTTTACCATTTTAAACAATGCGTAGGATTGCTTATCAATGACAGGATAATTCAATTCAGCACCCTGCAAACCAGTGCTCATAAATGAAATAGGGAATTCATCCCCCCCTCTTCCTTTTGCGCCAACACAACTGCAAGCGAATTGTCAGAGGAAAAACTGTGCAATATGAAATCTTTATTGAAATCAGGACTTCGAAGTGAGGGTACATGTGCTATTGTTGTTTTGATATCAGTAAATACATCCTTTCTACATTAGTCCATTTAAACTGTACATTCGGCTTAATCATTTGCTCCAAAGGTTTGGCTATTTGTGCAAAATTAGGCACAAACCTTCGCACAAAATTATTGGTTTCCATAAAAAATTGCATACCCTTCTTATTGTGGGGCAAGTGAATTAGTGCTCTCACTTCAATCCTTTTTGGATCTATGGAAATTCACTTTTTATAAATGACATCACCCAATATCTTTCCTTCCTGCACTGCGAAAACACCTTTTTTAGGATTTAGTGAGATACCGTATTTCCGACAATGCTCAAAAATCTGTTTTAAATGATAAATATGTTCTTCTCTTTTCTTTGAATACACTATAACATCATCCAAGTATACCACCATGCTGCAGCCTATCAGTCCCCGAAAATCTATGTCCATGGCTCTTTGGAAACTGGCTCCAGCATTAATTAGCCCAAAGGGAATTCTCCTATTGGCAGAGGTTCCCCACTTTGTACAGAATGTGGTTTTTAGTCTATCTTGTTCAGCTACCAATACATGATTGTAGCCCAAAAACCCATCCAACAAGGAGAATAACTCGGAGCTAGACACCATCTGCAAAATTTGCTCCAGGGGAGGGACTAGATAATTGTCTTTGTCTGACGCATGATTTAGATTTCTAAAATCCACACAGAGTCTTATTTATCTAGAATTCTTCCGAACTAGTACCAAGTTCGCTACCCATTCTAAATGTTTAACCTTGAAAATAATCTTGGCATCCAATAATTTATTTACTTCACTTTGAATTAGGGGTTCCAGCTTAGGATGCATCTTACGAAGATGCTGTTGGAAAGGCTTTATACCCACTTTAATAGGAATGATGTGTTGGATTATGTGAGTGTCATATGTCTTCAGATCATCATAATTCCAAGAAAATACATCTTTATACTGCTGAAATAAATTGATGAACTTACTTCTTTCCCCCAAAGAACAACCTTTTCCTAAGCTTACATACTTGGGATCAACCTCTGTTCCCAAATTGATTAGCTCATACTGCATTGATGAGCTATGTGTTTTGACATTTACTGGCCTTCGAAATTTGTTATTTAAATCAAACATAACCTCTAATGTACTCACCCGTTTTGGTATGAAATTACTATTCCAGATATTCACTTGGTGTTCCTCATCATCAATAACTGCATCTTTAAACGTTTCCTCATTTTGTAAGAATTCCAAAATATGTTGATGTTATAGCGGATTTCACCACACTAGGTGAATCACACATTGTATGGCTTTCCCCTGTCCCGCTGCAGACTCATTAGCCCCTATGGGCCAATTGTTGTCTTTTGATGTATCATTGACCATCCTTAAAAACATTAGAAAAGTGATATACGCGGCCTTTTCCCCGATAACTGTGTACATACGCAGATATTCCCTCTATAGTCGCGTACATTGGGATGTGTGCATAATCCAAAATCCTTTGGAGCATTCCTTGACTTGGATTCGACTCATATGACTCCTAGCCTTCCATTTTCCTTGAGATCGCACGGATTCGACCTTTCAGTATCCATTTGAAAAACTATATAAGGAACCCATTGAGACATTGAAAGCATAAGAGAGAATTGAGAGTATCAAAACTATAGTCCATTGTTGCCAGAACTTATGCTTGATTCTGCATCCCTTTGTCCCTTGGAGCACTGTTGTGTTCTTCCCAAGCTTGCCTTTTTCTAGTAAGCTTTCTTTCGAAGTGATGGAGGCCCAAATGGGGG
>LPNX010840821.1:1114590-1151504 GCA_001517045.1 Pseudotsuga menziesii | reverse complement strand
TCATATTAATAGAAATATCTTTTCCTGTCCAGTAATGTGTATTTGAATGAATGTTGCATCCATTGGAATATGTCAAATGCTTATACATTATTGACTATATATGCTAGAATAGATCTAACACCATGAAATATAGTATGCTTGTATTGTTTACTTGTTGTTGAGGACGTGCTATAACAATTCAAGCTGAAGATTGGAAAGCTCAACGAGGATCTACTTCAACCGTCTGGAATAAGGTATGAGGTTCGATCCTTTAGTGCTAGATGTTTTTATTTCTATTGCATATTGGGAAAGATTGATTTCTGGAGTCTAGCTGTCTGTTGTGGTCACGAGGACTTCAATTAGTGAACCTCTCACATAGCACATGCGATCGTGGGATATTAAAGAATACCCTTAATTTCGAGAGATATTGACCCAAACTCTTTTTGTTTAAACCCCCTCCCAATACTTAAAACCTCCTCCCCACCCCTTTTTATACCTCAATCCTTATAAACCACCCTACCCACCCCCACCTTAAACCCCTCATCCCCCCAATACCTGCAATATATTGGTTCGATTTTTGATAATTTTAAAACCCACAATATGAACTAACGTGATAGGATATTGGCCAACAAGTGAAGCCCCTGTGGTTGTGGTCACCCCAAGCCATAGGAATTTCTCTCCGTAACAGTTGATCATTTTTTATTCATGAGAACCAACCTCGCAGCAGAAGTAGCTAATAAATCAGTTGCTGCATTTTTTAGTTTAGGAATAGAATTAATATTAAATGCCTCAAAATTTGTTAAGAGCTCCCACACTTCATTTTGATATCCTTTCAAATGAGGGGATAAGCAATGGATTGTATTGTGGGCCTATTTTACAATTATTTCAGGGTCTCCAAAAACTTTTCCATTTCTAACTTTGAACTCAATTGATTTTTTCAATCCTCGAATCAATGTTTCGTATTCAACCGTGTTATTCGTGCATTAAAACTATAATCTACATGATAAAAAATGTTTATATTTTTCTGGATCAACTAGGACACAACCGGCCCCTGATCCTTCTTGAGTTTTCGAACCATCAAAATACAATAACCAAAAATGATTTTCTACTTCTAAAGCACTAGTTCTATTTTCTGAAACAGAAACCAAATTAACTATATTTCAATTAGTATCGTCAGTCTATGAAAATCAAAGGAGACCGGACTATTTGTCTGACTCACTACTGGCCTCTTCTGCCCGTTAATTCCCAGGTTCAAGTTCTAAAAAACAAGTTCCCAAAACTGAATGTGCAAAATTCATAGGTTCATTTTTTCCTTCAAGCTGCGTCACATTATATTTCATGTGTGGTTCTCTTAGTACTTTAATCTGATTCTGACACCCTTTGTAAGGTAACCATAAGTGCAACCAATCTATTGAAAAATACCCATTAATATTTTTAGACCAATCCCTACTTAGAACTAAACCATAAGCTTTAGGGATGTCAACTACCATAATATCAATGTACTGGAAAACTCTTTCATCAGCTGCTAATCGAATCAATACATTTTTCAACTCACCTACCACTTTAACTGCAGTTCTGTCCAACTGAATAATTTGACTAGCAGAAGGGGTAGGTTGCACATTTATATTTTTACAAACTAACAAAGGCATGGCATTCAAAGATGGTCTAGAGTCAACTAGGCAATTGTGTACATTCAAATTAAAATTTTCAAAGGTCATCAAGAAAGGTTTAGTTCAATATTTAGACTTTCCTCCAATGCTGGCTTCATTTATTTATTTATCCAATGGGACATTGTCTTGAAATGTTTCAAGTTGGGGACCCAAGGCTTCCAAAAGTTTCTTCTTCTATTGTGGTAAATTGTACACTTCAAACAACAAAATATTTTCCTTGGTTTTCTTAATATCTTCTACTATATCATATCCCATCTCCGGTCCCACTCAGCATTTCTTATTATTCTCTAAGTTATTGTCCACAAGTTTTGCTGGTTTACTCACTGCTTGAGTTTTCTGCTTTCCTATGGCCTTTTGAGGTACGGGTGAGTTTTGAGTCTTATTGGTAAGTTTTTTATGCTTTCTTGGAACTTCTTAATATCAGGCAATAAATTCTCATATGTTATCGGTCCTTGAATTCTTGTTGTGAAGTTGACTACTGAAAGCTGTATTTATTTAGTGGGTTCTTCTTCTTCTAATCCCAATGTTGTAATACAATCCCACAAAACCATAGTTGTCTCCTTTCAAGTTGTTTCTTTTCCAGTTTCTTTTTCTTCCTTAACTTCAGGTTCTATTAGTTGAACATCCAACAGTTGATTTACAACTAATTTCATAGAATTGATCCATTGAGGACAACTTTTCTCAGAGTGAGGTTGTTGGTGAAAAGTACAAAAATTATCCATACCAACTTCGGTGAGGTTCAACACAGAAGAGTTATCAGGGGGTGGTTGGGGTAAACTATTTTCTTCTTTCTTCTTAAAAAATTGTCTAAATGGTTTTCTAGAAGAACTTTCTTCTTTATCTTTCTCTAAGTCAACAATCTTGTTTGAGAGTTTTTGTACCATCTTAACCACATTGTCTAATTCATTCGAATGTTCTTCTTTGGGGTTTATAAGCAGTAAAGGATTCTTATTGAAAGTTTTTACATCTGGATCTACAGATTGTTTATGTATGCTTTCAAGTTCCTCTTCTACTTTGTTACCCTCTTCATAGGTTTCCAACAGTGAGGGTTTTACTGACCTTTTCACAAACATTGCTATCTCAGGAGAAAGTGCTGAAGAATAGTTTTCCATTAATGTTTCTTCAGCAGGCATTATAAAATCACTAAAATTATTCGAATGGTGAGCGAACCTATGATTAAAATTAAGCACTTTCTCTTTTTTCTCCATCTGTAGAGCAAGTGACTCTTTCATCAGAGTAGTCGTGGTTATGTGGCATCCAAACTTGTTCTGAAACAATATTTCAAAGGTATTCCAGTTTTTAATTGAATTCGCCTGTAGACCAAAATACCATGATGCTTCTTTTCTTTTAAGAGTATGTGGAAATAGTCTACATAATACATATTTGTGTTCTCCTATTGATAAAACTTCAAGGGCTAAGAAAAAACTCTGTAGATGATCATACACATCAATGCCCTCTTTAGGGTCAAATTTGGGTAATGAATTCTCAGGATGTGCAGGTAAATTATGCAATGGAGTGGCCAAGTTAAGAGGGGTTCTGGCTCTCTAAGCTGGTGGTGGAGGTGGTTGATTAGCATTTGGATTTACGGGTGCTTTTCTAGCTACATTTCCAGCCATGATTCAAGGTGGATACTAAGGTGGAGATTGAACAGGAGTTCAAAAAGGTTAGTAAGATGGAGAATCAGGTCCCAACTGATCAAGAGGTTGGACAATTTCCTGTAAGGTTAAATCTACCATTTCTTCAAAATACCTCACTAATATTGAATCTTCTATAAAAGGATGTTCTTTCTTGTGAGCCTGTCTTCTAGGTAATTCAGGGATGTTCAACAATCCTCCAAGCTTCTTTGCATACGACCTTGCAATTCTTCTGAAATTGTTAACTATTTCAAGAGAAATAGGATAAAGTAACTCATGATAAACTTTTCTTTCAGGACGAGGGTCCTTGGGAAGACGAGTTTCAGAATTGTCACCGTTGGAATATTCTCAAGAAAACAGATTTCCTTAGCTAGCCATGCACTGGCAGCCCTCCTTCTAGAACCAAAAACTATTGATTCTTGGAAAAATCATAGGTACCGAGAGTAGGGGTTCTCCACAATAACCATTCCCAAATAGATCATTTATTATTTGATATGGGGAACCCGCCCGGTTTGCAGTCCGGATACCGTAGAGTTAAGGTAAAAATTTTAAATCTCTTTTACCAGTTGCGGCCCGATCCACTGTTTATATATTTTATCTTTTAGGTATGGGATGCAAGTGCCTAATCTTAAATGCAAGTAATAGAACATAAAAACTAATCTATTCTAACCTATCCCCGAGGAGCAATATTGATAAAAAATAGAAATGAACAGTGTACTATGTGGTTTGCATAAAGTATTCTACAAATAGCTAATAAATCCCAGACACATACACACAGCAAAAAAGTAACGCAGAGATAGCTCCATGATATTAAAACATTCATCTTTCATTGTTGCATAAGATTTATCACATAAGGAAAAATCATTCATAACTTAGAAGTAGTTCAGAAGGTTAGGAACGATTTCACAGATTGTATATATTGTTAAACAAGAAATAGTTCTCCATTTAGCTTTACACAACATGCTTTGAGATTTATGCAACACCCTCTACAACAAAATCCCATCTTCTTCATTATAAAAGGAAATAGTTCTTCTTACAATAATCTTCAGCAACTATGCCAGTGAAAATTCTTTTCTACATCTACTTCACCTATACTTATACAAATTAAAATGACTCTTGAGTTGCCCCAACCTTTTCAGCTTTCTCGAATCTTCCTTTAATTTTTTTTTGTCTTTTAGTGCATTACTAAAAACGAATAAATACAAAATTGTATAATGTTTAGCTGGTGAATAAGAAAAAATTCAAGTGGGCCCAATTGGTGTCTTAATAAAAATGCCCCATGCTTGTGCTTCTTCATGGATGACTCGATTTTCTGCAGGCTCCAATACACGCACTACCACTTCATGCTTTGACAGCTGAGACTCGATTTCCTTTACTTTAGGTACATTCTACCTCAAAGATTCCTCTAACAAGAGATTGTGTCCTGAAGCTTGGATAATATAGATCCTAATGTCTTCCTCACTAACAGCTTCGAGCTTCGATATGCTTTCTTCTCCTTTTAACAGCCTCTCTTGCAAGTTCTTTAGATGCTCCTCCTTGAATGGGAAATCTTGATCTAGGGAACCTATTAGAATCATGCACTGATTGTGAACAAAATGTATGCCTTTGTATAATTCAACACATTTTGCAATAGTTTTCTCAATGGTTGTGCTTAATCTAACTGCTATTCTACACCTAAAATTGAATATGGCTACCTCCATCTTAAGAATTCCTGTAGACTTTTGAGGCATGTTTGCTGGAAATGTTGGATGGGTACCTATCCATGCTAACTAGTTTTTTACAAATTTTACCAATTATGATAATCTTTTCTGGAATTCTGATGATCTGAGTGCTAATTCCTTCAATCTATCCTCAATTTGTTTAACCCTATACAGCTCCTTTGCAAGACTCAGGAATACCTGAATTATCTCTTTTTGCAGCATCCAGACTTGATTTCAGAAAGGAGTGATATCCATTTGTTTCTCCTTTATCACTTGGAGTCGTTCTCTCACTAGAAAATTCTGAGCTTCTAGCTCCTCTATTCTCTTGCTCGTTGCATCTCCTTTGTTTTCTGCTTCTACAACATGCTTCTCAATATCTTTATTTTCTCCTTCAATAATACTTATTGATAATACCAGGGCATCCTTGTCATATTGTAAACTTTGGCATGCCTCCCTTGACTTATCAATATCATTGAGAATATCTTCATGCTTCCTCTTCATACTTTGTCCCTCGCCTCTCTCCTTCTTCAGAGTTTCCTTCATTTGAAAAACCTTCTTCTTATATTTCTCCAAATCAGCCATTATTTTATCCACATTATCTTCATTTTTGAGGGCTGAGGATACACCTGCCTTTGCAAGAAGCCTTAGGTCCTTGTCATTCCTACATGGACGATTGTTTTCTCAATCACCATGATTCCTTGCTTTTCCCTGGTGTACACCTTCTTCTTAGTTGTCATGACAATTCTTTTCTTACTTTTGTCATAAAAAATGGTATTTAAATCAGCTACCTCCTTCTCTTGATATGGGATGAAAGGGATTAGTTCAATCCCTAATGTCGGAGCTAGATATCCCATGGATGTACTTATATATGGGACAAGTGATTCCAATAGATCATCATAAGACTGAGTCTGCTCCAAATTTGCACGATCTTGTTCTTCATGTTCTTTTTTCTGTAGCTCTTCAGTTGCTTTCTCTACCTGGTCTCTTTCTCTGTTAGTTGCTTCCAATCTTAACCTTTCATCCTCTTCTTTCCTTTTATGGGACTCTTCTTCTTGATTCTTTGTCTCAAGTTCTTCTTTGGCTCTCCTTTTCTCAGACTCTTCTTCTGCTAACCATTGTGCTACTTCTTATGATAGTTTGATTGTCTCCTCTTCCATTTTCTTAGCAGCTTCCTCTTCTCGTTTCTTCTTCTGCTCAACAGCTTTTCCCTTATCACCTACAGTCATTATTTTTGCTTGAATCTGTTCCTCAAAGCTGTCATATTTCGTGCATTGGGGAATATTTTTTCATATTTATCCTAGTAATATGCATATTCAAAATGTACCCCTGCTGCAGCACAATAGTTAGAAACCTTATCTTCAGAACCATTCCTATGAAAACTTATCTCTCCAAAGTGGAAATATGCTAACTCATTTACAAAATCTGGTGCAGTCTTCACTTTGGAGGATTTATAACTTCCTACATAGAATAGGAGTGGGGGGGTATACATCCTTATTCTGATCAAAAATAAAATTACCAATCCCATCAATGTAAAGTTTCCTCCTACTTCCTTGTGAATAACATAATCCATGCTGTATCTTGGTAAAATAGAGGAGCCCTCATTCCACCAAACATCCTTAGGTATAGGCCTTCTTCTGTTAGGTAATAATGACCATTATCCTAGACAATTTTCAAGGATTCTTTAGACATGAAATCACACTCAACAAGGAAGATTAATTTGTATAGTGGCATTATGAAGTCTTCACAAATACTCTTATAATGGTTGAAATATTTGTGTGCCCAAAACAACTGATATGCAGCATAGACGAGATTTTTTGTCTTATCCCACTGGCACTTCAGAGCTGGGAATAGTTGTGTGCACATAATACAATCGATCAAAAAAGAGCTCATATAAAACTCTAACTTCTTTTGTGAGACTCCTCCCAGCCCTGTTCTTATGCATGAGGACAAACTGTTAGATATTATATTGGCCCAGTTAAAAATGGTTCCTTGAGTGGCCACAAAGAAAATCACTGGTACCTAGCTCAGCTTGTAATTCTTTCCATTTGCTCATCCAAATATCTTGTTCAAAATTAATTCTATCAACCTATAAGGAGTGTGCAGGTGCACAATTTCATATTCCCCATAAGGCCTTGTACGAAAATGCTTCCTGGGAACCATCATTCTTCTGACATTGTCCAAAATATCTAGGTCAAGGCCCTTTAACCATTCTTGTGTTAGATAATTTTGGGATGTGGGTAGCTTGTAGGCCTGAGCTACATAAGCTAGGCTATAAGCAGCATAACCTTGTCCTTATTTGACAAAATCATTTTGGTTACATCAGCCTTCGGGAGGATCTAACCTATTACCTCTGCACATGGGAAAACTTTGGGTCACGTGGCAACCTTCATGATCATTGACCTCTCTATATTGGCATATATCGATAAATCCTTTAACCCTATATCTGGGATGCTTTGATTGGTGATCATTCAGTAGATATTCCCCCATTTGTACTCAGGTTCGATACCCGTGACAACTTTGGTATCTTCATATATAACTTCAACTCGCATTATGATCTCTATCTCTAGATATTTTTCCGTGGCTTGCACCTTTTTTTCCCTTTCCAAGACATATCGCTATATAAAATACGAGGCTTTTTTGATCATACGACAACATGTTAGATTCAATCTATTCAAAAACATATAACTGCAATTGATAAATTCTACAATAAACACAACCAATTTTAACCATAAAATTTAACCGAATCATCATAATGCATATTGACCCAAATTTTGCTTCCACCCTAAAACGCGCCCTCTTGAAAATGAAAAAAACAATAGGCTCAAATATTTCTAGAAGTGTAATGGACTTGGGTCACATGAAAGGGTACTCTACTACACAACACTAAGGATCTCATCATAGCAACATAAATTTATAAGCCGCAATAACCTCAACACCTTCGACGGGTAAGAGAAAACACCCCAGGTTGCCCAAGAGGAAAACCTATGTGGATAGCCAACGTTTTCACCCTAAAGGAGAATTCCCCACCACGACACTCCCAAAAAATTCCCATTCTATCCAGCTAATGGTTGCAATCCCACCGTCCCCGCATTGGCGAAACGAAGGAGTGGTGCAGATGGAAAAACACTCATCTTCCCATAGCCTTCCTTCTACAAACGACTGTCATATAAGTTCTCATGGCAGGAGCTGGTCAACAATGGCTAGGGCACGTAAGAAAACTGGAGGCCTTGGTTAACCCAAAAACAAAGCTTCATAAAAACAATAATGACCTCAAAGTCTAAATACCCTCTATGAAAACGAGAAATCCTAACCCTACCAAGTCACTACAACATGAACCACCAAGAAACAGGACAAGCAATGAGTAAGATCCTACCTGGTTTCTGAAACGAGCTAGAATAACCGTGATCTTCGTTGGCTAGACTTGCTCAATCGACTAACAGACTTCAAACGACCAACAATAACCATAAAATATCTCTTTATGTGCTTAAATCACCTTAAAACGAGGGTAAGCAAATGATAAATGGGCCTCAGGTGAAAAACCCTGTTGGCACCAATAGCCATATTGAGACTAATCCTGCGAGCAAATACGAGAGCTTCGGACGGAAGAATGGAAAGCGCCCGATGTCAATAGTTCGACTACAAATTAAGCTGCCAAAAGGGACAAAAGGCTTAAAGATCCATCGGTAAGACAAACAACTAACAGTTGCATCGGGATCTGAAGATTCTTCGAGAATATATTGGTTATGCATCAAACTATGCATCTGAAACGTCGACAAAAACTCAAAGACACACAATCGAAACGGCAGGTGGAAAAAACAAACTCTTTCGTGAACATCGAAAAATAAAACCACAAGATGACTCGATGCATCGGAAAGACTTCCGATAATCAACCAGGAAGCATCAAAAAATGTTTTTCGATATCGTAGACCGAGGTACATTCAACGTATCAGAAAGCTTTCGTAAGACTTTCAGAAACGTAAGAAACAAAGATTCGGAAAGCCTTTGATACATTGGGTGGAAAAAGAAAGTTTCATCTGATACATTGGGTGGAAAAATAAAGTTTCGATTTTTTGTAAAAACTAAGTTATGGAGAAATTTTTTTAGGATAAAGGTATACTTTCAAGGCTTTCTAAAAACTAGAAAGAGTAGGGGGCCCTAAAAAGTAAAATGTTTTTGGGATGGTGGTTGCAGCAGCAACATGATACAATACCTCGTTCTTAAGATGTTCTTGATATGCTAGTACAATATGAGCAATCTCAAATATCACTCCATGTTTTATCTAGTTTCTCCACACCTTGAAATTCAAATTGATTGCATAAATGAAGCACCAAAAATTCATTATATTACTTGACATTGGCACACTCATAATTTCATTAATTTGTGAGTAGTTAAATAAAACCATTGTTATATTTTCCTTATATCCAATCCCCAAATTATGATAACCAATGTGGGTAAGATGAAATACAATGGTGATTGAAAAAAGGTAACACTCCAAATGGGTGACTACCATATAAAAACATATATGCTTTCCATTAACATGGGTGGTTGTAATATAGTTTTGGCAGTTGAATGGCCCATGACTTTAGGACCTATCACCATGGATTTGAAGACACTTTTTCTCATATTTACTTAGGCTAGGCACATGCATCACTTCAAGGGAATTACCTCTATTTATTTTTTAATTATATCATCATACCATATTGATAATGTTTTGAGGAAATGATACTTAGGTGTCATTTCTTAGCTCAATACCATCGAAGTCGTGGAAACACCTAGACTAGAAATTAACCCTGAATCACAAAAAGTTATCTCTGAGTATAAACATGTCTCTAATACATTAAAGAGTTTCCCTCCATTCCATGGGGAACATGACCATGGTATTCCCTTAATCTAGGTAGTTAATCCCCCAATGTCTTCCCCTACCACTACCCTTTTGCACAAAATAATGGAATTGAAAAAAATGATTTGGTAATTATTGGAGACCAACATCATTCATCTTAACCAAATCATTTATTTCTAATTGGTGGTTATGGTCATCAAAAAGCAAGGAACTTGGTGCATGTGTCCTAATTTATGGGATCTCAACAAATTAACTATCAAAGATAAATTTCTTATTCTTGTCATTGATGATCTCTTAGATGAGTTGGATAGAGACAAATTATTCACTAAACTTAACCTTCACCCGAGATACCATAAAATAAGGATGACAGAGTTGGAAATACCCAATACAACCTTCCAAAATCATGAGGATTATTACAAGTTCTTAGTCATTAGCCTTTATAATTGACCATCCCCTTTTGAAAGCCTTATAAATAATATATTCTTCCCTTTCCTCATCCATTTGGTCCTAGTTTTCTTCGATTATATCTTGGTCTACAATTGCACCCAAGAGATGCACCTCACGCATGTTTCTTATACCATTAAATTATTATAGGATCAACATTTATTTGTGAAATGCTCCAAATGTGATATTGGGAAACTAAGTTTTAATAGTTGGACCATATTGTGAGTTAGGATGGTTTACTTGTGGACCCAGGGGAAGTGGAATCTATTCAAAACTAGTCCCTCCTGAAAAATCTTAAGAGCTTGTAAGGGTTCCTCAAACTTAATGGATACTACTGTAAGGCCGTAGAAAACTACGAGAAAATTGTAGATCCTCTTAAAACATTGTTAAAAATGAATGTTTTCTCTTTGAATTAGGTAGCAGATAAATCCTTATTTTACCTAAAGGATTCTATTTAAACTATGCACATGTTAACCATGTCCTATAATTTGCTATAAAATTCATCTTAGAATATGGTGCCTCTAGTCATCAACTGGGACCAGTATTTTTGCAAGACAGATTCCTATTGGCCTTTACTAGTAAGCATCTTTGTGAGACCTGAACTTGAGAAGGTCCACCTATAAAAAATAAACGATGGCTACCGTTTACACAGTTGAGAAATGTCAACCATATTTAATCATAATACATTTTCAAATCAAGATAGACCATCATAGTCTCAATAATTTCCTAAATGAATTGTTTCCCTCATTGGACAAACATAAATAGGTAACTAAGATACTATGTTATGATTATGAGATCATATATAAGAAGTTACATGAGTATGTGGTGGTAGATGCTTTGTTTATGCAATTTGAAGGATGGTTTCCCTTTTATCGCGTCCTTACTAGTTTTAAGATGGCTCGATGAAGAAAATTTGGAATGATTTTCCTAGACCACAGTCCAACATCTCATCAAACTTATACAAGAAATATTGAACCTTTCACTTAGTATACATGACACCAAAATATATTGAGGTATAAGGAGTACATCTTTCTGACCTTGGATTCGGTCTTAAAATCATGAATCTTAAAGGAATTAAAACCATAACACACAATAGGCCAGTTTGGATTGCATAAAACCAGTATGAAAGAATTAAGTTCTTATTCTTTTGGGAAGGCATGAAAAAATATATCCACAACTTTGGTGCAACATACAACACTTGCATGTGTCAAAAGGGTGAAACAATGAAGTCACATGGTGCTTTAAAATCACTTCCCATTCCCAACCATATTTATATGAAAAAATCTATGAATTTCATAGTGGGGCTCTATAAGGTAGCTGGAATTGTGGTGGTAGTCAATAGTCTAACCAAATTTGTTCAATTTTGTGCCTTACCACAAAAGTTTACAACCTCATTTGCAGAAAAATTCTTCAGGGATCATATTTTTAATCTTCATGGCATGTCAACTTATATTATATCTAAATACACTTTGCACCATAGTAGCTACTCTACACACCCTTAAAGAAAATCTACTTATGAATCAAAATAAAATGAAACAACATGCATATCAACATTTCTTTGATCATTCCTCTTAAGTAGAGGATTAGGTTTTTCTTCAACTCCAACCTTATTAATAAAAATCCCTTAAGTTTCATCTCCACCAGAATCTAGATCCAAATTTATATGGACCCTACACCATCCTAGGTGGCCTAGAATCTCACTCTTCCATATCACTCAAAGATTCATCTAGTATTTGAGGTCTATTGCTTTAAAAAAGTGGTCCGGTATAATTGTAATGTGTAGACCAACTTACAAGAATTGGATGAGGAAGGCTCCATTTAGATCCAAATGATAAAAGTATTGTCTTTGGGGGAATGAGAATGTCACTAGCACACAATGAAAAAAGTTTTGATCTAATGCAAATATATGGTGTTAGAAGATATCACCAAGGAAACAACAAAAAAATTATAGTAATTTCTAGTGCACCTTCATTGTTGAGGACAACACTACTTTTCAAGGGGGCGAAAGGGGACATGTTAGGGTAGGACCCTAACATGCCTTACTCTAGGAATTAGTCATGTAATGTATATGACCGAATCTTTTCAATAAGGCCAAGTAGTTAGAAGTAAAAAATCAATGTAAAAAGGGTCTCTCACTTGATACTAATTAATTATTTTACCATTTCAACTAGTTAGGGTTTTGGATTTGGGAAGCCTATCTAAATAGCTATAAGGATATGAATGGTTTTGTTGAGAATGATCAAATATTTTCATAAGTAAAAAGTCACCCACCTTGAGAGGAACTTGAACATTGTTTCCATAATCTATTCTCATACTAAAATACTCATTTCCAACAATCTTTACGGTTATACTATCAAATGTTACTTATTATGCACTATACATTATGGTTTATTGCATCTTAAATATCTATGTATGGTGTGTTATTTTTTAGTTTTAAGCCTCAACAACATCACATAAAATTAGAAATAACTGTGACAACTTGATATTTTACTTTTAGGTTACTATATTTTAGTTTTCTAAGATAGCTCTCAACTCAATACATTTAAACTCATGGAGATTATGTATCGTTATTTTACTACTATTGGAATGCAAATATATTATGATAAGTCAACCATTTATCTTAAAGGTATTTTTGAGGAAGACAAAATCCATTTTTCAACAGTATTTTCTTTCAACATTTATGAGCTTATAAAAGGGTCCAAATGCTTTGGGAATCGTTACTAACCAAATGATTACAAAAGGTTATTTTCACAACTGGAGATGAAGTTAAATCTCTGTAGCAAATATTGGATTTCAAGAGGAGGCAGACTAGTCCTTGTAAAATAAATACTTAAGGTTATTCCTATTTACTTGTCAACTTTTTCCTAGATTCCAAAAAAAAATTGGATGTAATTAAAATACTTAAAGTTTAATATAAGTCATTCTTATTTACTTGTCAACTTTGTCCTAGATTCCAAAATTATTTTTGCCCTTTGTGGATCTGATTAAAAGAATTAGATTAATATTCATCTAGACTCGATGTAATGGAAAAACAAAGAATTACAATAGTAAAGTGGAAAAGGTAGTGGAGAAACAAAGGATCATCATAGTAAAGTGGAAAAGGTTATGAGTCCCAAAGGAAACAGAGGGTTGAGGCCTAAAAACTCTATTCTACTTTCAAAAGCCTTGGTAGCCAAAAGAGCTTAGACATTGGTAAAGTGGAAATGTTTATGAGAATGTATGTAAAATAAAAAATGCCTTTCACCTCCTTTTATTAGACAAAATGCCCTTTTGGAAGTGGAGGAAAAGGATAAATCTTTGCATTCTAGTGATGGTTTTGATTTTCTTAATTATAAGACTAATTTAGAGGTGAAGTATTGGAAAATTAAGAAAAAAATATTATATTTGATAAATAAATTTTATGAAAATTAAAAATTCCATTATCTTAGTTAGAAGTTGAAGATCAAAACATTAATATTTTCGCCACATTACAAATTTTAGGAAAATATAAATTCACTATGGAAAAGAGGATGGAGATATGCCCACTAGTTTTAAAAATATATATTTGAAAATAAGGCATGGACTACTTCTAAGACCTAAGTACAAAGCTAAAAGGAAAACAACTATTGAAGGAATACATCAAGTATCCTCCTATTTTTCTAGATTTGTTAATCTATGAAAAAATTATAGTCTAATGGAGATAGGTAGTGAGGAGTTATGAGTTGTTCTCCACTTTTTTTCAAAAAGATAAAAATTCTAAGTGTATTGGAGATTAGATGAATTTTTCTTGGACTGTTTAAAATTCATCATAGATGATTTAAAAATAGATTAAGGAATCTAGAAAGACATTGACTACACTAAATTCAAAAAAAAAATGCATTGCATTTAGAAAGCTCAAATTGATTTTAATTGCAAATGCATGTATAAAATTATGACACAAATAAAAAAGGGTGAAGAATATATTTTCCAAATCCACAATATAGGAATGGAAATATTTTCCAAGTCCACATTATAGGAGCACTCTTAATTTGAGCAATAGAGGCTAATATGTATGAGCTAGTGATTTGTATCATCACAATAAGGAATGCATTCTACCATATTTAAGAAGTAAAAAGAAATTGTGTTCAAGGTAGACCTCTCCAAGGCCGGTAATAAATACATTCAATCATATTGAAGAAGTAAAAATAAATGGTGTTCAAGGTGGACCTCTCCAAGGCTTGTAATAGAGTCAATTGGTTTTATGTGAGAATTTTCCTTAAAACTTTGGGTTTCTATGTTTTTTATACTAGTGATGAATTTTATTACTTGGTGATGAATTTTATCACTTGAATTTTATTTGCAATATTTATTAACCAAGAATATTTGTTAAACTTGAATTTAGTCTCTTAAACAATTGTCCCCTTATTTATTAGAGTTGTTGTTGAGGGTTGGAGAAGAGATTTGAAAGAGGCTCTTAGAATAAGAAGCATCGAAGGCATCAAAGTTAGAAATGCATGTCCTTGGAGTCCTTGAGAGTTTTCTTTTTAGTTGATGATATTTTAATTCTATATGATGGCTTTAAGATAGATACATCTTAAGTCAAGGAGATTATGGATATTTATTTTTTCTGCTACTAGAATACAAATATATTATGAGAAAGGAAACCATTTCTTTGGATGGTATTTATGAGGAAGACCGGATCCTAAAAATATATATTCTATTTTTCAAAAGGCTTGGTAGACAAAAGTGCTTAACTTTGGCAAAAGACAAATATATTTCACCTAAATTTCTCTTCAAAATTTAAGAATGGATTCAAGATATTAGGAAAACTCTTCATAATGTCTTGGTGATTTGGAAAGCTATTATATTTGAATTTGACTTTATTAAGAGTTGTCTTGATTGAAGTGATGGCAGATGAAAAAAGCCCGAGTCAAGAGGGATCCTTAGATACTAAGTTGGGAATAATTCCTTGTAAGAAAAATGGGTATCTATGCCATAAATCAAGTTGTTCATATTTATTTAATTATAACTTGGCATCAATAATTTGGTGTCTTACAAGGACATTAAGATTAAGAATGTAATATGAATATAGGTTGGTTACCTACATTTCAAATCTAAGAGTCAATCATGTTAAATTAAATATTAAAGATATATGGGTTTAAACTTTAAACCATGCCATAAACTATACACCAAAACAAACATATATGAAATTTTGTTTTCAAAGATTATCTATTACACATTACATATTTGTGTGGTTACTATTGAACAACAATGTATTAACTTTAGATAATATACAAAATATAAACACAAATGATTTTCTATGGTTTTTTTTGCATGTCAAGTGGTGAATCAAATTACTTGGAAATAATAATTAGTTTAAGGGGTGTCTTGACATGAGATACAATTGAAGAAGGGCTCAAAGTGTGGGGTGAAATCTTAGGACATTATATTTTATTGTAGGTTGGGGCATTTTGCTTGCTAAAAATGCTAGGATGTTCGAAGACAAGGAAATTGCTCCAATTCAATGTGCACTACAAGTTGCTTAGACATGTTAGTGAGGTTAATGACTTGACATTATTTTGATGGTGCATCTTAATGAGAACCTCCTTTGGAAGCAACATGTGGTACAATATAGTACTTCTTTACTCATTTATGAGTTTTAAAGTAGACATTTGGCCTTGATCCAACAATTTGGATAAGATGTGAGATTTGAAGTTACACTTAATCTTGGAGTTCAATATAGACTAACAAGAATACAAATATTTGGTGATTCGTTGCAAGCTATAAATTAGTTAAACAATATATTCACCTTAATAAATTTCACTCTCCACCTACTCTTTCATGAGATACTGAGACTTGTGGAGAGCCTCACTCAAGTTACTTTATCTCATATCTAATTTCAAGAAAGAAATATAAATGTAGAATCCTTATCCAAAGAAAACTTTGCCACTTGCTTTTGGGATGCAGTTGATTGCTTTTGGGATGGGGTAGATTGAAGAGGCCGTAAATAGGCAAAGCAATCAACATACTTATAATTATATTTGTTTTAAATTGTTTTGGATTAGTGTATGAAAGAATGTTTATATAAAATTTTTAATTTGCTCTCATGTAAATAAATTAACTATTTTAAACTCCTCCCAAAAAACAGAAAAATATTAATGCAAAATACATATATTAAAAGGTATGTGTTTAAGTAAAACATGACATCATTCACTCCAAACAAAATAAAAAATATATTCTACTATAAAACCATACACAACATCTTAAAAAAAATGTATGTTTAAGAAAAACCTTTAAACAAAATAAAAAATGTACTCTTCTATGCATCCATATACACCATCTATTTTATATGTTTAAATAAAACATAACACCATTTAAAATCTCAACAAAATAAGAAATATACTCTATTATATACCCATACCCAACATCTTAAAAATATATGTTTATACCCATATGCAACATCTTAAAAATATATGTTTACATGAAAACATGACACCATTCACAAACCAAAATATACCCATTCACAACATCTATTTTTCAGTTTTTCTATTTATCATTTTAAAATATGCATTATACCCTTGAAAATTATGTTTAAATAAAACATATCACCATTCAAAAATTAAACAAAATAAATAAAAATATACCTTACAAAACACACCAACACATAAAGCTATGTTTAAATAAAACATGACACCATTCACAAAATAAATAAATACTTTAGAAAACACCACAACATATATTTGGGTTTTTATCTTTGAATCCAAAGAGACAAAAAAAAAAAAGCCATTCTGCACTTCAAAGCCGCGTATTTTTATTCTGCAATAAATAGTTCGTCCCATCTTAGCTTCTTGAATAACAAAATGACCTAGACAATAAACATGTCTTCGCCCCATCTCAGCTTCTTGAATAACAAAATGAAGACAATAAACATGTCTTTCAATGAAAATGTAAAAGGAGTAGTCTAACGGGTCGACGATTTCGCCCGGCATTAGACTACTCCGTCTACACACTCCGTTAACTATCCCGTCCTCCGAAGTCCGGAAAATCCATCCAACCAAGAGTCCCACATGAATCTTTTTCTAAAACTATCGATCTATTCCGTAGACTCGTTAGACTACTCCACAACTCCAATATGGCCAGGCTAGGAAAATTGGTGGTATTATTCACATTTTGAAGCTTGGCTCATCTTGAGCCAGTTGACATTCGTGTTGTTCCAATTCTCATGCATTTCCCTTGGCAACGACTAAACTTTGGAGGTTGTAGTAGTAACAGCTGCAGTGGTAATTGCATTAGTCGGAAAAGAACTTGTGGTATTGACTCCATCTGAATTAGCTGGGCAGCTATTTCGCATGAACTACATGCCACTCGATGACAGTCCATATATGTTGTTCGGGGACTTATGAGGGAGCTTGGGATTGTAGTAGCCTTGAGCTTCGTCGGCTTCATCAGATTGAAAACCTTCCCAGGGAAAAATATTGAAAGATTTAACCTTCTTAAAAAAAAATTAGTTTATAAATAACACTAGATTCCTGGTATAACCTGAATGGTACTGATCAGAATGGACATTCGTGAAGAAGACTGCACTTGTAAGAAGACTGCAATTTACAGTAAAGATCTCAATCAGTGGGTTTTAATAACGGAATCTCTAAAAGCCTCCTCTACAAAGGATTTCATACTCTATCAAATCTATTTTTCATGACTTATAACTTGTGCAACAAGTCTTTGTTATCCTTCTCATCTCTCATTGTTGAAGGGTTGAAGGATTATTTCTGTTAGTGGCCCAAATCCTCCAGGACGAACTATGGAACCGATGATCCATTCATGTTCAGATTAGTTGATGAAAATGATGCTCCACATGAAGGAAAACCCATACTGCCGCTAACACCTAATAGTGGAATCGAATCATTGCCCATGGCCAAATCCCAGAGTTCGATGCAGTTGTTTGTGAATCTACATTGCCTCCATTGTCGAAAGCTTGATTTATGCCAATGTTTGAATTTCCACCACCAGGAATAGAAGAAACATTGGACAAATTTCAAAAATGTTCATATTACTATACTAGGAACGTGAGTTAAGAAGAGAAGGATATCCAGGTTGGGATTGAGACTCCGGATTTGATACATAAAATCACTAGAAATTTCTTCGGCATGTTCGTTAGCGTTTATTTACTGTTTTTTCTCCATTTTACCGCTTGCAACTCGATGCCGAGGACCTCAAAAATTTGAATGTATTTAGTATTTGACAATTTTGTGCCTTGGTTGAAATAGTATTGATATTCATTTTCATGTTTTTTTTTGCATTCCCAGGCTCAGAAAGTCATAAAGAAAAGACTCGAAATTCCTTTAGGGGAGTTTATGAGAATTAATTTACGTTTCTCTTTTGCGTTTATGAGTGTTGGATAAAAGTTTAAGTTTTGAACAGGAATAAAATTTTGCTGATACAGAGATTTTTTTGTTTCAAATTGTATTTTTATTACGATGCATTCAGCCCTCAAAACACTTTACCCTACATACTTGGATTATATATTTACAAATTTGGAATAATTTTTTCCCTACATAACATTTAATGTGCAAATACTGTAGGTATCTTATACTTATATTCCATGATCACGGTGGATAAACGTAAGTGCCTTTGTAACTACTATCAATGACTTAGTTTGTCTAACAACTATCAATGCAGTAAACGTCTCAATATAATGGTTTCCTTTACCCTCATTTTAATTGTGAGTGGGAATGGCCTCCTTTACCTTCCTTTTTAAATGTGAGTGGGAGTGACTGAGGATTTCAGTGAATTGTAGCAATCATCTTGGATTTAAGTTTCATTTTCTATTACAAGAGTTGGTTCAGATTCCAAGACTTTTCTGTGTAATTTCGAGCGACTACATTCCACTATTAGGTGTTAGCGGCAGTATGGGTTTTCCTTCATGTGGAGCATCATTTTCATCAACTAATCTGAACATGAATGGATCATCGGTTCCATAGTTCGTCCTAGAGGATTTGGGCCACTAACAGAAATAACCCTTCAACAATGAGAGATGAGAAGGATAACAAAGACTTGTTGCACAAGTTATAAGTCGTGAAATATAGATTTGATAGACTATGAAATCCTTTGTAGAGGAGGCTTTTAGAGATTCCATTGTTAAAACCCAGTGATTGAGATCTTTACTGTAAATTGCAGTCTTCTTACAAGTGCAGTCTTCTTCACGAATGTCCATTCTGATCAGTACCATTCAGGTTATACCAGGAATCTAGTGTTATTTATAAACTATTTTTTTTTTAAGAAGGTTAAATCTTTCAATATTTTTCCCAGGGCAGGTTTTCAATCTGATGAAGCCGACGAAGCTCAAGGCTACTACAGTCCCAAGCTCCCTCATAAGTCCCCGAACAACATATATGGACCGTCATCGAGTGGCATGTGGTTCATGCGAATAACTGCCCAGCTAATTCAGATGGAGTCAATACCACAAGTTCTTTTCCGACTAATGCAATTACCACTGCAGCTGTTACTACTACAACCTCCAAAGTTTAGTCGTTGCCAAGGGAAATGCATGAGAATTGGAACAACATGAATGTCAACTGGCTCAAGATGAGCCAAGCTTCAGAAGAAACCGATGTGAATAATACCACCAATTTTCCTGGCCATATTGGAGTTGTGGAGTAGTCTAACGAGTAGACGGAATAGATCGATAGCTTTTAGAAAAAGATTCATGTGGGACCCTTGGCTGGATGGATTTGCCGGACTTCGGAGGACGGGATAGTTAATGAAGTGGGTAGACGGAGTAGTCTAACGCCTGGCGAAATCGTCGACCCGTTAGACTACTCCAACCAAATGTAAAATGCTGTGAAACGGTCAAAATGTAAAATAATATCCAACGTTCAAAATTCATTTTGGACAGTCGAATTACACTGTAAAACATAAGGTCTTATAATTACGACAATAACCTAAAGATACTAATCACTTAACGGTTAAATTATACTGTAAAACGTAAGGTCTTATAATTACGACAATAACCTAAAGATACTAATCACTTCACGATTACTTCTTAGGGCTTATATCATCACAGCGATTTCAATGACCATATCTCGACGTGAAGGTACCTCCTCCTCTCTCTACTGCGTATGCATTCAATACATGGCGAATAGATAAACCTTACATTTCTGCCATTTCGCTGAGTGTAATAGGGTTGTGGAGATTCATCACACGCCCAATAAAATTTACATTGGACTTCGAAAATGCAAAATGAGGAGAAACAATTTTTTTTTATTAAACATCGACTCACCTGAGCTCACTTGGAGTTTCGTCTAGCATTATTGGAGAATGCTCGGGATAGTTCGGTGGAATTAGTACACGCAATGGTATGATTTGCATCTGTGCATTAAAAGCACGTGGGAAAATAAAGTAATATTATGAGAAATAAGCATCTAGAAACAGTCCTTAGGTTCGGACTCAGATATCTTCTGATAGACTCCAAAAGGGCTGTAAAATAGTTTCACTACCATTCCATTTTTAATGTCAGACTCTGGTACAGTGAATTTATCATCTCTATGTTAATATTTTCTTCCTCGCATATCTTCCCGGTGATATCAATCATTGTATTGTTGATGGCCTCTATGTCCTTCTGGACCTGCACCACGATTTTCAGAATGTGAGGAACTCATGTATATCACCATTGCAACGTATGTATGAATACTACTATCTTTCAATACATAAAATGTAAAAAATGAGATTATAGCAACAGAAAAGGAGGGACAACGCCATAATAACAAGAGCAAAGACTGTGAGAATAAGAAGGGCACATATGCCAACCAACCCAAAACTGTATATGTTACAGAGATGAAAAATTGTAACAATTGTAATACTGTAATAGTGAAATTTGATTATGACAACAGAAAAGAAATTGACACTACACTAATCAATGAGTGCATTTGTAGCTGGATTTATGGGCACTCATCAGTGTTCTTAGGTTTGGGAAGACTCAGAGCGGACCAAAGCATAACATGCTTCCAATTACCTTTTGGAAAAATGTAATTACATGCAGATCTCCACTTGGCTTCCAACCGACTCTATCAGAGTCTGGATAAGCCACGATCTTGTCTGTCAGTCTGACAAGGAGAAAAAGTCCACATGTAGGCAGCGTAATTCAATCGAATTTATTTCAGAAGCTAAGTTGTTAGGTAGATAGTTATTGCAGTGTTTAATGCAAAGTAAGTCGGTAAGTAAGTCGGTTTATGCTGAAGCAATTTTTAGATTGCCTATAAATAAAAGAAGCATTTTGTAATTTAGTTTACAGAGAGAGTTACACAGACAGAAAAATGAAAAGATACAAGCAGAGGAACTCCGGGTGAGAAAGAGAAGCTCAAGCTCAAGCTTCTGTGCATTTGATTTAGCCGAAGAGCTGAAGCTCTGTAGACGGACGAGTTTGTAACAGACAAGTTTGTATTACTTTGTATTTCCGCATAGTTAAATATATGAAATAGTTTGTGGTTGAATTCATGATTATTTGGCCGCTCATATTTCCAGATTTACTTCTGTAAATGTCTTTTACTGTTACTGATAAGTAAAAGAACAAGAACCCATAAAAATCTCACGGCTTGAAAGTTCCAGGTTTTACCGCACTTTGTTCGACTCAAATATTCCTACATATTTGGGCATATGTTTTCCATAAGTTATTTGGATTTGTAAATGTGGTCATTTTACTTCATCTTACGCACAGGTGAAAAGGATTTGTAAAATTCTTAAGTCTTTAGACTAAGAATCATATTCTACCAATCTAGTCGCATCAAACACCAAACTTGATCGCAGAGAAGTTGATCGCATCAGGCAGCAACTTGATCGCAAAAGAAGTTGATCGCATCAACTTGATCGCACATAAGTTGATCGCATCAACTTGACCGCCGCATCAACTTGATCGCAGATAAGTTGATCGCACCAAATTTGATCGCATCAACTTGGTCGCACCAATCGGCTTGGTCGCAGTAAAAAGGTTGGTCGCAGTAAAAAGGTGGTCGCAGTAAAAACAGGTCGGAGTTAAAAAGTGAAAAGTGAAATTATTTTCTTTTAAATATTGACTGAGCGCTAAACCCAAGTTTAGTGGGCTCGATTTTGGCTATCTGGTATCAGAGCGAGGTTATATCAGAGCAAGGTATATAACAGCCCAAGATTTTAGGAAAGAAATCTTGTCTTAAAAAGTGGAAATTAATTTTCTACGGAAAGTTAATTAAAAATTAAAAATGGCTTCCACTTCCGGTTCACTACAACCTCCAAGTTTTACATAAAAGTGGAAATTAATTTTCTATGGAAAGTTAATTAAAAATTAAAAATGGCTTCCACTTCCGGTTCACTACAACCTCCAAGTTTTACAGGAAATAATTATGAATATTGGTCTTTAACAATGAAGGCTTTATTCAGAGGTCAAGATGTCTGGGAGATAGTCCAGCATGGTTATGCAGAACCGGCAGACATGACAGCATATAACAATCTCACACATGCTCAGAAAGATGCCTTGAGAGAACAGAGGAAGAGAGATGGAAAAGCTCTGTTTTTCATACATCAAGCTATGCATGAGAGCATACTCCCAAGAATAGCAGCATCGACTAATGCCAAGGAAGCATGGGATACATTGGAGACTGCCTATCAAGGTTTAACTAAGGTAAAGACATCCAAGCTGCAGATTCTGAGAAAAGATTTTGAATCTCTGTGCATGAAAGATTCAGAGAATGTAGACACATTCTACACCAGAGTTGTTGGGTTGATAAACCAACTAAAATCTCATGGAGAACCCGTATCAGACCAAAGGGTTGTTGAAAAAATTCTCAGAAGTCTTCCCCCAAGATTTGAAAATTTGGTTGTGACCTTAGAGGAACACACAGACATGTCAACATTCAGCATTGATGAGCTGCAAGCTTCACTCATCAATCATGAACACAGAATCAGCAGATCACAGACTTCATTGGAAGGTACATTTGCAGCACAGTCATCCATAAGCCGTGGTAGAGGCAGGGGGAGAAACAACTTCAGAGGCAGAGGAAGAAGTTCTTCAAGAGGAGGACGAGGCAGAAGTCCTGCAAATGTCGGTGGAAGAGGAGATAACCAGAACCCAAGTCAGCCAAGTGGCCAGAGGTTTGATAAATCAAAAATTCAATGTCATTACTGTAAGAAGTTTGGTCATTATGCATATGAATGCAGGAAGAAGCAATATGACCAAGGAAGACAAAGCCCAAGTCAGTCAACCAGCACCAACACTTCGACAGGTGTAATGTTAATAGCATCGACATCTCCACTTGAATGCAATGCTGTTCAAGAAAGTCCACATGACATATGGTACTTAGACTCAGGATGCAGCAACCATATGACTGGTAATTTAAATTTGTTTTCCAGTCTAGACACTTCAGTTAAAACTGATGTTACACTTGGAAATAATGCCCAAGTCACTGTCTTAGGAAAAGGCACTGTTGATATTATAACCAAACAGGGGGAGAGTAAATATATCCCTGATATCTATCATGTTGAAGGTCTGAAACATAATCTGTTAAGCATTGGACAGTTGTTACAAAAAGGCTACAGAGTTTACATGGAAGATGAACACTGTGTGATCAAAGACAAGCGTCCAAGCGACCAACTGATAGCAAAAGTGCCAATGAAAAGCAACCGCTTGTTTCCATTAAGGATAGTTCACAACATAAAAGGGAAGACAAAGACATGAGTTGCATTCAAGATAGAAAGTGAAGAAACAGTCGAGATCCTCGATAAGAGAGAAAATTGCAGTGCTAATTTGCAAGCTGCATTTCAGACAGAAGTTCAGGATGAATCCTGGTTGTGGCATTTCAGATTTGGACATCTGAATTTTGGTGGGCTGAAGCTACTGCACACAAAAAATATGGTGAAGGGATTACCATTGATTGACAGACCAGAGAGGGTTTGTGAAGGCTGCATTTTTGGCAAGCAGCACAGAGAGACATTTCCAATCGAAAAGTCCTATAGAGCACGCACACCACTTGAAATTGTGCACTCTGACATTTGTGGTCCAATGCAGACATCATCCATTGGTGACTGCAAGTATTTTCTAACCTTTATTGATGACTACTCAAGAAAGACATGGGTGTATTTCTTGAAACACAAATCTGATGCATTTGGTTATTTTCAGCAGTTCAAGGAACTCGTGGAGAACCAGAGTGGTCATCGCATCAAGATTTTAAGGACCGATAGAGGAGGTGAATATGTTTCAAATGAATTTCTGAATTTTTGCAAGACCCATGGCATACAGAAACAATTCACTGCACGGTATACACCTCAGTAGAACGGTATTGCCGAAAGAAAGAACAGAACCATCATGGAGATGGCACGCAGCATGTTGGCAGCCAAGCATTTTCCAAATGAGTATTGGGTTCAAGCAGTCACAACTGTTGTATACATTATGAACCTATGTCCAACAAAGAGTGTGAAGAACAAAGTTCCCCAAGAAGCATGGACAGGTATGAATCATAGTGTCTCACATTTAAAAGTTTTTGGTTGTGTTGCATATGCTCATATTCCAGATGAGTTGAGAAAGAAGCTAGACAAGAAGGGGCAGAAATGTATTTTTGTAGGCTATTCAGAAGACACAAAAGCATACAAGTTGTATGACCCCGTCACAAAGAAAGTGATAATCAGTGGGGATGTTCAATTTGTTGAGAATGAATCATGGGATGGAACCGTCGACACAAATGTCAAGATTGTGTCGAACATTGACAATGACGATATGGAAGAGGAAGTGGTTCAAATACCACATGTAAGTCAAGCGGTCGGAGCACCGTCGACTCCCATGACACCAAGACATGGTTCAGCACAAGGACTATCGACACAAGTAGCAGCTCAAGCTACACCTACAAGTACACCAAGAGGACAGCAGACTCCATCAAGCATTTCGTCGGGGTCAACATCGACAGAATCGATGAAGACAAGAAGTCTGCGAGAGATATATGAAGCTGGTACACCTAATTCATTCTCCTTGTTTGCATTATTTTCCCCTATATATGATCCACTAACGTTTGAAGAAGCTGTTGAAGAAAAAGTATGGGCACAAGCCATGGATGAAGAAATAGAATGCATTGAGAAAAACCAGACATGGGAATTGGTTGATGTACCAAAAGACAAAGATTTAATCAGTGTCAAATGGATTTATAAGACAAAGCAAGATGCTGATGGGAATGTGCAAAATCACAAGGAAAGAATGGTAGCAAGAGGGTTCACACAGCAACCCGGCATCGACTTCAATGAAACGTTTGCACCAGTTGCACGCATGGATACAGTCAGAACAGTTGTGGCCATTGCTGCACAAAACAAATGGCATGTTCATTAAATGGATGTCAAGTCGGCATTCTTAAATGGCTATCTAGAAGAGGAAGTATATGTGGAACAACCACAAGGGTATGAAGTTCCAGGTCAAGAGCATAAAGTCTACAGGCTGAAAAAGGCACTCTATGGTTTGAAGCAAGCTCCTAGAGCTTGGTATAGTCGTATTGATTCCTATCTCATTGAAAGTGGATTTCACAGAAGTGAAAGTGAACTGAATTTGTACACCAAAGTCGATGAGAAAGGTAAGATGTTAATTGTCTGCCTGTATGTAGATGATTTAATATTTACTAGTGATTATGGCATAGCAGATTTTAAAACAGTCATGGAAAGTGAATTTGAAATGACTGATCTGGGGCTTATGAAGTTTTTTCTGGGCATTGAAGTTCAGCAGTCTGAAAGTGGTATTTTTATATCACAGTCTAAGTATGCAAGTGAAGTTTTAAAAAGGTTTAACATGTCTAACTGCAAGACAGCCCCAACACCAGTGATAACAGGTTTAAAATTGAGTAAGGATGATGAAGGATCCACCGTAGATCCTACGCTGTTCAAAAGGCTTGTTGGCAGCCTTATGTATTTGACAGCAACAAGACCAGACATTATGTATGGTGTAAGTATGATCTCAAGGTTCATGGAGTCACCAAAAGACTCACATTGGCAAGCAGGTAAAAGAATTCTGAGGTATGTAAGTGGCACAAAAGCCCTTGGTATTATGTATTCAATCTCAGAAAATTTTAAACTCATAGGTTACACTGACAGTGACAATGGAGGTAGCATAGATGATAGGAAAAGCACATCTGGATACACATTTCATTTTGGTATAGGTGTTGTTTCATGGGCTTCAAAGAAACAGCCCATAGTAACTCTATCTTCAGCTGAAGCAGAGTATGTTGCAGCAACAAGTGCTGCATGTCAAGCTGTCTGGATGAGGAGAGTCTTAAAAGACTTTCCAAAGAACCATCAAGAACCGACAACAATCTTCTGCGACAACAATTCAGCCATAGCATTATTAAAGAATCATGTGTTTCATAAGAGAACCAAGCACATTGACACAAGGTTTAATTTTATAAGAGAGTTGGTAAACAAAAAGGAAATTTGTTTGGAATTTTGCAGGTCTGAAGACCAACATGTTGACATCTTCACAAAGCCATTGGAAAAGGACACATTCCAGTATTTGCGTAGTTATCTTGGAATGACAAGTTCTCCACAGTGAAATCTGTCATAAACAGAGCATGTCTAAGCTCTGAAACATTTTGTAAATTTTATTTTAAAATCCCCATCTGCTTATAATTAAGGGGGAGTGTTGGAAAAATGTAATTACATGCAGATCTCCACTTGGCTTCCAACCGACTCTATCAGAGTCTGGATAAGCCATGATCTTGTCTGTCAGTCTGACAAGGAGAAAAAGTCCACATGTAGGTAGCGTAATTCAATCGAATTTATTTCAGAAGCTAAGTTGTTAGGTAGATAGTTATTGCAGTGTTTAATGCAAAGTAAGTCGGTAAGTAAGTCGGTTTATGCTGAAGCAATTTTTAGATTGCCTATAAATAGAAGAAGCATTTTGTAATTTAGTTTACAGAGAGAGTTACACAGACAGAAAAAGGAAAAGATACAAGCAGAGGAACTCCGGGTGAGAAAGAGAAGTTGAAGCTCAAGCTTCTGTGCATTTGATTTAGCCGAAGAGCTGAAGCTCTGTAGATGGACGAGTTTGTAACAGACAAGTTTGTATTACTTTGTATTTCCGCATAGTTAAATATATGAAATAGTTTGTGGTTGAATTCATGATTATTTGGCCGCTCATATTTCCAAATTTACTTCTGTAAATGTCTTTTACTGTTACTGATAAGTAAAAGAACAAGAACCCATAAAAATCTCACGGCGTGAAAGTTCCAGGTTTTACTGCACTTTGTTCGACTCAAATATTCCTACATATTTGGGCATATGTTTTCCATAAGTTATTTGGATTTGTAAATGTGGTCATTTTACTTCATCTTACGCACATGTGAAAAGGATTTGTAAAATTCTTAAGTCTTTAGACTAAGAATCATATTCTACCAATCTAGTCGCATCAAGCACCAAACATGATCGCAGAGAAGTTGATCGCATCAGGCATCAACTTGATCGCAAAAGAAGTTGATCGCATCAACTTGATTGCATCAACTTGACCGCCGCATCAACTTGATCGCACCAAAGTTGATCGCACCAAACTTGATCGCAGATCGCACCAAACTTGATTGCATCAACTTGATCGCAGATAAGTTGATCGCACCAAATTTGATCGCATCAACTTGGTCGCACCAACCAGCTTGGTCGCAGTAAAAAGTTTGGTCGCAGTAAAAAGGTGGTCGCAGTAAAAACAGGTCGGAGTTAAAAAGTGAAAAGTGAAATTATTTTCTTTTAAATATTGACTGAGCGCTAAACCCAAGTTTAGTGGGCTCAGTTTTGGCTATCATTACCGGATAGGATCCTTTATATATGTTATAGACATGAAAAATTGTAACAATTGTAATATGTAATATTGTAATAGTGAAATTTGGTTATGACATCAGAAAAGAAATTGACACTACACTAATCAATGAATGAGTGCATTTGTAGGTGGATTTATGTGCACCCATCAGTGTTCTTAGGTTTGGGAAGATTCAGAGCGGACCAAAGCATAACATGCTTCCAATTGACGGATAGTATCCTTTATTGAGAATTCACCACGGATTTGTTCCAATTCACCATGTAATCCAGTAATAAAAAAATGCACCCTTTGTCATCCTGAGCGTCAATAAAAGTAACAAACCAAACCAAGGTAGTGATTCTATGACCATAAAAGTAAAGTAACAAACCAACTTGATCCACGAAGGTAGTGATTGTATGACCATAAAAGTAAGCTTTTATTCAAACTTTAATGGAAACTAAGCACAATGGCTTTTTGCAAGTTAGCAAACCTCACACCTGAAACTACTAGAAACATCAAATTTTGCGAATAAATTAGGAAATAATTTCTTCCCGTAACCAAAAGGAGGCATGCCCAAACGTTCATGCAATAACCAGATTTCTTCTTCTCCCCCTCAAAGCCATCCACCTTAAAGGTTCATGCAACTTGTACGAACTCTTTGACACTAAGTCCAAGTAATACAGCTTTCCTCAACCAATCTTTTGTCTCGTTAGGATGTCCTTAAACACACGGATGCATGATACGAGGATGCATGATACCACGATGTCGTTCTGATGTCCTTAAACACACAAAAATCAGGATACATGATACCAGGATGCATGATACTAGAAATGCATAGTCGGAAGGTGTGCAGATTAAAGAAGTCAATGTATGGGTTGAAACAGTCTCACGGTTCGGAAGGTTCATAAAATCTATGAAAGCCTTTGGTTACTGTCAGGCCAACTCAGACCACACTTTATTCTTATTCTTGAAGAACACTTTATTCTTATTCTTGAAGAAACAATAAGGTAAGATAACACCACACTTTATTCTTGAACCAACAATAAGGTAAGATAATTGCACTTATTGATGATATGTGGATGACATGGTGGTTACAGGAAATGATCCTGAAGAAAGGAAGGCTCTACAAGATAGGAAAGAATCATAGAGAGAATAGGAAAGAATCAATAACAATGGGAAAGAATCAGTCCATATTGCAACAAACAACACCATAATAACAAGAGCAAAGACTACTAAACAACCCCATAATAACAAGAGCAAAGACTACTAGAAAGGGCACATTTGCCAACCAACACAAAACTGTATATGTTATTGACATGAAAAATTGTATATGTTATTGACATGAAAAATTGTAACAATTGTAATAGTGAAATTTTATTATGACAACAGAAAAGAAATTGACACTAATCAATTTTAGATAGTCATCCATTTTGACAGGTAGATGAAATATGAAACTACAGACCTGGTTGCAGGGAATCGAAGGTGGAGGATTCCAACAATAAAGATAAAGAGGCATGATGATAAAATATGCTTCCATTGTTCCCTCGGCTGCTTGGGATCATAATAGTTATGTCTTACATGGGCTGTAGGTGTGCGAATTTTACAATGAATTTGACCGTTTTTTAAAGGTATGTACAGAAGAAAACTGGTTAGTTTTCTTGCCTATTCTGAATGCGTTGATTGTTCTTCTGATAATTTGGTCAGGCAAGGTGAAGGTTAATCCTAGGCATAAGAATGACCAAAGGGAGGAAACCCTTTAAGAGACAAAGTAGCTAAAGCTATACTATAGGGTTAAGTAAAGGTCAGTGCTTGATTGATAGCATGGATACCTGGTTGGTGGAAAAATGGCCAAGGCTGGGGAGCTAGAGTTCATGGAGGACGTCGCCATTTGAGGTTAGGAGTAATGGAATTGCAAGCGGGCCTGGAATTTAAGGGTTTTGCAGAGCGTTTTTTTCAATATGAAGAAGCATTTGACATAGGCTTACATATTTGGTACGTCCACATTTCATTCATATAAACTGTTAAATCATTAATTTGATGTTCAATGATTTGATGAACCAGTTATAAACTTTTATAAGTGCAGAAATCAATATGCTGGCTCCTCGATATTATAGGTCTTGCTACAGGGTGACATAATTGTGATGCAGTTTTATTAGTTTTGTTGTCATGTTTGGTATGCAGAATCTCTAGTAAAACAAATTCTTCTTGTTAACCTATGGCAGGGATTGACAATGTAATCTACAAATTATATTAGATGAACCACTTATTCTCTTAGTTTTTGCTAATGATGATTTGATCAGTGTTAAAGAGAGACTCTTCAACTCTGAGATCAACAGAGATCAACAGAGCTAAGTGAGGAATGCAAAGAAAAAAAAATTTGAAAACCAAAATTAAAGGGTTATGAGTTCAATCGCCATCAAATTAATTGAGCCATAATCAACATAATAATGCTAAAATACTTCATATCATAATGTCTATCAAGTTATTAACAATAATAATATTTATCATTCTACTTCTTACTCATCTTTACCATTCTTAATAATACACTCCTCGAAGTAGGACAATGTCATATTGAGAAGAGAAAAAACTATAAGAATGAGCAAAATACCCTTGGCAACCAACCCAAAAATGTATGGTCAAATGTTACCTTATAAATGAAAAAATTGTAATGATGAAATTTGATTATAACAACAAAAAGAAATTGATATTAATCAAATCCTTGAAGTAGGACAATGTCATATTGAGAAGAGAAAAAACTATAAGAATGAGCAAAATACCCTTGGCAACCAACCCAAAAATGTATGGTCAAATGTTACCTTATAAATGAAAAAATTGTAATGATGAAATTTGATTATAACAACAAAAAAGAAATCGATATTAATCAAATTTAAATGAAACTTGACTTCCACCAACAAAGATTAAAAGGCATGATGATAAAAACAAGGCTTCCATTAATTATGGATTTGTTCCCTCCGTTTGAATGATAATAGTTTTGTCTTACATGGTTGTTGGTTTTATTATTTTTTAAATGAATTTGACAATTGTTAACTTATGTAGAGAAGAAACCTAACTAGTTTTCTTGCCTATTTTGAATGCCTAGGTTTTTTTTCTAATAGTTTGGCCTAGCAAGGGGCAAGTTAATCTTAGCAACCCTCACGGGTTCTCCTTTCTCTAGTGGTATGCATTATCTAAGGTTGTAAGCTTGGATTCCTAATTCTAGGCATGGGAATGTGTAAAGGGAGGAAACCCACAAGCATAAAGAGCATGGATACAACAACATGCCACTTGCCCAAGAGGCCAAGGTAGCTAAAGCTATACCACATGGTTAAGCACAAAATCAGTTCTCCATTAATAGCATGGAGACTTGGCTAGAGGAGGATAAGGCAGGAAGGTGTTGCATGTCCAAGACTTGGAATACTAAATTTATGAAGACAAATGCTCTTTATGAAGACTTGATAGGAAATTCTATCATGGACAATATAAAGAACAAAAAATAAATCCAAACCTAGGATTGACTCAAAAGAATGTAAACCACTCTTAAGGTGATTTCCAAAACCCAAATTTAGCCACGATCCAAGCTCTACATGCTAACTATGGGCATGAACCCAAATTTAGCTAGGGGCCAAGAAGGTTGGGCATGGTCTTCAAGGAAAGGGTGGTCAAAAGGTGCCTTCCATTGTGATTGTTTCAAACTAAACTTAGCTTTAATTTTTTATGACAATTTGCATCTTAGATTATAGATAAGTTTGTGTGTTTTGGTAGTATTTTTGTATTATGCATATGATTAGACTCTTCTCGCATTATAACAACTTTCATTGTTTTTAAAAACTCTTAGCTATGACATTACAATATGGTTCTTTTTGGTAAATTGATGATAATTTATGGTTTTGTAGGTGGTATGGTTTCCTTAATGATAGATTAGTGACATAAGTCTATGTAAAATTATTTTTAATAATAATATAATAGAAGGACTAGATTGAAAAAGAATGATATTCAATATCGATGAAATAATACCTTAATAATACTTAGATGTTAGAATTTGGATTTCTAGTAGAATTAGGTGGAAGATGGGAAAGGACTAGGGATACAAAATTTATGAAGAAAATCACTCTCTAATAGTTAAGACATTTCAATCTAATCCTTTCTGGTAAACTATTTGATTGATCTAAATTTTCATTAAGATTTAACTAGCACAACAACATAAAATGTCGTTGGTGTACGCCGATCAGCGTCATTTAAGAGATGAGAAAGGAAATGACGTCGATCGGCATACACCAACAACATTTTATGTTGTTGTGCTAGTTACCGCACCGTGTTTGAGCAAGAAAATAATGGTACTAATATTATTGTTATTCTAATTATTATTATTATTTAGAAATTAAATATTGAATCATGTCATTATTAGTACTAATATTAACATTATTAATATTAATAATTTGATAATATTAATAATAATAATAATAATAAAAGAAAAAATAAATTTATTTTGTATAGTAGAAAAATGAATAATTATTTTTGTATTTTTCTTTAGAAAATATGTTTTTGTATAATATTTTATTTTTTGAATATTTGTTTCATTTATTCACAATAATGTTTTTTGGAAATGAATTTCCTCGGTATGGTTGACATGGTCGACCATACCCATGCTTAAAGATGAACACTATGGTCAACCATGACTATTAACCATGGTTGACCATGGTCATCTCCACCATGGTTGGCCATGTGCAATGATGAACAAGACCATGGTTGACGATGACATGGTTAATTATTTTGAGCCTATTTGAACACATGGTCAACCTAGAAATGGGAAGCATATCTTTGACATGATGTAGTCAAGACCACCATCATGACATCCATGATTGACCAAGTTGACCACAATCAACCATGGTTGACATCCATAAGCATGGATGACAATACTTGACTATAGTCATGCAAAGCACAAATTACATGGTCACCCATGGTCATGTCATACCTTGCTTCATCTAGTTTGTATACCATGGACATGGTTGACTTGGTTGTCAGACCATGGGCATGGTTGACATGATTACTATACCATGGTCATGGTTGACATGATTGTGATATTATGGACATGGTTATCATGGTTCAGCATGTTGGAATAAGGTGTCAATATTGGTTGATGTACTTGGAATGACCATACTTGGGCATGCTTGACATTGTTGTGTTTATTGACCATAGTTTCCTTGTCTATAATGTTTGACCTGATAGTCACGGTTGACCTGCTTCAATGGTTGCTATGTTTGAAGGTATAGAAAAAATTTGTCGCGTTCTACGAAACGTTTGTCAGTATATGAAAACTTTGTCGGTAGATCTAAAGTTAGTCGGTATATGTAAAGTTTGTCACTATATTAAAAGTGGGTCGCTATGGTTTTAGGGTAAGCTGAAAAGTGTTGCCACTTTATGAAAAGGTTGTGGACATATAAAAAGTTTGTTGCTATATGAAATGTTTGTGGCAATAGTTTTATGAATATATGAATAGTTTGTCACTATATCAAAAGGTTGTCGCTATATTAAAATCTCGTCACCATGATTTATGAAGAAGCCAAAAGTCTGTCGCTATATAAAGAGTTGTTCACAAAGACAAAAGTTTGTCGATATATGTAAAATTTGTCGGTATAAGAAAAGTTTGACACTATGCCAGAAGCTTGTCACGATGGTTTTATGATTATATCATAAGTTTGTCTGTATATAAAAAGTTTGTCCCTAGAGGAAAAGTTTGGCACCATGGTTTTATGATTATATGAAAAGGTTGTCGCTATACCAGAAGTTTGTCGATATAGTACAAGTGTCGCTATGGATTTATGATGAAATAAAAAACGTTGTCGCTATTTCAAAATTTTTTCCCAAACTGAAAAGTTGCTTTGTATAGTTTTATGATTAATTGCTAATGTTGGCAATTGTATGAAAAGTTTGGCGGTGCATTAAAAGTTAAAGGCTATATTAAAAGTTTGTCGTTACCCTTTGTCGGAATATGAAAATTTTGTCGAAATGGTTTCATGAATGGCATTATAGTAGTAACATTATTCGTATCAAACGTTTCTCACTATGGTTTTATGATGACACCAAAATTTTGTTGCTATACCAAAAGTGTGTCGCTATAGCGAAAGTTTGGCACTATATAAAAAAATATGTTGCTATAGCAAAAGTTAGTTGATGTATAAAATGCTTGTCGGGATATGGAAACTTTGTCGATAAATTAAACGTTAGTTTCTATGGTTTTCTGAGTATATCACAAGTTTGTGTGGTTTATGTGGTTTTATGATGACACCAAAAGGTTGTTGCTATATCAAAAGTTTGGCACTATATGAAACGTATGTCGCTATTTCTCACTATACCAAAAGTTGGTCGGTATATACAATGAGTGGCGCTACATTAAAAGATGCTAGATATTTTTTGTCACTTTGTAAATGTGATGTTTTAACAAAAGTTTGGTGCTATAGAAAAAAAATTTCACTATATTAAAAGGCTTGAAGCTATGGGTTTACGAATGTATGAAAAGTTTGAAGGTATAGAGAAAAGGTGTCGCGATCTATGAAACATTTATCTGTATATGACAACTTACTCGGTACATCTAAAGTTAGTCGCTATATGTAAAGTTTGTCGGTATATTAAAAGTGGGGCGCTATGGTTTATTTCTCATGTCAAAGGTTTCACCACTTTATGAAAATGTTCTTGCCGTAAAAAAAGTTTGTCGCTACATGAAATCTTTGTCGCAATGGTTTTATGCTTAACTCAATAGTTGTCCCTATATCTAATTTTTGGCTAACCTAAAAAGGTTTGCGCTATATTAAAAGATTGTTTACATGTTTTATGATTAAGTGAAAATTATGTCGCTACATAAAGAGTTGCTCGCAAAATCAAAACTTTGTCCATATATGCCAAGTTTGTCACTATATCAAAAGTTTATGGGTTTATGATGAATTAAAAAAAGTTGTTGTTATTTCACAAGTTCATCCCAATATGAAAAGTTGCTTGGTATGGTTTTATGGTTAATTCCAAATTTTGGAAATTGTATCAACATTTTGTTGCCGTATTTAAAGTTAGACGGTATATTAAAAGTTTGTAGTCATCGTTTGTCACAATATTAAACGCTTGTTGAAATTGTTTCATGAATGGCATTATAGTAGTCACATTATTCATATGAAACATTTCTCGCTATCTGAAATGTTTGTGGATCTATGACAACCTTGCCACACTGTTTCTTTATTATATGCAATTTATGTCTATATATGAAAAGTTGGTCTCCATTGTTTTATGATTATAAAATCATAGGGTAAAAATAAATATTTATTATATCAAAATTTCGTCGCTATATTTGCTGAAAGTATGCCATAAATGAATATGCACTATGATAATTTGGGCAACAAATATTATAAGTTTTGAGTGATAACAATATCAATAGTGTAGTGCAATATCCTGAATTGAACACAACCACATTTACTTGCCATTTAACATGTTGAAAGAAATGAAAAAGAAACCACAGTATAGCACTGCCAATTGCAAACAAAATAAATGCATCATTTTTTTCTTTCAAAAGTAGAAATGCACAGTTGAAAATGTAGTTTCTTCTTTTTAACTACATTTGACAGAGTTCCCAAAAATCATGAACTGGCCTAGAGTTGACCATAAAATCAGTCATTAAAAAATACATCAAATATTCAAATTTTAATTAAAACTATATTCATATACATCAATGTAAATCCAAACCATTATAAAGAAGGGGGCATATAATCTTTTCTCTTGAAAATTGGCTAGGTCTTACTGTTCTGGCCTCCATGTGTGGTCACACTAGGTAGTACAACACATATATGCAATTATGTTTTGGGATTGGACTCAGTGATAGGTATGATTTACCCATATAAGAGAAGTTGGAACCGAAGCTTCCAAGGTTCTAATTAAATGAATCATTTTACATAATGATGATGATCATGTACTATTTGAAAGGATAATAATTACATTCCTCAATAGTAATATAAGAATTAGTTATTTAAAATAGGAAAATAAATTACTTGCCATTTCTTTTGTATTCTTAGAAACCTTGAAGCACTATTCTCATTATTCTTAAAAAACTTGAAGCACTACTAATTTGGAAAATGAAAATGTAAACATAAACGATCTATGCTTTAGCTTACCAACATAGTAAGCCAAAACTTGTCTAATGAAAGAATATTTTGGTTCCTTTTGCATATATAATTTCACACTCGCAATTATATAAGAACAATGAATATTATTCAAAAGAGAAAAGAAGAGTTGGCATTAGAAAATATGTAGTCGTGTTTATTCAGTTACCCCTTATACTATGCTATATTTTTTAGATTTAAAAGATGTGTCCATGTAATACCCCGGTTTTGACCCTGTTTGCATTAAAAGATACATGATGTATATTTTGTAATTAATCATGGTGTGGAGCTAAAGGAAAAATCCCCACCATTGATTTGGTTGTGTATGTTTCGACAATAGGGATAGTTGCCGATGGCATATCATGCTATCCAACAAATTATAGTTTTTGCATCATGTAAATATGCACATCAATTAAAATAAACCTATATCCAGCTACGATGGTGCAACGTTAAATGAAAAGGGCATGAATCCTATTGTAATCTCACAGATCACATAAGGTTACCAATAATACATACTAAAACATATATAAATATAGAATAGAGACAAGACACAAGAACATATAGGATTAAACAGATTATATTATTATGATTCCATACAATGCAGAGAACTAAACTGAGTTCTTGTTTGGCTCAATAGCCTAACATATACAATTTATAGACAGTTACAAAATAACTACTTGTCGGTTTGGTGAACCGACGCGACTTTTAAGATAGCCAACCTAATCTTTTAGTTTAGTCGGTCGACCGACTTAATCGGCTGATTGACTAAGTCGGC
>LPNX010840821.1:1046309-1114373 GCA_001517045.1 Pseudotsuga menziesii | reverse complement strand
GGGGGGGGGGGGGTTGTCTAACCCATGGGGGGCATTGGGAGTTTACCATGTGTTGATCACCCTGTTTACTTTTCTATTATCTAGGAGCAGATATTGCTGAGTAGTGGTGGGTGTGGAAAGACTGTCAGTCCTTTCCCGTGTGCCCACTCCACCAGCGGACTCTTCCTCTTCACATCACTGGGGGCAGAGAAGCGACCTTCCATTCTTCCCACTCACTCCACTCTCCCACTCTTGCACTCATGGTTTTGGTCTACTCAAACACACGTAGGGAGGTTTTTTCTTCCTCACGTGTGCACCATTTGGGGGATTTTCGATCGCTTGTTCATCTCACGAAGAAATCGGAGGGAACCATTCACGCTGGGGCTGTGTGTCCCATACCAATCTCAGTGGTAAGTGTATGTATCCTTATTGATTATGGCTGTGTATGTTACCGACTGTGATCTTTGTTTATGATTTTCCCTGTCAATGTTGAGAGTCCGTCTTCTTCCCCATTTGTGGACTGTGTAAGGTTCCTGTTGTTTCATTATGGGATTGGGTTGTTGATCTTTCCCGGGTTTGGTTGCTGCGTGTGCTAATATCTTGTGGGGTTGTTGCTAAGTTGTTTTGGCCACGCTAGGGCCAAGAACAACTTTGAAGTGTTTGGTTGACTTGAGCTGGGTTCACCTTTTCATTTGGGTTGTCACCCTGCTGTCTTTATGTTCATCATAGAGTTGTGAGCTATTGGTTTTACTATGGGTATGTAGTGGTTGGTCTTCGGACTGTTTAGAGTAGGATTAGAGGCTGGGTATGCTTGAGAAAACTGGTGTTTGGAGCCACTCAGATAGAGTTAGACTGCTGGCTTTCTTCTCCACAACCCTTGAAGAGTATTGGAAAGGGAAGTTAAGGCCTGAGGGACTGTGAAGTAGAGAAAGGACTGATTCCTAGTGATGGGTGTGTGGTTGTCTTAGAAGTCAGGTTATATCAGGTGTAGGCATCCTTAGCTCTCCATTGACAACACCAGGTTAGCATGTAGCCTTTCCTAGCTCCTTGATGGCCTGATAAACCCAACTACATTGAATTAGCTGTTTTGTGTAACCTTGGCTATGTGTAATCCTGCTTTGGCCTTTATTCCTTGGGGAATCATGCCCAACTCAGGGGTGGCAGTGTTGCTGAGAGATTGATGAGCACACTGGCCTATCGTTGGGTGGAACGTTGCAACGATGTAGCTGGTTGCGAGATGACATATTTATAATATAAGTGTTCTTGTCCATTTTGCTTCTACATTTACTTTTACTTCCTAATGTATAATGAATCATGATGAACATGTGGTATGCTTGAATGAATGTATGTTTGCTTCTACTGTGTATATGAAGGATTATGCATCTTAGCATGTTTTATGTTTTAATCTTTTTATTTCAGCATTATATGCCTGTTCCTATTCATGGGGGTATTTTCTTGAGGGTTTTGATGGTTGGTAGTGTCCTCTTCATTAGTAAAAGGGTCGGGGATGTTACAGTGTGGTATCAGAGCAAAGGTTGCAGCATGGGCCTGAATGGACTGTGAATATGCAATGATAGAGCTTATGTTGTAGCATTTGGGCCTCAGACGACCATGAGAAACAATTAACAGAGGCAGGGTGCCTACTGCCCAGAAGAAACCAGGAGAAAATGGGTGAATGACAAGAAAATTCATGAAATTTTTCTAAGTGCCAGAATTGTCAGCTCATCGAAAAACTTTGTGAGAAGTTCTTCTGATGCAGCAGAAGAGATAGTCTGAAGGTCACTCGACGGACGACAATCAAAAGAAATTTGTGGAAAGCTTTTGCATTCTTTGACTATCAGCTCATCAGAGGACTCAGTGAGAAGATCCTCCGATACAGCGAAACATATAGGCTGAAGCTCACTCAACGGTGGAAGGAAAATTGCGAAATTCTTCTAAGTTTTCATCGGCCATCAGCGAAACTTAGAGGATGTGAGCGCCAAAACATCGACGGAAGAAACAAGATGATAGTGATTTGAATCGCCGACAGTGACGACGGAGAGGAAATTTTGGAAAAAAAATTCAAAGTAGTGAAATCATCGACGATCGGCGATGATTAGTTGATTACATCGCCGATGCTTAGATGATTAATTTGCCGATGCAGCGGAGGGAAGATAAAAGATTGGCGACTACATCGGAAGGAATTAGCTAATTATGCATCCATTGTTGCAGCTGGCTAGAGGGATATCCTTCCGAAAGATAAAGTCCCTAAGCACCGATGCCGCAGCGATTAGTTGCTCCAATAGCCAATGCGGCAGAAGACAGAGGAGAAAATTTTCCAAAATTTTTCTAAGGCACGAGAATATCGGCGATCGAAAAAGATTTATTGTTGAGATCGCCGATGACTAGAGGATGGGATCGACGATGAATAGAAGATGAAGTTGTCGAGGCTAGTGAAGTGGATCGGCGATCATTAGTTAAAGGAAAAGTCGATGCAAAGAAGAAAATTCAAAAAAATTTCTAGGTGTTGAATCCATTGGCGATCGACGAAAGTTAGTTGTATTGGTCATCGATGAACATCGAAAGGAATTAGTGGTTCATGCATCGCCATTGCGAAAGTATAGAGGACTAATATTTTGACAGATAGAGGCCCCGACTGCCAATGCTGTAGAATTTTGTGCTTCCGATTGCCGATCAGAAATTATTAGTTGATCAAACTGTCGATTGGGAAAAGTTAATGGATGGTGAACCGTCGTTGCGGCCGCCTAAGAGACTAACCATCCGATGAAATAATGTAGCCAATCGTCGACACATCGGAGGCAAGTTGCTGTCTGAATCGCCACAATGACAGGGAATGTAGTGATTTGGGTCGCCGACACAGCGGACCCCTTCGGATTTGGATCGTTGACACTGTAGCTGCTAGTCGCTCCAACCGCTGACAAATTTGTGACCTGCGGAAGCCCTAGAAGGTTCGTTGTCCGCCATTACAGAAGAATAGAGGACTAACCGCTCGATGCATAGCGTGCCAAACCACCGATGTCGTGCGTCAAGTTGGTTTCCCCGTCGATGTGGTAAGACTTAATGGTCTCAATCACCGATAAAGTTCAGAGTGTTAGACCACTACAAGCTCGACACAGTGGAGGAAAATAGACGAACTGATTGCCGACGAGTCATGGAGAAAATTAGTGGATCTGGCCGCCAAAACACTGGAAGGAAATAGATGAACAGGCCATTGATGAGCACGGATAAAACTAGATATTTTGGCCACCGAAATGTTGAAAACTTAGTTGGAAAGAGACCCGATAGGGAGAAAGAAAGTTTAGGTTTTTCCAGTGGAATTTTTAGCAGTTCCAGCTAGTGTTCCAATGGGCTTTGCAGTGAATTTCTCATTGGATTTTTTAGCAGTCTTAGGACTGAAAAGGAAGAAAACCCTAGGTGGCTGAAGTTAGCATTTCAGACCAAAATATAGTGGTCTGTTTTTCCATCATTCTAGAAGTGGTGTGGTTTTCACACCAGAGGTAAGAATGAAGTCTATGGATAGGCAATGGAAAGAGCAATAAAGTACTAGTGATTGCTTGAAGGAGAAATGTCCTGCTGTCTATGTGGACAAATCCAGGAATTGCATGCCTAGAGGTAGCAATACCATGAAGTCAAACTAGTTGTTGTGTGGAAGAGGAGTTCCATGTAAGGATGAGGGACTTGAAAAGGGAAATTTCCTTAAATCCTGTCTTGCTAATTATGATTACAAGTTTTATACATGAAATGTATGAGGATATGCCTTCCATGCATAAGATATTACATGTTGGTAAGAATAGTGAGAATTATACATTTATAATGAGCCACTAATGATAATTATTGCATTGATGTTGGCATTAGTGGAAAAACCAACGACAACATGGACATGACTGAATATGTTTCTAATGCTGACAAATGTGACTAGAAACCCTATGGAGAAATGGATAAGGAAACAAGTCCAGAATCAAAAGTTGGTGAGCAAATTCTACAATCTCCTGCAAAGGACCAACCAAACTAGTAATGTCAAGAGTGTAAGTAGGACCCATGAAGGTAATGGTGTAATTATGACAATTGCATGGAGTGGTAAAAGCAAAAGATCTCATACCATGTGGGTATTTGAATTGTATACTGCATTCATATAGAAATGTGTCATGCTTGTATTATGTTGTGATGAGCTTAGTAGCCCAAGGAAAGTAAGCACTGATGATCTTGATTATAGTAATGCATCCTATATAAAGTAGTCATGGTTAGGCCATGCATGGTATGTTTGAATGCATAGTATTCCTGAATCAATGCAAGGTAGCATTGAGTGGATATGCATTAAAAGATTTTATAAATCTTGTAGCTATGCATTGAATGGATGCATATGAAGGGTGTGAGTAACTGATTACGTAAGTATGGGTGCAAATGTTGTGATGCATCGCATGAATGCATTGAGATACTGCATGTGATATTGTTAATAACTAATGGATGAAATGATGAATTGATGACAATTCTAGAACCATTTCAAGAGCTATTATGAATGTAGGATAGTAAGTGCATGAAGAGGGTAGTCAGGATCAATTGGCTGCCGTAAATGCTCTATGGAAGGGCAAGGTGGTACAAATGATACGCTTGTGAAGTAAGAAGTATCTAAACCTTTCATTTAAATTACATAAATGAGGGGATTGTACCATGTAATTTAAAGTATGATAATGATTGCGTGAAGTAAACGAGTTTTGGTAATATTGATGTGATTAACAGCTGGAAGTATTTGAATTTTATAAATTTTGAAAATGCTTCAGTGATGGTTGCTGCAATGAAAAGGTTATATGCATCCAGACTTACCAAGTGTTTGGCTGATTGAAGTTTAGGTTTCAGGTAGATTGTTTAGAGCATGGCAATGAGAGTAAGACCATGACAAATGCCAGAATCTAGCATGTGAAAGAGCCAAAGGCTTATTAGAAGAGTCTCATGGCTGTGAAAATAGTTTGTATGCCTAATGGGTTGTTAAATTTGAATTTGTGAATTTCAGATTTGAGAAGTTGCTGACAACTACTAATCACTATTGGCTTGCATAGAATTGTGTCAGGAGGACACATTGTAAGTGGGTATTCATGTTATGCTAGTAAGAATAAAATTATAATGGGAATAGTGGTGCTTCTTACAAGAGACCCACAAATGAGGGATCACCCCATTGCTAAGTAAATCAATTTCTGTAGTAGACAGAGTTTCAATTTTTTATTGAATTTAATTACTAATGTCATTGTTGGTTATGGAACAATGAAATTTGGATTGTATTATCATATAGTGATTGATTGTTTGGCTACTTGATGAATGTGCCAGGGGTACACATTGCAAGAAGATCATGTGTGATGGCCTGCAGAAGCCAAAATTCATGGGGAGGTTTCCCTTATCTTGGAAATGGGTTTCGAGTGAAACTCCATTGGACATTTTGGAAATGTCTCATCTGAACTACATGTTTGGTAAGCAACATGAGTGAGATGGTATAGATTATGTCAGTAATACATGTGTGGATATGAAATGAAAATAAGTGTTGGGATGGCAAACCGAGGGACTGTCAACTCAGAGAAGGGAGCCCCCATTCCTCCTTAACGATGGAATACTACTTCAGCAAATGGATAAGTGTTCTGTGACCCTAGCTAAGAATATGCATGTCAAATTGTTAAATTCAATATGTAGAACATGTTTTGATTTTATTTCCATTATGAACGATCGCTTGAGTATGAATAGGGCCTACATGGCACACAACGGAAAAGGGTGCACACTTTCCCGATGTCTGATCATGAAAGGGTTTTCAATATTGATTACACCCTAGGGAGTGGACGCACTCCTAGTGTCTCAACACTTCATAGTGAATGATGTGAAGTATGATTACAGTTTTAGAGAAACAATGCTGATGAGTTTGCTTATATTTCTTGTGTTGTGAGGTTAAACATATGTAGTCTGGTGTTGTACACTAAATGGAATTAGAGCTCACGACTGGAAATGAAACCTGGAAATGGTCATTTATTGTTGATATAAGTGCATGTGTTATTGTTGATGGCCTGGTAAACCTAATTGTGTTGGCTTGGCTGATTGGTTGTTGATATAAGTGAATTGTTGATATAAGTGTATTGTTGATACAAGTGCATGTGATTTGTTGACAGTCTAAAAAACCCAACTGTAGGTTGGATTGACTGTGTAATTATTTGATGTTGTGGAAATTGTGGGAGTGTTACAGTTTTGGCTTGACTACCTGCAATATGATAAACCCAACTAATAGCTGGCTTGTCTGAGTAGCCTGATAAACCCAGTAGTGTATTGGCTTGATTGGCTGCAACTTGAAAAAACCAATTGCACATTGGCTTGGTTGGACAGTCTGACAAACCCAACTATAAGTTGGCTTGGCTGTGCTGGATATATATAAAAGGATGTTGTGAAGCATCCTACATGTTGACCTAACATCCAAATCCATAGGCAATCCCAAGGCTTGAAAAGTGAAGCAAGATCCTCTGGACCAAAGAGGAAATGCACAATACAGATAATTATTGCATTATTTTGCAATTTCTTTCTTATGTATATACATGTGTATATGATTTGGTTATGATGTTTTAAGCTCTTGTTTAAGAGATAAAAATCGATGAGAATAAACTAAACATGCGAGTTTATTCAATGTTTGAATATAGGTATCGCTGGAAGCGAGGACTACGAGAGCATCCTAGGGGTGCATGTGGACATGTGACTGTCCTGAAGAGCTCAGGATGAGTAGTAATGAACAAGGTGCTAGTAAGGCTGTGAATTTCCTAGTAGCCGAGACAAACCATGTGGGGAGGCTCCATGTTTGAGAGGTTTGAAATAGACCGGAGACACTAAGTGTCATGACCAAGAGGGATTGGTCCAGCATTCACAGTGAAGTGAAAGAGGCTGAGAGCATGAAAATGACAGTGGTGTTGTGGGTTCCAAGATGGAACAAAACAAAGAGGGGAAAAACTCTTCCTACTCTCTTTTTCCTTTTTATTATATATATATATATATATATATATATACATACATATTTATGGATTGTGAAAACAAAATATTGTTGAATGCATGTATGACTAAAAATAGAATGTGTGTATTTGCTTAAAGTAAATTGTGAATGCTGGAATAGTTAATTCCCTGCCCAAGAATGGACAGGAATGAGCTCATGTGCCTGTTGGGAAGGCATGAAAAGTATGAAAGTCTCCTTGATGAGACTTGGACTGTCATGACAATTGGGCAATTAATTGACTGATTTTAAAGCCTATATTATGCTTGGTCTGACAGAATTTCAATGGTACATTTCATAGGTGAGAAAAGTGAAATCCAGTGGTGCACATTGATCATGGCAGCCGACCAAAAGCTGTTGGATTTGGCTGGAAGTCTCTTACAAACAATTTCCAAGACCCAAGAGAATCTTGGAGAGATGCTCAAGATATAGAAAAGGTAGAATGAGATGAACCACCAAATTTTGCAAGACTCTATTGGTTTCCAAAAGGAGGCAAATAGCCTTCTGGGAGCAATCCGTAAAGGAGAGGAAAGTGGATCAATGATGGGACATTCATCCAAGTGATCCATTAAGAAACGTTCCAGGAATGAAGACTCAAGGAAACTGAGCAGGTAAAGATGAAGCAACCAGCAAAATGTTGGAAATGCGAAGGACATCATTTATGTCAGAACTTCCCAATGAGGGAACATAAAGAGAGCAGCAGCCACAAAGTTCCTAGACTTGGGGATGAGCCGAAAGCTAAGAACCAGTAGGAGAAGCTCGTGGAAGACGAGGGGCTTGATCCTAAAAGTTCAATGTAAATAATTGAACATGGGATAGATCTACAAAATTTTGAAATTTTGAATGTGCAAATGGTATATGCATTCCTATGTATTGGAACACCAAGGATGGTGTTATTCCAAGGGGGAGGGGATTTTAATACCCCAGTTTTGACCCCATTTGCATTAAAATATACATGATGTATATTTTGTAATTAATCATGGTTTGGAGCTAAAGGCAAAAGCCCCACCATCGATTTGGTTGTGTATGTTTCGGAAATAGGGATTGTTGCCGATGGTATATCATGTTATCCATCACATTATAGGTTTGGAATCATGTAAATATGAACATCAATTAAAATAAACCTACAGCCAGCTACGATGGTGCAACGTTAAATGTAAAGGGCATGATCCTAAGGTTAAGGAGGGGGGGGGGATTGTCTAACCCGTGGGGGCCATTGGGATTTTACCATGTGTCAATCACCCTTTTTAATTTTCTACTGTCTAGGAGCAGTTATTGCTGAGTAGTGGTGGGTGTGGCAGGACTGTTAGTCCTTGCTCAAATTCCCACTCCACCAGCGGACTCTTTATCTTTACATCGCTAGGGGTAGAGAAGCAAATTTCCATTCTTCCCACTCACTCCACTCTCCCACTCTTGCACTCACAGTTTCGGTTTGCTCATACACACGTCCGGGAGGTTTTTGCTTCCTCACGCACGCACCATTTGAGGGATTTTCGATCGCTTGTTCATCTCACACAGGAGTCGGAGGGAACCATTCATGCTGTGGCTGTTTGTTTGTGCATCCCATACCGATCTCGATGGTAAGTGTATGTCTCCTTACTGATTATGGCCGTGTATGTTACCGACTGTGGTCTGTGCTTATGCTTTTCCCTGTCAATGATGGGAGTCTGTCTTCTTCCCCATCTGCAGACTGTATAAGGTTCCCATTATTTCATTATGGGATTGGGTTGTTGATATTTCCTAGGTTTTGTTGCTTTGTGTGCTAATATCTTGTGGGGTTGTTGCTGAGTTGTTTTTGCCAGGCTAGGGCCAAGAACAACTCTGAAGCGTCTATTTGACTTGAGCTGGGTTCACCTTTTCGTTTGGGTTGTCACCCTGCTGTCTTTATTTTCATCATAGAGCTGTGAGCTGTTGGTTTTACTGCAGGTATGTAGTGGTTGGTCTTTAGACTGTTTAGAGTGGGATTAGAGGCTGGGTATGTTCAAGAAAACTGGTGTTTGGAGCCACTTAGACAGAGTTAGATTGCTAGCTAGTGTGGAAAGTTTTGGGATCATTGTTTTGTCTTGGGTGAGGATTGGTAAAATTGCTATAACTTGCTCATACGATATCGGAATTATGAACTTCTTAACTCGTTGGAAATTTTATTGGAAGGAATATGTGATAAGACGATATAAATATTATGTTGATGAAGGGTTTCTTTCTTATTTTTTAATATTGGAAAATGTATCCAGTTCTTATACATGGGTCTCTCTTGTGATGGTCATGCCTCTCATTGACTAGGGTCCATCTTGTTGTCTTGAAAATGGTATGAATCTTGAGTATGTGTTAGAGAATTTTATTTGGTGACCTTGCATAGATATGTTATTGTGATTATGGTCATGATATTGGATAGATCATGATGATTGTTTTTGCACAGATATGTTATGGTGATTATGGTGATGATCTTGGCAAAGATCATGTTCATTATCTTGAAATATACTAGGGTTTGGAAATGACTATTATGTAAGGGTATCGACATACAAATGAAATATATGGATGGTTTTTATTGGGTACTCTTGGAAAGATAGATTTTATGCAGGTACAAGTTGACACAGATAGTGATACAAGTACATGTTGACATAGATATTGATCCAGGTACAAATTGATAGCGACACTAATACAGATACAAGTTAAACGATATAGTGACAATGACAGGTTGATCCTCTTATTCATATCAGGGTGGTAGGATTGAGCAAAGACAAAGGGTTGTAGCCTCCTTACATATGATGTTGGTAAATCTAGTGAGTTGGAGCTCAATGAGGATTAGAGTCCTCACTATAGGTTTGACACTCTCGTAAAACTGGGGGGTTGTTGTCTCATTCCAAATGACATTGGCAAATGTAGCGAGTTGGAGCTCACTACAGGATGGATCGTGGGGTAAAACTAGGGGTGTAGCCTCCTTTCAATTGGAGCTGATAAACTAGGGAGATGGTAGCCTCATTTGGGTTGGATTTGGTAAATCAATTGAATCTAATCTTTATATTATATAAGAAAAACATTTTGCGGTTTTCTCCCATTTGGGTTTCCAAGTAAAATTTCTTGTGTACTAGGCATGTTTTATCTGATGATGAATGTTATTGTTAACATTAATGTTTGCATCTGATATTAAAATTTTGAACAGTAAAAAGAGCCCAACACTAGTTCACCTCCTCCTTAGCATGAGTGATTTTTTCAACATATATATTGTAAAAATATGTTGTTTAAATATTATATAATTTTGATTTTTGTTATTATTTTTAATTGAATCTCATTTTCAATTTGATATTATTTGTAATTTCATCAACTTGTATATTACATTCCAATAACCTTACTAAATTTTGCGAAAAATAATAAAAATATAACCTAAAAATGATTCAAATGTTGGCTTCTTTAAACTAATTACATGAAAAAAGACATATACAAATAACTTGCAATGCATTTAATATTTACAATATAAAAAAATGTGTTTTGATGGTACTAAATAAAGTTTAATATATACATATATATACACCATAAAAATTGAGATGCATTTATGATTTAAAACTATACTAATACTATTTTGTTGATAAGGAATGAATACCTATTTCAATGCACCTTAATTCATGGAGTTATACATTAAAATATAAAATGTATAAATCTATGCATTGGAACCTACACATGACATATTAACCCTTTTCACCTCTACATAATGTTCTCACCTCGTCCACCTTCAACAACACTCAATAATGGCTATATTTTATTTTAATATATTTATACTTATTTGATATCTATGATGGTCATTGTGACAAACAAGGTTCATTACTAAAGAAACTTAAAATCAAAATAGGACAATAATCCATGAATGAACATGTATATAATAAAACATATGAATGAACTTCCAATCGAGATAGGACATTAGTCCATGAATGAACATGTATATAATAAAACACGTGAATGAGAGATGATATAGCATTACAAATAAGAGACCCATTTATATAACCCCTAAAGGGAACCTTGTTGACTCTTCATAAAGACTCACATCCTTTAATATTAATAATATTTAATGTCCATTTGAGGTAGCTTGGGTGGTTGGTAGGAATGATTGTTACCCTCCCCACATAGATTCAATCCTTGTAAGTGACATGTTTCCCTCTTATATGGTCATATTTTATGCTCTTGTGGATCCACCTTTCTAGCGACATATCCATCTTTGCCACATTCCTCACGTAATACTAGGGGAGTCAGGGGGTGTTTCCATGGATGTAGTAATAATCAATATCATGCATTGTGAACCACATGAAATAATAATAATAATAATAATAATAATATATATTTTGCGCATATTGATATATTTATGTTCATAACATTGTCCACCCTATTTTAAGACACTTTGTCTTCAAAGCATAGAAAATTTGTGTCTTGTCATAATTCTTTATCTTTGAGGTTGACAACATGAGATGATATGATCTTCGAAGTGTCAAACAAAAATGTCGAACTGTAAGAGGATCTCACTACCCTAACTCAATCCTCCGCAATACCACATGGAAATAACCCCTATAACTTGGAAACTTGTAAGATTTCATTTTTAAACATATTTTTAACCTAGTAACATATTCTCCTATGCTATCATCTTGACTTTGTTCTTGGATAACTGTCTAGACAAAACTTATTATTTTATGTTTTCAAACATTGTGTTGCTCTTGTCATTTTTTAGTTTTATGTTCTTTTTTGTAACTATGAATATATTTGTTCATGCCAATTTTTTCATTGGTCACGATGACTTTTGTGAATCGGGTATTTTTTAAGGATTTTAATATTATACTTAAGTATATAATTCTAGGAGATTGTTTTGGATTGAAAAAAACATGTTTATAGATAGGTAGACGAACATTAAATATGAAACATAAAACTAACACTAAATGGTGTAAATTTTGGTGAATATTATGATAAAAAAACATATTTTATGTAAATATAGGTGATATTAGACCCTAAAAATGACCAAATAGTGAATTTATTTTTTGAAAAAAACCCCAAAAATAGCCAATTGGCAAAATTCAGCCCCTAAAAATTACCATGACTATGATTTGGATGGTGATAACAAACCCTTCTATTTTGACCTTTATTCTTGGAACATTCATATTTTGAAAAAAATTGTGATTCACTAGTTGACCCTATTCTCATATTAGCTTACATTTTTCCCTCCAAAACTCGCCATGAGGGGCGCATTCATGTAATTCAAAATGGTTCTCTGGTTGATCTTGTTCCCTTCCTCTGTCATTCTTGAGTTACCCTTATAAGACCATTCTTTTATTTCTACCGAGTGATGCACCCATGAAACTTCCTGCACTTTCACATTTTTAATGTTTTGCATCTGTTTTACTAGTGGGATTAAAGTGGATTCCAATTCTTTTTCTTTGAATGTCATGGCTTTGGTTTGTTTTGGGGGCATTTTGTCGGTTTCTGGTTTGGATTTCTTCGTAGTTAATTTTCTCACAGAGGTCTGGTAATTCTATCGTTCTAGCTCTTGGTAGAACAGTATGAAGTCTTTATCCGACGTAGTATTTACATTAGTCTCCCTGGTCGAACAACGAATTCGAATTCAAATTCTTGGAACAGTAATAACCATCAATAGATTCTTACATGGTGTAGAGGCTTGGATTACCATATATTTAAGTGCTTCACGGTCAATGTAGAATATGAAATGGTTAGCCAATAAGTAGTGTCGATACTTTTCGAGTGCAAAGACCATCCCTAGTTCTTCCCTTTTTGGTGTTGAGTAGTTGCGTTCTAGCTTACTTAATTTTATGTTGTTGTAAATGATTGGATAGTCCATTCCATGTTCACCAGGTTGTGTCAAAATCGCACCTATTTCTCAGCCAGAATCATCAATATGTATATGGAATTTGATAGACCAATTTGGGAATCTGAGAATGGATGCTTCGACTAGTTTTCTTTTCAATGTGTCGAATGATTTATCACATTCTTTCGTCCAGTCAAACTCTTGATCTTATCTTAACAGTTCTTCCAATGGGTATGTCATATCTGAATAGTATTGAATGAATTTTCTATAATATCCTATATGACCTAACAATACTTTGACTTGTTTTGGATTCACCGGTGGTTTCAATTCGAGGATTATTTTTATTTTTGAAAAATCAACTTTGATGCCTTCCTTGCAGATAATGTGACCTAGTAAAATTCCTATAGGGATTAAGAAGATACATTTTATTATATTGAGAGATAACTGAATTTGTCAACAACATTTCAACATGAGCCTTAACCATTTAAAATGGTATTTCAGCATGGAATAGATCGCCCAGTCATGAAAGTATACTTCCATTGTTTATAAATGTATTCTTGAAATGTCTTGACAACTATTTTTGAAAACACTGCAGGTGTATTCTTGAGACTAAATGGCATCACTCTATAAGCAAATAATCCAAATTCACAGATGAATATTGTCTTTTTATGGTCTTGTTTGGCTATTGGTACTTGATTATACCCTGAAAAACCATCTGTGAATGAGTAACATTCGTGACCTGTGACTTCATTTAGGATTTTGTCGGCGTATGGGGTTGGAAATGGATCTGTTAGAGTGACTTTATTTAATTGTCAGAAATCGACACAGATTCTTAACTTTATTGGGTCGTCCTTTTTCGGTTGAACAACCATTGGGCTTGCCCATTCCAACTGGTCAATGGGGTAAATAATTCCAGCTATGATCATATTGTCAATCTCCTTTTTAACTATTTGTTTGTATTTGTGAGCCAACTTGTGGGGTCTTTTCTTGATAGGCCTAGCTTCAGGTTTGATGTCGATCTTCATCTCACCCATTTCTTTTACTAACCCTTTTAGGTATTTTTAGTCTCGATCAAAGACATCCTGTAATTATTTCAATAAGTCGATGATTTCTGTTGTTTTCTCTTCACTCCAATAATCACCAATTTTTTCCATTTTCGGTTTGTTATCATTAGATATGTCGATTTCTATGGTTTTGAATTTTGCATCCATCCATTATGGCGCCTTTCTTTCGTTAATTCGTTGACTACCTTCTTTGAACTTTGAAAATGTCACTGGAAATTTTACTGCCATCATTCAGTCAGTCTCATCTTTGTCAGTTGATTTGATTTTTAATATTGTTCTGATTGGTTTGACTATTTCTGGGTGATCATACCTCCATTGAAATATTTTCCCATATGTGCATTCATTTTCTAATTGGAGTCTCATTTACTATGATATTTTTTTTGCTCGAATGTTATGGCATGTTACGTTCAGTCGGCTATTCTATGTTGATTTGTTAGTAGTCAGCTGTATACGTTTTTCTATTTGTTTCGTAGCTTTGACTAATTTTTTGTCTTTTTGTATAAAGTTAAAGTCCTTAATAAAATTTTCTCTAAGTTCATTCCATAGGAATGTTTAACCTCGTGCTTCTTCCATTTTATACCATTTACTTGGTAAATCATCTAATGTCGAGGGAAATATGTGTGGCCATATATGTTTGTCTTTATAACCAAGTCTTCTCCATTCTTTTTCACATGTTCTTATGCGGTTTTTTGGATCTTGTCCTTGTGTGAAGATAGATATTTATGCCTGTTTATTTAGCTTCCTACCTCCAAACCTTTCTACGAAGAAAGTCAAAGTTGTTGTCCTCATTTGTAGTCTCGACTGATCGGTGTCCCGCCATCGAGCAGCTTGTCCTCTAAATGTTTCTACCAGGCTTTGGAGTTGGCCATGTTCACCTAGGTTCTTAAAGACTTGTTCCACATGGAGAACTGGTGATTCTCTCTCTTAATATTGAATATTTTGTTTATTGTCTTTGTTTATTGGTGTTAAAGAGGGGTATTCCCTTATTTTCATTTCAAATATTTTAGGAATAACTGATACAGAGAAACATTTTCAGGTTGGTTTCTTCTAGATAGGCTGAATAGTCCTATTAATCTGTCACGGTGATCTAGGGACTAAAAACATAGTCTCACAAATATTTCATACAATTAAGCATAAAATTGGCATAAAGGTGCTGTAATGGAAGTAGCAGCTCTGTATAATCAATAAATAATGAATAATACAATACAATGATCATGCAAGGTGCATGAATTCCAATACAATTCAAATTCCCAAGGAGGTCATTCGAATTAAATGAATGGGTGTAGCTTAACTAACTGTAAGCCACAGTAAACACACTTAGTTAACCAACTGATCAAGTCCTGATTAACTCAACTGAGTCCTAACTGAGGTCGGAGTGCAATGGATGACTGAGTCTAACTAAAAGTAGCTTAGACACATGTTACTACATGCCAACCAATAAGTGGTAGCACGTCATTAGCTCCAATGAACCCCAATGAGGTTAACTGAAGTCAAACTAGTCATTAGAGGTGGTTGGAGGCGCCCCTGTTGACTACAGTTCATAAATATTAATAAAAATAATCAATATAATGAGTGGAGGTACCTTCACCACTTATCTTAACCTATTATAACCATCACTTAGAAATTAGGTGCATGTGTGACACTCATATCACTCCCAGAGTGCTCCTTGTTTGAAGGAGGAAGCCCAGTTAGCCTCCCCGAATGAAGGAGAATGCTTAGTTGGCCTCCTTGACTAAATGAAGGCATGGGTGTGTTCATGATGATGTCATAGTGTGCTCATGTGATGCCGATTAAGTCAATAAAACTTAGGATAGTGGTTTAACAAGGCCAAATCAACTAAATTAAGTGTGCATGGTGGGTAAATGTCTCCAACACACCCCCTTAAGATATTCTCGGGAGAAGTAGAAACATAAAGTGCATTAAATGTTGGGGCCAAGACAACAAAGGCCATAGGTCACCCTGTACAATAATTTAACTCAAACAATGCTAAAAAATAAATCTAAGTGAGGAAAAGAGGGAAAACCCCCCCTCAAGATGAACACTGAAAGTAGTTTGATCACTCTGATGAACTCACCCCTAATAGTGAATAGAGGTAAGTGAACTTATTTTCTGAAAATATCTTGGTGAATATGTCTGTAATATGCTCATCAGTTGGGCAATATTGCAAAATGATGGTCCTTCCATGCACTAATTCCTTGATATAGTGCATGTGTATCTCTACATGCTTGTTCCTCTGCCTGGTAACTGGATCTATGGATATATTAATAGCACTTTGATTGTCACAAAATAGGATAGTGGACAAAGTAATACTAAGATCAAACTTTGAAAGAATTCCTTGCAACCAAACAGCTTGGATGCAAGCATTCACCGCTCCTCGGTAATCGGCCTCTGCTGAAGACAATGCTATGGCAGCCTGCTTTTTGCTAGACCATAAAATGGGGACACCACCAAACATGAAGACATATCTAGAAGTAGACTTCCAATCAATAGAATCACCCACCCAATTGAAATCTATGTAACCAACCAGCTCTAGCTCGAAGTCTGCAGCATAATGAATGTCGTAGGTCCTGGTTTTTTGAATATACTGGAGGATCCTCTTGGCTGCCTTCCAATGAATATCATGAGGCTTATGCATGTATCTTGAAACAACATTCATGGCATAATATATATCAGGCCAAGAATGATTCATATATATCAAGCTACCTATCAGTTGTCGATAAATAGTGCAGTCCATGGGAGGTGTGCTTTTTCCTTCTTCAAGGCTAATCCTTGAAAGGAAAGTGAATATATCAGCCTTACATTCAGACATGTTAAAATTGAATAAAAATTTTGGTATGTATTTGGACTCAGTGACCATTACCCCATCAAAAATTTTCTCAATTTCAAGCCCCATAAATTCATTCAAGAGCCCTAAATCCCTCATTTCAAATGCATTGTGGAGAGCAGTTTTGATGACTAAAATAGAAGTAATTGTGCTACCTGTAATCAGTAATTCATCAACATATAAAACAATAATAATCAAATTACCATCATACTACTGTATATACCCATTTGGATCTGATTTACACCTTTGTAATTTTTGTGAGAGAATGAAGGCATCCATCTTGGAATACCACTCTCTTGGGGCCTGTTTTAACCCATATAGTGACATCTTTAGCTTGCAAAAAAAATATGGATCAGAAATGTAGCCCTCAGGCTGCTTCATGTATATCTCCTCATGAATATCTCCATGTAGAAAGGCAGACTTAACATCTAGATGATGCACTTCCCAGTGCTTAGATGTAGAAATTGCCAAAACTAGGTGGATGGAGTCCATTTTTGCAACCGATGCAAAAGTCTCATGGTAGTCTACACCTTGGACCTGGGAGAAACATTTTTATACCAGACATGCCTTATATTTTTGATTTGTTCCATCAGCAGCAAACTTAGTCTGAAACACCCACTTGCATTGAACCAATTTCCTCCCCGGAGGAAGAGAAACTAGCTCCCGAATAGTGTTTTTCTGAAGCGAATTCATCTCTTCATCCATGGCAACTTGCCATCTCGGATCCTTCCAAGAATGGTAGTAAGACTTAGGGTCTAAAAATATCATTAAATAACAAGATTCTTACATCAAATAATCATGACAAGAGAGTGCAATACCTGCTCTTTGGAAATCAAACCGGGTTCTCCTTGGATCATTCGGATTTCCAATGTTATCACCTTTGGAGGAGAGTGTCTATCGGGCCCAAGTTGGGAGATGATTTTGCACTTCAGGATCTGATTAAACATCTGATTTTTACTGTATAGTGATATTAGAAATCAGAGGATCCAAATCAAGTTCATCACCCCCAATTACATCATCCAAATATTCAGTAGAATAGGAAGGAAATTCAACAGTTTTCTCCTTCACTCGTTCCACCTCCTGAAGAGGCTCATTGAACATGGAACTCCTTTCAATGATGATCTATTTTTTTTATATCCAGCATCTTGAAACCTTTATATTCATTAGGATATCTGATAAACAAACATTATATGCTTTGCAGTTGCAAATCCCTCCTTTTATCAAGCAGAATTCGGGCCCATGCAGTGGACCCAAACACCCTCAGATTCGACACATCTGGCTTGTGTCTGAAATATGATTCAAAAGGGATCTTCCCTTTCATAGATGAGTGTGGAACTCTATTCTGAATATATTCTGTATTATTCATGGCTTCAGGCCACAAATTTGCATCCAAATTCTTTGATTCCAGCATACAAGTGGTCATCTCCTTGAGAGACTGATTCTTCCTCTCTGCTACACCATTATGTTAGGGAGTGTAGGGAACTAAATTCTGTATATGAATACCACTTTTGAACATATATGCAGTAACTCATTACTAATATACTCCCCACTATTATCATATCTCAGAATATTAATCTTTTTCCTAGATGCATTCTCAATCAAGGCCTTCAATTCAGTGAATTTTTCTAAGACTTTCGGCTTCTTTTTTATAAAAAAGACCCATGTGTATCTGGAAAATTCATTAATGAAAGTCAGAATGTACCTTGATCCATTCATGTATGTGATAGGCATGGGACCACAAATATCATAATGTGTCAGTCCCAAGATGCATGATGCTTGGCCTGCCTTCCCCAGATCAAACTTATGCTCAGGGTGCTTTCCAACAACAAAGCCCTTGCAAATTCCAGTGGTAGATTTGATGACCGGAAGGCCTTCAACCATAGAATTATTCTATAATTGATGCAAGTATTTAAAGGTCAGGTGGCCAAACCTCTCATGCCATAGTCTACTAACTTCATTTCCATGAGTCAGCAATGCGGTGGGTTTTGCATCTTCCACAAAATGGGAGAAATCGTAGGCTTTTGCATGATGATTTGCAAGGCCTTTTGCTACAAGTTTTTTCGGATTCAAGTTCTATGATCTATACATCATCTGGACTAAAGGAGACTCTCTTTGGAACTCCCATATGTGTCATCAGATACACTTAGGAGGTTTGATGCAAGAGATGGTACATATAGAACTTTGGAAAAATAATCATGCTCAAGATCTACAGTACCTTGTCCTTCGGATATGATTGTAGAGTCATATCCCATGTGGATGGGAATGTATTTTTTGGTCACCAAAGATGAGAAAGAATCTCTTTCATCCATCATGTGATTCGAAGCTCTAGAATATATAAAGAGAGCTTTGGACTTCGAAGTGATTTCCCTGAGAGCATGACCTCTTTCATGCTATGGTTCCTGATCTTGCTGATCTCTCCTTCGAAATATTTTTAGAAGATTGATGTGATTTTTCTCAAGAAGAGAACTAGATTCATCAAGTTTCTTTTTCATGCAGGCATGTTCAGGGTGGAATCCCTTCCCGTTGTATGAACACTTGACTTTTTCCTTCCCATGATGCCCTTTTCTTTTGTTCATCTTCAAGCCAGAAGGCTCTTCATGCTGTTGGTTTTCAACTTTAGGATTAGAAGCTTCAAATTTGGGTTTTGGGTTCTTCTACTACTTTCCTTTACCCTTCAGATCTTTGGGCTTTGAGACATGGAGTGCTTGATCACGGGAGGTTCTGATGATCCTCATCTAGACAAGCTTATCATGTTCACTTGTTAGGGACTCCATGAAGGAATTGAGAGAATGCATATTCCATCCATGGGTTGTGAGCTTCCCTGCACAGAATGTAGAGACAAAACCCAAATAATCAGCGCCAAGTTTGGAGTGAATGGTGACAATGAGCTAATCATCCTCCTTCTCCACCTTACACTGCTTCAACAATAAGACAATGTGCTTGAAATTTTTGAAAATATCATTTAAGGTCTCGAAATTAGAAGGTTGGAGATACATCAACTCTTTTTCAAGCTGGTATGATCTTAAATCATCATATTTTCCATACAGGGTTTCCAATTTGTCCCAAATTTCCTTTGGAGTCTTCAATCCCGAGAGATGGAAAAGAAGATCCCGGGAAACAGAGAGGCACAAGAATATGAATGCTTCATCTTTCTTCTTCAAGAATATAGCTTTGTCTTTCATAGAAGTAGGCTCTTCTTTAGTTTCCATAGTGACCCAATAGAGTCCTCTGGCATGTAGATGGATCTCCATATCTCCTTTCCATGAATGGAAAATGAACGGAGTCAAGAGTTCTACGGAAGAAGCCATTTCAAACTTCTAGAGAGAATGCTTTCACCTGTTAAAACCTACAAATCACAACAAAAGGGGCACCGTAAGGTTGAAAAACCTACACATTTTAGGATTTCATCACACCCAGCATAGTTGATCAAGCAATCTTGATCAACAATTTCCTAACTTGGGGTATTAAGTGGTAAGCCTTTGCTTCTGGTGCAGTGCTGGAATTTTTGAGCTTTGCTCAATTTTTCATGCAAGATCTGTCAAAAACCTTGTTTTTGAGAGATCTAAGCTTCATCCCGTTGTGAGCTCTGATACCATATTAATCTGTCACAGTGATCTAGGGACTAAAAACACAGTCTCACAAATATTTCAGACAATTAAGCGTAAAATTGGCATAATGGTGTTGCAATGGAAGTAGCAGATCTGCATAATCAATAAAGAATGAATAATACAATATAATGAACATGCAAGGTGCATGAATTCCAAGACAATTCGAATTCCCAAGGAGGTCAGTCGAATTGAATGAATGGGTGTAGCTTAACTGACTGTAAGCCACAGTAAACACACTTAGTTAACCAACTGATCAAGTCTTGATTGACTCAACTGAGTCCTAACTAAAGTCGGAGTGCAATGGATGACTGAGTCTAACTAAAAGTAGCTCATACACATGCCACTGCATGCCAACCAACAAGTGGTAGCACATCATTAGCTCCAATGAACCCCGATGAGGTTAACTTAATTCAAACTTGTCATCAGAGGTGGTTGGAGGCACCTCTGTTGAATCCAGTTCATAAATATTAATAAAAATAACCAATATAATGAGTGGAGGCACCTTCATCACTTAGCTTAACTGATTGTAACCATAATTTAGAAATTAGGTATATTTATGACACTCAGATCACTCATGGAGTGCTCCTTGTTTGAAGGAGGAAGCCCAGTTATCCTCCCCGAATGAAGGAGAAGGATTAGTTGGCCTCCTTGACTGAAGGTAGGCATGGGTATGCTCATGCTAATCTCACAGTGTGTTCATCTAATGCTGACTAAGTCAATAAAACTTAGGTCAGTGGTTTAACAAGGCCAAATCGACCAAATTAAGTATGCATGGTGGGTAAATGTCTCCAACAAGTCCAACAACCCCTTGCTTGTGTTTCATAGATTTTTATTTCCCAATCATACGATTCTACATCCGAATTATATCCAACTGCGTCTTAGTTTTCTAGATGAAGTTTAACATAACTGTTAGGTTTAGTATAATCTTCATGATTTTGAATCTGATAGAGTTGTCGAACATCAAATTCCTCATCTATAGGTTCAATCCAAGGTTCTCCTTTTGAAGGAAAAATGTGAACAATAAATTTTTGTCCATTCCCTTTTAGTTTTATTCTTTCCTTGTCCAATTAGATAGATTCCTTCATTTTTCTACCCCATGGGCATCCTACCAAGACTGGAAAGGAGTTGGATCCTTCCTTAGGGTCGATGATTTCAAAATGGACTTTTGTCAAAATTCCTTTTATCATTGTATCAACATTTCTCCAAATCCCAATGGGTTCGATCAGTCCTTGGTCAGATAGCTTTAAATATATGCCCAATTTATTCAGTCACAGCCTACCCAACTGTTCCCATGTATCCTTTGTCATGATGTTCAATATCGACAAGTGGATCAACATCATTCTTATCTTTTTTATTTTTAGTTGCATATTCTCTTGGTTTGTTTATTAGTATCATTTTTGTTCTTAATATTGTACAGTAGGTTAATGAATTGTGCCATCGACTTATCTGTATGTACTAAGTTCAATAGTTCATGAAGTTTGTTCTTTTGATTGTCATCGACATCTTCTTGTCTAGCGAATTCTCGAAACATGTTTGATGCCTCGTTATACAATTTTTTTTCTTTGTAGGGTTAGGATATTCATTTTTATCTTTAATTTTGGTTATTCTTGAATGATCACCTCCAATTTTCTTTCCTTGTCTAATTACTATGTGTAGATTCTTTGTGCAAACTATATCACTTTTTTGAACTCAAGACAAGACATTAACATTCTTCTTTTTATTAATTTTGTCAAGTATGGTGGGACAATCTTCCAATGAGTGGTCGCCCACACCATAGCTAGTACAAAATTTTAGGTCGGTTATGTCTTTAAATGGATAGTCCACATACTGGTGTCCTTATTTATAGCATACATGTAAAACATTGGATTGGTCATCGTGGTCAATTGTCACAATTTCCAGAGAATTGTCCTTGACCTCCAAATCCTCCACAATGTTTGTCGAACCTGTGCTCCTATCTATGGCCTTCATATTGTCGATTGTTTGGCTTGTTCTGTTCATTATTCATTGGGACACTGTCATTATTCTAGGCCAAAGAATTTGTTTGGTAAACTTCCTAATAGTTTTGTTAGTTTTTTAGATTCAAATGGCAGTCGGCTGTTGCATGACTCTTAACTTCACAGATCACACACCAAGAATATTTTCCATTCTTCATGTTGTATGTGAAAGCCTTCATCGTATGGTCCCCATGCTCCTGACAAATACTGCAGAAACATTTTGTTTGAACAAACCATACGTCTTGTCAACTTATGTCCTGTCGACAATTATCCTTAGTATTTCTAGCTATAGAGCATTTCATGCACCATATCTCCTGACCTTTGAGTTTGAGTTCTCTTAAGTATTTCTTCATGATTTCCAATTGTTCTTCAATTTGTGGGTCAACAGCAAGGTATGTTGGGTATTCCTCATCCATATCAACCTACAAAGTTTTTGTCAGTGCTTCTTCATACGTTTTGAATGTCTCTAGACTTATATGATGTCAGATCTTTTGGGAGAGCCCTGCAAGAAACCATTGAATCAATAATGGTTCATTAACAACATAGTCTATTTGGATCAAGATCTATTTCCATCTTTTTCCATAGTCTCGGATGGTTTATGCACTGTAGAATCAAGTTTTTTTGCTACCAGATGCTTCGCATCTGGTTTTTTGAAGAAGGAAATAAATGGATGCTTGATATCTGCTTTAGATGCATTAGGTGTCCCTTTTGGTATAGGTCATATGCCAAGTTAATGCTCTCTTTCGTAGGGAACTTGCGAACTACGCCATTTGTCTATATTCATTTGTAACTTGATTGGCCTCCCACGTCGACTCGCAAAAGAGATAATGTTGTCTAGGGTCTTTGTCGCCCTCATAGAAGGGGATGTGTGTTGAACCATGCCCCATGTTGGCATCAGATTCTCGTTTGGGAGGTGTTGGTGGCAGGGGTGGTGGTGGGGGTAGTGGGATATTCCATGTATCTCTCTATCCACATCTAATCTCAATGAAATTTTTATTTCTGTCAGATATTTTGTTGTTGGTTCTATTTCAACAACTTGTTGGTTAGTTTAAAATTATTCTCTTGATGTCCAACTACATTTTTGTGCTCGTGGATCTGACTGGTCTATGTTTTGTAAAGCTGTGTTTAGTAGGGGGGTGCTCCTTCATGTCCGAGGTAGAGTAAGTGTATGCTTTGGTTGGAAGGGTATGCAAGAATTGTAACCCAATTTCCTTCCTCTGGTCAATGGATAACTAAATGATTGTCATCATTTACTTCATTGTCTATTTGGCTCCATATACCAAACTCACCAGCTCTTAGTCTCCGGTCCTCCTCGACAATGGATTGCATTTAGGTACTTGGATTTATCAGGGACAGAGGTCTTACCTCCTGGGGTATTTGCAGTTGGAGAGCTTCTCCCTGCTCTATCCAAAAATATTCCTCCATTGGTGATGCCTCTTCATCTACACCTTCCTCCTGTTGGTCATGACTCGATGCGATAGATTTTCCTCATGTTCTGTCACCCTAGAAACCATTATTCTCCTGAGCGCTATATGTTTCTCTCATATCTCTTCCCTTATTCTCTGCCTCTTGTCCCTTTCTATCTTCTGTAGGTCCAAAGCACCTTTGTGAGTCACTGTCCTTTGAATTTCCTTCTTAGTTCGAATTTTCATTGCTGGTGGTGGTATTTTCTTAGGTCGACTAGAATCCTTTTACTCTGCCCCGACACATGGCTAGCTAACCCCCAATAGCCTACCCGATGCTTTAGTAATCTCAGATATTTTTTTCTACTTGTGTAAGAAGTACTCCCACTCCCTTTCAACAATAAAATTGTCCCACACTTTTATCTTTTCCTCCCAGTTAGTGTTTGTTGGCAGTTCGATGAGTGATGGACGAGGTTCAACTATATGGCCTACTCCTCTATCGATTATAAATTTGAACAACATGGTCAGCACTGAACAAATAATTGCTTAGTAAAGTTGGTATAGAATCTATTTTTAATACATTCAATTGAAACTCTCTCCTCTACTGCTTGTTCTTGACAGAATTCATCTGCAATTTTCTCAAACCACTCCAACAGGTTTGTTCGTCCTCCTCAAATCATTTTCTGAAGAAATGATTGATATTTAGCTGCTTCCACATTCATCTAATAGTTTTTTCAATAACTAAAGCACCGATTCTACAAATTTCTCATGGGTTTCGGTGAAGAATTTCTCCTTCACTTGAGCAATGGTCAATCTATTTCTTCTTACGTAATTCTACAAATAATTTGCAATCTTACGCTCCCACCAATTCTTAATCTCTTTCTCTGATATCATCTATGTATGGTCATATCATCCGTATATGTACTACCAGAAATGGAACCAATGTTGTAATCACATAGATCACATAAGGTTACTAATAATAAACATATAGACACATATATTCATACATATACAAGAGATAAGAACAGTTGATAAAATAACATATTATATTAGTGAATCACATGAGGGTCCATACATACACATAACTGAACCAAGTTCCTATCTGGCTCAATAGCCTATTATATATGATTACAAAATATTTATGACTAACTATTTGTCGGTTCGTTCAACTGACATGACCTGTGGAGGACGACCTAATCTCTGATTAGTCGGTTAACTAGCCTAGTCGACTCACCAACTAGATTCTCCAAAAACACATTATATATTTGTGTGGTTACTCTTTAACAACAATGTATTAACTTTATATAATATACAAAATATAAACACAAATGATTTTGTATGGTGTTTTGTTTGCATGTCAAGTGGTGAATCAAAATACTTGGAAAGAATAATAGGCCCTAAGGGATGTCTCAACTTGAGATACAATTGAAGAAGGTCTCAAAGTGTGGGGTGAGATTTTAGGATATTATCTTTGATTGTAGGATGGGGCATTTTGCTTACTAAAAACGCTAGGATATTTGAAGACAAAGAAATTTCTCCAATTCAGCGTGTAGTACAAGTTGCTTAGACATGTTTTTTTATAAATAAAAATGATTATATTACTACAAAATCATGAATATACATATCTTCTCAAAACATAACAGTCCCATCACCCCAAAAACAATACAGTGCCATCACCCCTATCTTTAGATAGCTTTACAAATACCCCCAAAATGTTGCCTTCTTTTCCCAAGAAAGGAGAGCCCCCAAAGAACATTATAGAGCACCATCCCAAAGATAGCACCAAACTATAATACTTGCGGCAATTAACCCTATCCCTATGATTAAAATTAGCAGACTGCATAAAGAAATGGAAATATAACATAACATATGCATTACACCCAAGACTAATGATGAAGGCCTGAACTTGAAAACATGCCAATTGAATGGGTGACCTTCACCCCTTCCACCAGCTTCGGATCTTTTACACCCACATTCTTCGTGCCTCGATGGCTTACTTCCCTACTAGTTCTTCCAACCTCCTGATGCTCCATCCTTAGGTGGTAGAGGTGAATTCCCATTCGAGATGCCATCAGTTTAATTTTCCTATGCATTAATCGTAAATCCGTGTTATGGTCTTTCCAGGCCCTTACAGGCTCTTCATCTCCTTCCTTCTTGTCCTTGTGGCTTAGGGAGACATGCAAGACAAGGTTCATAATCACCCAGTAGATCATGATCATATGATCATAGGTAGGCTCCCTCCCATCCGTGGAGCTAGGGTCCACTACCCAATATTCAACCTCCTGAAGAACATCCTCAATAGGCATGGCCTTCACTTTCTCCCATAAGTCCTTCTCCACTGTCTAAATTGCTATGTGGGTGGAAACTAGGATGAAGTCTTTGAAGAAAGCAATGACTACCAAGTCATGGATCTATGCACCGGTAGCACCACCCTTCCTATTAACCACTCCCTTACCAGTCCCCATGCTAGCATTTAAAGCTTCACCCACACCCAGCTTCACACTGTTACCACTCTAAGGGGCCATTTTTCCTAAACCCACCCAGTTCCACTCTACACCACTCTAAGAATTCAAAGAAGGATCATGAGCTGTCATAGAAATAGGGATATTAGGTCTCCTCAATAGAAACCGAATGAAAAGTAGTGAGCCCTCATATTTATTTAAGAAGGGAAGAACCATGATTTCCCTAACTGTTATGTACGAGCCCACAATCTCCCAAATCCTTCCCTCACATACACCCGTACCCAGCTCGATATTTGGCATCATTCCCATATTAAATGCCATGTCCCAATTTCACATCAAATCCACCTGATCGCTCCTCCCGATCTAGGCTCCGTACCTGGATTTATGGACAAGAAGATCAATTGGGAATATTACGTCCTTCTCATGTATGGTCACACATGGCGATGTTCTAGATCCATGGGAGACTCCATCAGCCTCTTGTCTTTTCCCTGATGAGTAGTCATGATGTCTGCCACTTGTCCATTTGCACAAAAATCCTCGGTGTTCAACTATCTATAATGGGGAGCCCATCGTTCCGCCCTAAAATCCTCCAGTCATCCCATCTTATGAGCCCTGACCCCCTTTATTCCTATGTTAACCAGCATGTCGTGTGAGCAGAAACCAGGCCACGCAGGATCTCCATCCTGCTAGATAATATCCAACTCAATGATACTTTCATGGTTGATTTTCCATTGGCTAGTTGTTTTTCCATCTGGATCAAAATGTTTGAGTCACGCTCGATGATTACCAGTAGCCATCCTTCCCTGACCACAATTTTGAAACCCAGGAGAAGGCCCTCCAACTCCGCTGAGTTATTAGTGTCAAACCCAATGGACCCATCGAACAACTACAAGATATCCCCTGCCAAATTCTTGCGAACCCTGCCATATCTTGTTGTCCCTGGGTTACCCTTCATCTCCCCATCAAAGTTAAGTTTGAAGACCATAAAAGGTGGTGGAACCCAGGAATTTGGGCTAGATGGTTTGCAGCTTTTTATCTTTCATCGCAGCCCATCCAGAAATCCCTTGTCTAGACCCCATATTTCCGTAATGAAGTTCTCCATCCCCAAAATTCCTTGTCTTTCTCACCCCATTCCATGCTCTGGATTGTTTCCAGAAGGTTCGAGGTCAGCGTTTTCCAGACCTCCTTAGCTGTATGCTTATTTTCCTAGAAAATTTGGTGATTTCTCTCCTTCCAAATGACCCAAGGAACAATTCCTGGGAAGGATGACCACAACATTTGAAGAATGTGATTTTTGAATATTTTTGGGTTCCAATCCCTCAAGTTTTGGGCTGGGTCACCTCGGCATCTATCACTTCTCCTGAAATCCATAGCGCCCCAATCCCAGATAGAGGCTGTGAAGGGGAAAGTGTCTATAAAATGGTTCATTATTTCCTCATGACTTAGGCATAAGGAACACTATGAAGGACCCTGAACCCCTCTACACCTCAGGTTTTTCCTTGTTAGGATTCTATGCATGACTACCATCCAACATAAGGTAGAAACCTTCGGTCAGGGGTTGGTTTCCCATACTTTTTTCCAGATTTCATCCTTAGCTTCCTTGTTGCACAATCTGATGTCATAGGCTTCTCTGATGCTGAAGGTTCCTTTCTGAGAGTATCCCCATCACAATATATCTTATCCATATTTGGGAAAAATGAACCTCTCTTGGAGTTCATCCTTGAAGGAGTGAATATTGTCCTCTGTAATCAATCCTTCACCCTTTTCCTGAATCAACCACCTTCTCTGGTCCTCCACTACCTCGCCCTCCCAATAATGGCTTACTTTCACCTTTCTCTCCTCCAGCCCTTTGGCTTTGATGTTATTCCAGCAGAGATCGGCCCCTAATTTAGGAAGCTGATTCCAAGAATCATCCAAAACGTTAGCACAATCCCCCTCCCAAATTTCCCAAAAGATATGCTCTTGAATCAGCTTATGCTCCGTAAGAGATTTCACCCAGATGTGTGATCCTGGTGGCTCCCCATTAAACCTAATTAGTTGGTTCTTAGGTCACCCACTATAATACTTGATATGCCATAGCTTGTCCCATGGTTCATTTGTATGGTTACAAAATGTCCACCAGAGTTTAGCCCCTTTAAATTATCCCATGACTTCAGGGTCCCGAATTCCTAGAAATCCTCTCTCCTTGTTGCAACAGATCATGTCCCAACTGACCAGAGAAAACTTTACCTTTTCTTCCCTACCACCCCATAATAAGTTTTGTTGAATACTCCTCATCTCCTTTATGACAGACTTTGGAGCAGAAAGCACTGAGAAAAGGGAGACCAGCATAGCGTGCAGGATTGATTTGACTAAGACTAGTTTGTTGGTCAAGTTGAGGGGACGCAGAACCAAGATTGAGATCCTACCCTTCATCCTATCCACCAGATCCTACCAAGAAACGTTTTTGATAGAACCCATCCCCAAAGGGAACCCCAGATACTTGGATGGAAAATATCCTCTGGAGAAACCCAAAATTCTGACGATATTCCTTTGGGTAATGGAATCCGTGTTGAGAAAGGAAACCTGAGATTTGTCGGCATTGGCTGCCAACCTAGAAGCTTTTGTAAAGAGAGTGAGACTTTTTTTAAATATTGGGCCTCTTGGACTGAAGGGTGCCCCATAAGCATTGTGTCATCCACAAATTGTTGGTGCATCTATTTCTCCATTCCTTCATGGAGAGAAAGACCCTGAATCTCTCACCCTGCCACCTGGGCATGGATGAGCCTACATAGGCCTTTCTCCATAAAAATAAAGAGGAAGGGAGATAAAGGATCCCCCTTCCAAATTCCCTGAGAAAGCTTGAAGATTTTGGTCAGAGAGACATTCAGCAAAATGGGGAAGAAGGGGGTAGTTACCAAAGACATAACCCACTCAACCCACTCTGGGACAAATCCAAATGCTTCCAACACCTTCTCCATATATTTCTAGCTGTGTTTGTCATAGGCCTTGGCTATATCCATCTTAATGAGCATTTTGGGCCTTTTGGTCCATTTTAGAGAGTGGATTGTCTCATGGACTGCTATGATTCCATCCAAAATATGTTTTGTCTAGACAAAGCCAGACTTTTTCAGAGTAATCATGACCAGGAGGAAGGGTTTTAGTTAGTTCGCTATCACCTTGGAAATAATTTTATATATCACGTTGCACAAAGCTATAGGTTTGAACTTACCTAGAGTATCATGACCCTCTACTTTCGTAATTAAGGACAAAAAATTCGCATTGAAGTCCTTGAGCAACCCTCGTTTGCATCTTGACTCCTCAACTATTTCCAAAAGCTCATACTTAATAAGGTCCCACAAGAAATGGAAGAATATAGTGGTAAATCCATCTAGACCAGGGGATTCCCCTTGGGCCATCTGACTTACTACTTCCTCCACCTCCTGCATAGAGATGGTTTTGGTGAGCATCTCATTATCCTCCCTAGTAATCACCCTAGGGATGAGCACAGTGACTCGAGTGATATCTTGACTCTTGTCACCTCTATCCTTAGTCATTGTCTCCTCAAAATAACTGGTTAATTCCTCTTCAATTTCTCCCTTGGTCTCCACCTGTGACCCATACGCCTTTTTAATATTATGGATATTTGATCCCTGCCTATTGTTGACAACGGAGTTATGAAATAATTTGGAGTTCTTTTCCCCTTCCTATAGCCATTTGACTCTAGACTTATGCATCCAATATATTTATTCCTGTCTTTCCTTTGCATCCAATTGGACAAGAAGATATTTATCTTTATCTTTTTGTTTCATCTTTGCATCCCACCCAGTTTCCATGCCTTTCTTATGGATGAGATCAATGTCCCCAATAAGTCTCTTCTTATATTCAAATATGTTCCTAAAGTATTCTCTATTCCATGTGCAGATTTTTGCCTTAAGAGCCTTAAGTTTTTACTAGAAACAATACATTCTTGTTCCCACTAGAGGGACCATCTCCTACCACCACTATTCCACCAGATATTTAAAGTCCTTGTGTTCCATCTAGAATTGTTTAAAGTGAAAATGTTTTCTCAAGATGGCATTTGACCAATCCCAGTTAAATCTGATTGGCCAATGATCTGAACCCGCCACAGGGAGGACACTTGCGCTAATCTCTCCTGTCCGTCGCACTATGTTTTCTGACACCAAAAATATTTCAATATTATAGGCTACAAGGTTCTCCCCCCAATTCTTTTTATTCCAGATAAACCATCCATCTTCTATTTCAAGATCATATAGGGGGCTATGGGCCAATATCCCCCTAAACTCTTCTTGGAATTTGTCCATAACACATCGTCCTCCCTGTTAACACCCAAAAAGGGTTCACTACCTCATCTACCCCATTACATGGCTCATTTGTCCATTTTCCCACCATATTTCCATCAAAAACCCATAAAACCATGCAAAAAGCCTCCAAAAGGCCATAAAACCCTCTTTTCCTCTAAAAAAGCAAAAATCTCCAAAAAGGAATAAAAAATATAAAATAATGAGGAAAATGAGGAAAAAACCCTAAACAGCTGAAACCCTAACCCTAAAACCGCATGGTTTCCAACTATAAATAAGTGATGGAGACCCCTTATTCAATATCCACAATCACAAGTATCCTGCCTCTACCAAAATTGCTCTTGAAACCCTAGCTCACCATCGAGTTACTTTCACCGTAAGAGCCCCTTTTGGCCCATTTCCACCATTGGAGAAAGAGAAAAAGCAGCTTGAAGCTCGGAGCCAGCGACATCGGACTAGCGCAACGGACTTCACCAACCTCCACATTGGAGGTAACATCAATAAAGATCATTATTTACTATTTACTGTTTTTGTTTCATGTTATTTACTTTCTACTATTTTGCTTAATGAACTTGTTTAAATTTAGTTTTTTATTTCAGTTATAGCTTTTAATTCAAATATCATTGAACTGCTACTAAGGAATCCATTGTCCTTAGTAGGTACTCATTCGTACAAGCTAGGGCGAAAACCCTAGCAACACTCCCTTCTTTTCCTTGAGAGAAATAATCAGATTAAAATTCCCTCTTATGATCCAATTTTGTTCGTGGGAAATCCCCATCAACCAATTAAGGAGATGTAGGAAATCCGACTTCTGAGAGAAAGCACTCGGGCCATAGACATTGACCAGGGTCCCCATGGCCCTAGACTCCAAAAACTTGAAATTGGAAATCAAGGACAAATGATTGTCCCTCCACTCCAATAGGTCAATGGCACTTGGGTGCCATAATACCGCCACACCCCCATCCATACGGTCTGCATCTGTCACCATCACCCTGATGCATTTCCAAATCTTCTTCCTGAGTTTCTCCATTACTTCAAAACTAAACTTTGTTTCTTGTAAAAATAGAACATTTGGCCTCTCCTACCTTACGTTCCTAGCTAAGTTTTTAAGCTTCCTGAGGTGGTTGTAGCCCCTTATATTCCAGGAAACTATATTCATTGAGTAACCTTACTGACTTCTAAAAAGGTCACCCTTATCCTTGGGTATTGGCCTGATTCAATTAGCTTTACACCAATTGTCGCGATCCTCTGTTTGTACATCTTATGCCCTCTTTTTAGTTCCTCCTATGAGGATTTCCTTTTACTTCCTTTCTGAGGATCTGGAGAAATCCCCAGGTGTTGGTCAGCCTTGGTGCAGATGATGGCCTCATGGAGTAGTTCCAATTGCTTTCGGAAGACATACTCTTGACCCACCTTATCATATTCTGTAATGTCCCCAAAATTAAAAATTAAAATAAAATTATAAGGCTAGTCTATTACTACCTGAACTGGACATTATCTTAACTTATGCAAAATGTGTCATACTTTGTTTACTGGACTAAATTGTCATAAGATGTTCTTACTTCCTTCTTTATGTTTTCCTTGATGTGGTTCTTAGTGTATTTCTATATTGTCATTATGTTACATTTAATCTGAGTTAGATGATTATACTATTTATTGAGTGCTTCTTATCATGTATTTACATGTATGTATGTACCATCATTTGCTTGCTTATTCATTTTACTATCTAATTACTGTTGTTATGATTGAACCTGGCTTAACTTGTATGGTTAAGGGGTGGAGTGGAGGGAGTTGTTTCCCTTGTAAAAACACCTAAAAGGTAACTGATTTTAATTGTCACTACACGACTTAATTAATTCTTATTGAACTAATGTCTTTCTTTTTTTGATTTGTGTAGGTGCACTTTATGATGGAAAACTAACCATAATAGAGAACAAATGCATACTCTCTATGCTTCATTATCAAACAACTTTGATGACGAACAGACTTACAATCCTATATTAGTGATTATTATTATTACAGTCGGAGCGTTGTTTGTTCATGCAAGGATGGGTTTCATTATGCCTATGTTTGTGCTAGTTACCATTATTGTTTATGGTCTTATGACCTTGATTTAGTTTGATCCCGCACTTAACATTTACCTGGTGTAATGATCGGCATTGTATAAGGCTTAACATATTTTAACATAGCCATATATTTATTAAGGTGTTAACACTCTATTTTTAACAGTCTATTTTGAGCCTAACAGAAGTTTGAAGAAGGCCCCATTCCTTTAAAACATTGGGTGAACACCATTGAGGTGGGTAGAGGCTCTTGGTCCACCATTTAGAACCACCAGAAAATGGAAAAATATCAACGATCGACCGTGGTTTTGGCCCAAGATGCAGGAGGATGATCAAAATCTGGTTTTCACGGGGTCCCTTAAAGCAAGGAAACAAGTGAAAAGCTGAGATCAAACCAAAGCCCAATCAATGGCCCAAAACAGTTTCATTGAGCAAACATGCTCGATGGAAGGAGATTTTCCAAATTACAAAAAGGTTGAAGGTTGGAAACATTTGACGACAGAGATGATACCAGAGGAAGATCTACGGTCTTAGCCAATTTCGCAAAGCAGACTTGTGCGAATATAACTACGATTTCAAATCACGAAATGCGGTCCTAGCCCTAAGAATCAATGGTCCTGATAAAGAAAAGAAGAGATCTATGGTTGTGGTTCATTTCACAATGCAAACTAGCAAGGTTGAAGATCATAATTTCACACTGCGAAAAGTAGTGGGGCCCACTCGGATCGATGGTTACATGGAGAGGTTGATCACGATAGGCGATCGAGGGCCAACCTTGGTCTAAAACTGTTCGTTGAATTTAGAGAAGAAAATTGATGGCAAAAATGATGGAACGTGGATGGTGGGCATAAAATATTCCTCAAATCTAAAAGGCTGAGAATACTTCTCAGGTACAGGCTTCACATCCAATGTGGATATGACAGTGAAGGAGACGTTCACACATGTAATCTACCTCCTTGCAGATTGGTATATTCCTCGACGCCATTTGTAGCATGCACACAAGTAAAATCATCACTGCGGCAGCAGCTTTTTGTGTGAGTTGGCCTGCGAAAGTAAGGAAAGTAACCAATGAATCCGCTATTCACACCAGGTAAAAGCCAACACAAAGGGCGAAACCATTCTGTTTCCTACATCACAAGAGCGAGGAAACGTGGGAGCATCCTCTTCATGAACATCGCAGCATGGATTAAATTTATGAGGTGGCGTCCAAAAAATAATTCCCATAGCAGACGGTAAGGCACCACGACCCATGAAATGATGTGACTAAGATCCCCATTAGGTAAAGGATCACTTTTCTCACACCCTCACACATGCTGATACCAAAAACACTCGATGACAGAATGTGCAAGAATGTTGACTAGTCATTGAAGAGGTCAGTCTCAAAAACTTATATATTTGCCTTTAGAACACTGGGGATGAGCTAACATATCTCCAGAACCCGTGTTTTTGCCTCTTCACGAATTTGTAAAAGCCTGAAGAGTTTGATGATGAAGATTTTATTTGAGAAGCTTGCCCATCTAGGTGTGTTGATGGTTGGTGAGAAAACTTCCACACTCGCCCATCACCTTGGCATTGCATGCCAAGAATGACACCGGCCATTGGGGCCCAGATGTGATACCTACACCTCCAATGACGCAGGGTATGGACACTTACTTCCCATAAGTATTGTTCGAGGAACCCCTGGTACCATCGCTGCCACCAAATCCTACGTGAAATAAGATAGTCCTTGACTGATCCCTAAAAAAGAATTTATTCAGATGGGAGCATCAGGGGTCTAAATCCCACACAAACCTGTTTGTGAAGTCCACTTTCCAAGGGTGATGGGGCTGGTGTATATATGCTACACCTTATTGCCCATGGGAGATCCCACTCTTCTGGAGATGAGAAGTGCAATAATGGCAAGCCACTTAGCAGGCTTGCATCAGCTAAAAGTAATGCAGCCCTTCTTCTGAACTCCATGGCTAACAGTGTTACCCAACGAAGAGTGAGGTGGCGGATGAGGTTGAGTAGGGGAAAAATGTAAAATACCCTGCTAGTGTGTGCCCATGTGGAAAGATGCATTTGAACAACGGTGGGAACACACACTTCAGACAAAGAAGGAGGCATCATACTCATAACGGCAAGCACATCAAGATGTCACTTGGGCCGAATGCGCTGTAGCTACATAATGTTTGTAAAGCATGGCGATAGTCCCACTCTTTATATTGTTAATGGATGATTGTAAGTGGAAACAGTCTGTAGGTTTATTTCAAAGAATAGCCTCAGCACTAGAATAGTATATATAAACTCCAGAAAGAGGGAGAAAAGGTTGAGAGTTGAAAGGTTAGGGAAAACCTTCAAGGGTTGAGGCTCTCCATTGTAAATAAGATTTGATGCCTGTGTTATGAATAAAATTGCAGAGGAAGAGTTGTTTCTTAAACCAGAGATTCATGTGCCATTGCTTCTTTCAATATGTATCTTCTTTATGTGAAATGTATATCCTGTTTCCATTCCATTTTGTTGATTGCTTTCATGTCTGTAACTTAGTGTATAATAGTTTTGAATTCATACTTGCTATGCTCCACCTGTTGTTTCAAAAATTTATCAAAGTTTCTTCTAAAGTTACGTAGAATTCATCTCACTGGTGCTCCATGTGATGGGTTGTTCTCTCTTATCTTCTAAACGCCCACTAAATATCTCCTGATTGCGAGATCGATGGCTATCTTGCCTCTATCTGCAACCTCACACAATTCTTTCCCTCTTGCAAATGTTCCCTACTCAGGTTTTCGACTCCATTTCCAATGGTCCCTTTCCCTGATAATCCCACCTACATCTCACACCACTCTACTTTGTCCCATTTTAGGAGTCCGGTCTCCTGACCATCCCTGAGCAAATATCTTACACGAAATAAATATTTGAATACAAGCGAGAGATCCCTCTCTGATCATGCAAGGCCGGAGGCACAGTCTAAAGTAGTTCTTTTGTTGCACCGGGAGCGGGCCCTCGCCTCAACCTTGTGGATCCAATTCTAGTGCTAACAAACTAACATCGTTTCCGGGGATGAAATTGAAGATCCTCCCTAGGAAAAACAAGATGGTTTTAGATCTGATTCTTGATGGTGAACAATGATTAGACATCAATAAGGTTGAGCACTTTTCACCTCACAACTCCGCTCTTGAAGGGTTCAGACTTCAGGGAATTCACTGGTGGTACAACCCAGAAATCAAATGATCAGAAAAAGACGAGAAGGCTCTGTCCAAAATGTGAACCTCTTATAAGGCTTAAAGAATGCATGGTGGACGGTTAAGATGCTCGAGTCTACGTTTCTTCCAAGAAGCTTTGTTCTATCTTGTAAGTTTGTTCTTATCCTTCCATAAATTTATCAAGACAGTCTTCTATGGTTCAACTCATTCTGAACGGAGCTATGAATATATTCTTGTTTATCCTTCTTTACGAACCGAAAGCATTGTGTCATCTTGCACTTCTAGTTTTGACCTAGATTTCTCTCCAAAGGCCCAAGACATCAAAGATCTCCCCTGTGAAATTCATGAAACCTCGGTCGATAGCATAGCTATCACACCTAACTTGGTCTCTCCCATTTCTCCAAGTCGGTACAAACCAATATAACTGCCTCCCATCCTCCATAAGTTTCCTGTGAAACATTACAAATACCTCCCCAAATTCGATGGAGAATCCAAAGACTTCATTGCTGAGAAACACTTTACAAGCCTTTGAAAATTTATCTGACCTTTTTGAAATAGAACATGATGATGTCTGCATGAGGGATTTCTCCCAGTCCTTGCAAGGGGATACTAAAGAATGGTTCAGGCACTTGCTGCCTAAGTCCATCAACACTTGGGAAGATTTTTCTTGCAACTTCTTGAAGTTTTGGGGTAAGAGAAGGCCACTAGATCAAGTACTTTTAGAATTCTATTCTGTTGAAGAGATATGAGGGTGAGACCTTACATAATTTTAATAGAATATTTGCCAACTTTTATTATAACATGCCTGAAGAAGTCCAACCTCTTGAGAATACTGCTAAGATCTATTATGCATCCACCTTTCCTCCTGACCTGTCCTTACTTCTTTTGGAAAGAAAATCAACCACTTTGCAGCACATGTTTGTTGATTGTCTGGAGGTTGAGGAAAACCTTAAGATGTCCAAAAATTTGTTAGATTAGGACAATGGTGGTGAAATAAAAGATACATTAAAATTGGTTGGGCCCTATAAGCAGAATGAAAAATTCCCTGTTTAGCTAAATCTTTCTCTTGGTATAAAGAAAGATGACCGACCCGATACAGGAACATGTGATCCTACAGGCTTGTTCTCTGAAGATTGCAACCTGCGCTGCCCTGAAGCCATACAAGGCAATTTTAAGAAGGAATTTAGTACACTTGTGTACAATGAATATGAGGAAGAATACCTATGGACTATACCTGAGAAGCTGGCCATTGAACCAAGACCTGTCGATGGAGAGGACCAAGATGCTATGCTAAATCGGAAGGTTAAAGCAGAAAAGGGCGATAAGGAAATTGAAGGTGATAGCTTACCCTTGTGTTATTCCTCATTTGAATTAATAGGGAACATGATTAAATCCTCTAAGCAAAAGTAGAAAGAAGGGGAGATGGTGCAATCCAGAGACTTGTATGGAAGAGAGGATAATAAAAAGAAGCAACCAGGAAATCCCTCTCCAGTTACCGATACATCAGGAATTTGTAATAAGGTGTCAAGTCATGGAGAAGGATGCAGCATCCCTCAGATGAATACATTTTTTAATGTTCTTCCTTCAGGAATATTGCCCCATACAGGAGGAATATGCATACTCGGTTCTGCTGGAGAAAAGGAGGACCTCCCTCTTGAAACACACCAAGCTTTCATTGCAGAAATTTTGGGCGAAAAGAGGGATGTTTCATTGAAGAAAGATTATGTGGGCCCTCTCTTACAATCATCCAAGTATCATCCTAACAAACCACTAGGGGGAATGAGTTCTGGATAGCTTTCCTACAAGTGGAGGATGAAATATGTTGGGGGTTGCCATCTTTTCTATGACCCCATAGCAGAGTACATGGAAGGACTAGGTAACAGTAATGACTGGTCACATATCTATAGTAAATATCAGTCTATATTCTATAGCTTTCTTCCATTGTCTATTTCATTTCCATCCATCAAGCACGAAAAAAGAGCAACACTATTAGGCAAGTTTCTTGATTGGCTTCTTTAGAAGTCTGATTTCACTTAATCAGACTTATGAACTAAATCAATTAGGGTAGGTAGGAACCAATAAGCTCGACAATCGTCAAGCATTTCCTTCATTACTATTTTAGTTTTCTTTCATTTTCAGTTGTAAGCATAGCTTTGCAGTCAAAAGCATGGTTTTCAAGAGTGGCATGAATTCACTATAGCAATAGCTCAGAGTAGAATGGAGATTTCAAAGAAAGATTAAAGAAATCCCAATGGATTTGGAAGTTGGTCTACGAGGGTTCTTTTCTACCTCACTGGGAGGATAGCATCCCTCGTGGAGCCAGTTGTTAACACTCCATTTGTAATAGTCTATTTTGAGCCTGATAGAAGTTTGAAGAAGGCCACATTCCTTTAAAACATTGGGTGAACACCATTCAACTGGGTAGAGGTTCCTAGTCCATGATTTAGAATTGCTAGACAATGGAAAAAGAGCAACGATCGATCATGGTTTTGGCCCAAGATGCGGGAGTATGATCAAAATCTGGTTTTCACGGGGTCCGTTAAAGCAAAAAAACAAATGAAAATCCGAGATCAAAGCAAATCCCAATCAACGGCTCGGAACAGTTTCGTTGAGAAAACATGCTCGATGGAAGGAGCTTTTCCAAATTGTGAAAAGGTTAAAGGTCAAAAACATTCGACAGTAGAAATGAGACCAAAGGAAGATATATGGTCTCAACCAATTTCGCAAAGCGGACTTGTGTGAATATAACTACGATTTCAAATAATGAAAGGCAGTCCCGACCTTGAGAATCAATGGTTCTAATAAAGAAAAGAAGAAATATATAGTTGTGGTTCATTTCGCAATGCGAATTAGCAAGGTTGAAGATCGAAATTTCACACTGCGAAAAGTAGTGGGGTCCACTTGGATCGATGGTTACATGGAGAGGTCAATCGTGATCAACGATTGAGGGACAACCTTGGTCTAAAATTGTTCATTGAATTTAGATAAGAAAATTGGTGGCTGAAATGATGGAATGTGGATGGTGGGCGTAAAAGATTCCTCAAACCTAAAGGCTGAGAAGACTTCTCGGGTACAGGATTCACATCCAGTGCGGAGATGACAGCGAAGGAGACATTCACACATGTAATCTGCCTCCTTGCAGATTGCCATATTCTGCAATGCCATTTGTAGAATGCACACAAGTAAAATCATCCCTGTGGCAGCATCCTTTTTGTGAGTTGGCCTACAAAAGTAAGGAAAGTAACCGGTGAATCTGCTATTCACACGAGGAAAGAGCCAGCACAAAAGGGGAAACCATTCTATTTCATACATCACAAGAGAAAGGAAATGTGGGAGCATCCACTTCATGAAATTCATAGCATGGATCAAATGTACGAGGTTTCATCCAAAAAATACTTCCCATAGCATACGGTAAGGCACCATGTCCCATGAAACGACGTGGCTAAGATCCCCATCATGTAAAGGATCACTCTTCTCACACTCTCACACATGCTGATACCAAAAACACTCGATGACGGAATGTACGGGAATGTTGACCAGTCATTGAAGAGGTCAGTCTCGAAAACTTATATATCTACCTTCAGAACACTGGGGATGAGCTAACATATCTCCAGAACCTGTGTTTCTGCCTCTTCATGAATCTGCAATAGCCTGAAGAGTTTGACGATGAATATTTAGTTTGAGAATCTTTTCCATCTGGGTGTGTTGATGGTTGGTGAAAAAAATTCCACACTCACCCATCACCTTGGCATTGCATGCCAAGAATGACATGAGCCATCGGGGCCAAGACGTGATACGTACACCTCCAGCGACGCAGGTTCTGGACACTTACTTCCCGTAAGTGTTGTTCCAAGAAACCCCGGTACCATCGTTGCCACCAAAGCCTCCACAGAAGAAGCTAGTCCTTGACTACTCCCTGAACAAGCATTTATTCGGATGGGAGCATCAGGGGTTTAAATCCCACAACGCCCTGTTTGTGAAGTCCACTTTCCAAGGGCGATGGTGCCAGTGTGTATATGCTACACCTTATTTCCTGTGGGAGAGCCCACTCTTCTAGAGATGAGAAGCACAATAATGACAAGCCACTTAGAGGGATTGCATCAGTCGAAAGCAATGTGGCCCTTCTTCCAAAATCCACGGCTAACAGTGTTACCCGACGAAGAGTGAGGTGGTGGATGAGGTTGAGCAGGAGAAAAATACAAACTACCCTATTAGTGTGTGCCCATGTGGAAAGCTGCATTTGAAACATGGGGGGAACACACACTTCGGACAAATAAGGAGGCGTCATACTCATAACGGCCAAGCACATCAAGCTCTCAATCGGGCCGAATGTGCTGTAGCTCCATAATGTTTGTAAAACATGGCGATAGTCCCACTCTTTATATTGTTAATGCATGATTGTGACTGGAAATAGTCTGTAAGTTTATTTCAGAGAATAGCCTCAGCACTAGAGTAGTATATATACACTCCTGATAGATGGAGAAAAGGTTGAGAGTTGAAAGGTTGGGGAAAACCTTCAAGGGCTGAGGCTCTCCATTGTAAATAAGATTTGATGCCCGTGTTATGAATAAAATTGCAGAGGAAGAGTTTTTTTCTTAAACCAGAGATTCATGTGTCATTTCTTCTTTCAATATGTATCTTCTTTACGTGAAATCTATATCCTATTTCCATTCCAGTTTGTTGATTACTTTCATGTCTATAACTTAGTGTATAACAGTTTCAAATTCATACTTTCTATGCTCCACCTATTGTTTCATAAATTTATCAAAGTTTCTTCTAAAGTTACGTGGAATTCATCTCATTGGTGCTCCACGTGATGGGTTGTTCTCTCTTATCTTCTAAATTCCCACTAAATATCTCTTGATTGCGAGATAGACAGATGTCTTGCCTCTGTCTACAACCTCATGCCATTATTTCCCTCTTGCAAATGTTCCCTACTCAGGTTTCTGACTTCATTTCCAATGGTCCCTTGCCCTCATAAGCCCACTTTCATCTCATACCACTCTACTTTGTCCTATTTCAGGAGTCCAGTCTCCTAACCATCCCCGAGCGAATATCTTACATGAAATAAAGATCTGAAGACAAGCAAGAGATCCCTCTCTTACTGCGCAAGGCCGAAGGCGCAGTCTAAAGTGGTTCTGTTGTTGCGCCGGGGACGGGCCCTCCCCTCAACCTTGTGGCTCCAATTCTGGTGCTAACATAAGGTTTTCATATAAATTTTCAAGGCACATGGTAAGACATTCATGGCATATCACATATGCCAAGAACTATGGCTTAGTCATAAGTCTACGATACCATTATTAGGGTTTAAGGAATGCATGGTGGATATTGGTTGCATTGTGTTTTGGTGTGGCATGATCTATAGACTTTGGGTTTTGATCTTAGGCAGTGGAGGAAAGGGTGGCGGAGTTAATGCGCCTTAGGAAACACAGGTCTCAAGCCCTAAGCTTGGTCTAACGTGAAGGTATGGGTCATTTATGATTTTTTTATGTGAGCTATGTCTGATTCTGTTGTCTGCACTATGGCGTGAAGTCTGGAGGTTGGATACACTTGAAGGTATGTCTTCCAGTCTAGTTTTGAAATGCTTGTTTAGTTGTTTCATTTTGGACATTTGACATACTTCTCATCCTCATTCTAGTTTGTTTCAGGTTGCAACATTCCTACAATGTGGGTTGTGGGCCTCCCAGGTGGCCAATGTGTTACCCTTTACGGGTAAGCCCTGCTGTAACAAGTTAAAACTCATTTCCCCCTATGTTGGGGTGTTGTGACAGAGCATGAATCTCTTCATTGGATGAATGCTTGGTTTGGCTTTTAATGGTTGCGATTGGAAAATGGACTATCTGTAATTTTATATAAAGAACCCATAGATGTGTTTATATCTTGGGGTTTCTTGTTGGGTTTGGCACCTTAGACTATTGTATATCAGTTTTGTAAATGAATAATCTGTCAATATCATTAGCTATGGTGAATAATATAGAATCTGCGTTTTCTTAATATGTTTAGGTTTTGGTAATGGTGACAACACCAATGCTTGCAATGGTGCATGACCTTGGATATACGACTGTGTAAATTCTTATATTATTTTACGGTGGTTATTTTGTACATGATTAGCTTACTGTGTGTATATCATGGTTATGGTTCTTAATTGGCAATTGTGGTGACTTTGGTAAATTTGTGTTCATTCTTTATTTAAATAATTTTTCATCGTTTCTTGGCTTTGAGAGCCATGCCATCACTTGGCAATGGCACTCTGGCCATGTAGCGTAGCATCTTATTGCTTAATGTGGTTTGCGATGTTTATTTGGCAATGGTCGTAAATGGGGTTTTAACTTAGAAAAAAGGGTTGTTGTGGCTAATATTAACATATACAGGGTTTAACTTGATTTATGTTAAGGGTTTAGCATTTTTCATAACTGGTCGTGAGCCATGAAATGGTTACAACGTGTAAAAAAAATTAGGGTTTTAACTTCTGTGTAGAGATATATTGAATTGTTTACAGTCTGTGTATTCAATTTGGTAAACATATAGGATAACGTTGATAGAGAAATAATTTCATTCTCTGTTTACTCTTATGGTATTTTATTTTAATAGCGTGGTCTATGTAGAATATTAGTGAATTGTTACAGCGTTTGGTAAAGATGTTAGCGAATCCTGCAGGATTCGGTGTAGTTATTTTTAAATGTAATATGGGTTTTGAAGTCATGAGCTTGACAGGATTCGATCCTAGACCATGCTGGTTGTAAAGGATATATGTAAATAATTTTTGTTGGAATAAATTCCCATGGGATTCGATCCTGTGACCCTTTTGCTTATACGATATATGTTAATGATTTTTGCTGATTTAAATTTAGGGTTAAATTATTTTGTTGAAAACTATATTATGAGATATGAATTGGATAAATTTATTTGATGTATTAAGTGTAAAATTTGGTTATTATGAATGTGGAAATGGTGATCACATACGTTATAAGTCTTCAATAGCTTAACTGTGTTGATGTATTTGTAACTTCAGAATGTATTCACTTGTATATCTTATGTATTGTACCCTGATGTTTATTCCGAGAAGTATCTATAATGTAATTGAGTCATGTCATGCCCCGATGTTCTAATTGGGAGATTCAATAATGTAACAAGTCATGTAAAGTCATTACGGTTAACCCTCCTTGCTGATCAGAGGGAAAAGTCCCCACGGTTGTGCGACACTAGGGTTATTAAACTCTCCCAGAGATGTCGGCTCTAGTAAGTAATTGTTAAGTGGGGCCGACATGTTAAAGTGGACATTAAGTGAACAAAAGTATATAAATAGAGATTGAGACTCTCTATTTATCACACACACACTCATTCATTAGGGCACGTGAGTGAGAGAGGAGAAGCTCTCTCAAGTGAGAGAGAGAGAACAAGATGTGGAGATCATCTTTTCTATTTTCAGGTTTTACTGTTGCTATCCGTGCTCATTCTATCTCTGAGGATGTTCCGAGGTTTTCTACTTTATCGTTTCCCTGAGGAAAATTCTTTGTGTCTCTTGTCTCTTGTGTTTATTGTTGTGCATGTTATTCTCTCCGTTAAAGATCCTAAGATAATGCTAGCTTGAATGATAAAAACATAACATAGTATTAGAGCTAACCTGAGAAGAAGAAATTTTGCAGCTGTAGAAGCTAGGACTTCTTACTTTTTGGGTCTCACTCCACAATCGATCAGAAAAAGTATGCTAGGCTGACTCTCCAGTGAAGGGCGCATCTTTCTATCGAAGCCTAATTCGATTTCGGACATTTTCAGTTTTTGGTGCGGGAAATTAGGGCTTCTTACAAAAGAATCATTTTTGAGTGATTCTGGCATAGGATTTCTCTCCTCATCAAAATATAAGTTTAGATGCCTTGGTCAATATTTTTGGTAGAGTGAAACGCTGGGAAATTCAAACCCTAGTTTGACCTCGAGCTGGAAAAACCCTAAATACTAAAACTGATATATTTTGGTACATTCGCTATATCTTAGGATTGGAGATGGATCAGGAGCTAAAAATTTAACAAGAAAAATATAAAATCCTGATTTACATTGTATCCAAAATTCATCCTCATATTCCCTATATTCTAGGAGATATGATATTCCCTATATTCCAAGATTCATCCCTAAACAGGACACCTGGGGAGAATTGCTAAATTTCGGGCTACAAAGATCCAAATGAAATTTATGAAGATGTTTCAGAAAGAGAACAGACTGTACTTTTTGTGGTCTAATTTTTAGACCCAGAGGAGGAAAAAGTGACACATGGAAGTCCATAAAACTTCACTATGATGAATAGTACTGAAACAGGTCACCTTGGGAAAACCATCATAAGTCCCAATTGGTGAAACCAATTCTAATGAAACATATGGTGTTAGAATAGGGACAGGTGAGGATACCTCGGTGTGATTTTTCAGCCATAGAGGAGTAGCAATTTTGGAGATATCACAGAAACAATATCAGGTTTTTTTGCAGACGAAATTGGAAAACTAGGGCTTCCTGTTCCGGGAGCTTCCCTCCACTGTTTTTAAAAAGGAAGTACATTGCAAATATCACCTTGAAGAGATATATCTTTCTATCCAATAAGATCTAAAATATTCCAAGTTTTGAAAATTAGGGTTTCTCTAACAAACCCTAGATCAGTAAGCTCCGAAACTAGGACAAACACCTCAAATCGGTAAGATCTAATCTTTTGCTATTTTCATTTGAGGTTCTCATTTGAAAGTGATCTATCACATCAGCTTGATGATAAGCTTGGTGAAGTTGAAAACTTCCAAGCATGGAAGTATATGATCTCTCTAAAGAAAATGAATTGGACACCTACATAAGTAGAGAGGTTCCAGTTCCAGAGGGAGATGAGGTTAAAAGCCTTACACAAGAATAACTTGGTTAAGGCCAAAAAGATCACTACTGATTCAATCACAGATCATGTTATACCACAAGTGTCTTCCCTAAATACACCAAAAGATATGTTTGATTCCTTGAACAAGCTATTTGAAGGGAATAACATAAATCAAAAGTTGACCTTAAGAAACTAGTTGAAGAATGTGAAGATCCAGAATGCAGAGACCATACAATCATACTTTACAAGGGTCTCTCAAATGAAAGAACAACTTGAAGCGATAGAAGACAAAGTGGAGAATGCAGAAGTTGTGATAACCACCTTGAATGGCCTCCTAGGATCATGGGATTCATTCATTCAAGGAGTGTGTGCCAGAAGGAGCTGATTACTTTCAATAGACTCTGGGAAAAAGAAGAAGCTCGACTCATAATTAGAGAAGAGAATATCGGAGCAACTGAAGATCAAGCTCTCACCATCGAAAGAAGATCCGTCAAGTGATGAGGAATATGAAGGAATCAATTCTTGAAGAACCTCTTATGCATCTTGAGCATTTGGATAATAAATGATGAAATGATGAATGAAGAAGATGATGAATTAGAAGGATGAAGAAGGAGTCTACCCACGAAACAAATAAAGATAAGTATTCAATTGTCATTTCATGATATTGTTTTTGTTATGCATTTGTTTATATTCAGTTGATGTATTATGCATGATATAATGTCTGCATTAATGAAAATATACTACTAATATACATATGATGGGTAAGTATCTCATGGTTCTATACAACTCTCCATTGCTACTTATCTAGAATGAAACCTCTTTGCTGACATATTGGATTAGTGCACAATCTCAATGTTGTCTTGGTAGAGATGGAAGGCATCTAGAAAGTTTTTGTGAGATATGGATGAATGTTATATTGGCTAAAATAGTTGCATGATCATATATTTATGCATAAGAATTTTTCATTATGAATATGCATTATGAAATGTTTCTAACCATACAAATGCATTTGACTTGTAGGAAAGATCGCGTACATAATCGCCTACAAGCAAAGAAGGATGAGACTTGTTCCGAAGAACAAGTGACGATAGTTCAAGATGAAGAATAATATGACGAATGCATCAAAATCATTAATGCAGAACCTTCTAGATATGAAAAAGTAACCAAGAAGAAAGGGAAGACCACTTCAAGAAGAATGATGTCTAGGATGCAGTATCGATACCTGAAGAGAAGTTCATAGTTCCATCATGCAATAGATGGAAACATCATGGGATACAAGGAAATATTCGTAGCATGAGGCATAGAATACGAAGAGACATTTGCAGCCACTAGAAATACACATGATAGGCAGAATCATGTGTGAAAATGAAAGAAGGCCTTGTATGAGCTCATAAGACACCCATGGGATAACACATACATGAGGAGCTTGATGAAGATCTGAACCTTTTCTACAAGGTTGATAGAGGATGACAAGCTCACAGATGGGTGTGAGAAGAAATTTTGAAAAAGTTCAAGATAGAGGATATTGGTATCCAATGATCCTAGATGGATACATAGAATATAAATAGCAGAGGAAGCTAGTTGTCACTCCGGTACAGAATGTTTCAGTGCATAGAGTACGAAAGATAGAGGGAGAATGACACTTTTCTTCAAAGGGAGTCACTGCAGAATATCCTGAGGTTCGACATGGTATGATAGGATGGACATATTACTGATAACTCTAGGATTTACTGAGAGTAAAGAGGATTCCAACCTTTGCTTCAAGATTGAAGGTGAAAGACCAGTGATACTCATTTTATATGTCGATGACTTGTTCCTGACAAAAAATAGGAGCTCATTAAAGTTTCAAGAAGGAGACTTGCTACCGAGTTCTATATAAAGGACTTGGGGATGATGCACTACGTTCTAGGCATGGAGGTGTGGACAAGAGAAGTATGCAGTAAATATCCTAGAGAGGTTTAGGATGATGGAATGCAAAGCCATGACCACAGCTATGGCATCGAACCTGAAGCTATTGAGTGTTGCTTCATCAGAGACGGTTGATGCTACAATGTATCATCAGATGATTGGTTCTTTGATGTACCTAACGAATACAAGACCAAATATTTACTCTGCTGTGAAAACCTTGAGCCAGTTCCTGACAGATCCAAGACATGTTCACTTGATTGTTGCAAATCATATTCTGAGGTACCTAAAGGGTAGAATTGATTATGGGCTCAAGTATGAGGTGAATCAGAATATTAACCTGGAGGGTTATGATGATTCGTATTGGGAAAGCAGTGCCAGTGATAGGAAGAGAACTTCAAAGTGATACTTTAGTATGGGATCAAGTGTGATATCTTGGTTTGGTAGGATGTAGTCCTGCATGCCACTGAGTACAGCTGAGGCAAAAGATGTTTCCATTTGATATTTGGGAGGTAGTATATTTCTTTTCAAAACTACTATTTGATTTGGTTGATCTGACTTGCATTTTTTGTATGATGCATAGAGGATAAGTGATCCAAATCGTGATCTCTTGAAAGAGGGATTTCTAGCATAGCTGATGAGACACGTTGTATGAGCATAATTCCTAGCAAAGCTCGTAGTTTGCTCAAATGTAAATGGTCCTGTAGGTTTTCCTCGGATGTAATCGGTCTTGGCGAAGCTCATAGTTTATCCTTGGATGTAATCAACCATGATGTGATTCTATGCTAGAAATGGATAAAGTGAAGTTTGAGTACTTTAGGGAGAATATTGGTGTTCTCCAGATCAAGGTTCCCTCCAAGGGGAAATGATGATACCTATAGCCATTTTGACATGGTGAGAGGATTAGGCTCCTTCCATGGTCAGATGTAAGGGCTGAGCCATTCTGTCATGGTGAGAGTATTTGGTTCCTTCCATGTCAGATGTGAGTGCTGAGCCATTTCGATGCGATTGTAGGATTTCTTCCTACATGATCAGATATAAGTGCTGAATTCCATTCTTGGAATGGAGGCACTTGGTCAGTTACCAAGAATAATCAATCTGGGACTGAGTAGTCTTACATGATGTAGTCTTACATGATCAGATGGGATGTAGTCTTACATGATCAGATGTGAGTGCATGGCCATTCTGATGTGATTGAGGGATGTGTTCCCACTTGATTAGTTATAAGGGATAATGCCCTTTTCTAGGAGAATGGAGGCACCTAGTCAGTGGGATAGGAATCCTCAGTATGGGACTGAGAGCCCTTTTGATGCAATGTTTTCAAACATGGTCGAATGTAAGTGCAGATCCTTTCTGATAGGATGAGGTCAGATGTAAGTGCAGAGCCTTTCTAACAAGATGAGGTATGATGTAAGTGTAGATTCTTTGCTACAAGATGATGTCGGATGTAAGTGTTGAGCCATTTTTGCGCGATGTGTTTACACATGGTAAAATGGCGTGATGTGTTTACACATGGTCAGATGTGAGTGTTGGGCCTTTCTAACAAGATGAGGTCAGATGTGAGTGCTAGGCATGCCTTTCTAACAAGATGAGGTTAGATGTGAATGCTGGGTGTGCCTTTCTGACAAGATGAGGTTAGATGTAAGAGTTTGGTAGGCCATTTTGACTTAGGGTCAGATATAAGTGCTGAAGACCTACATGAAGGGTAGGCCTACAACTAGCATGAAAAAGGGTTGGATCTGTAGAACTTCCTGTGACGAGAAGAATGAAGAGATAGCACCATTTGATTGAGATAGCAGAAGCAGTAATGATGATTATGATTTAGTGATGATACAGCTTTGATGATGATCTAGATCAAGTAATGATCCAGAATTGATGATGATCCAGTAGTGACGATCTAGATCCAGTGATGATCTAGATCAAGTGATGATCTAGACACAATGATGATCCATAGATGATCCAGATCTAGTGATGATCCAGACTTGATGAAGTTGACTTGTCAATGAAGATGACTTGATGATGAAAATGACTTGACGATGAAGATGACTTGAAGAAGAAGATGACTTGATGATGATCCAAATGATATAGAGAAAAAGACTTGTGCTGATAAATTGTGTCGATAGAATACCTTCCTAGTTAAGAGGGAGTGTTGATGTATTTGTAACTTTGGAATGTATTCACTTGTATATCTTATGTATTGTACCCCGATGTTTATTCCAGGAAGTATCTATAATGTAATTGAGTCATGTCATGCCTCGATGTTCCGATAGAGAGATTCAATAATGTAACAAGTCATGTAAATTCATTGAGGTTAACCCTCCTTGTTGATCGAAGGGAAAATTCCCCATAGTTGTGGGGCACTAGGGTTACTAGACTCTCCTAGAGATGTCGGCTCTAGTAAGCAATTGTTAAGTGGGACCGACATGTTAAAGTGGGCATTAAGTGAACGAAAGAATATAAATAGAGAGTGAGCCTCTCTATTTATCACACACACACTCACTCATTGGGGCGCATGAGTGAGAGAGGAGAAGCTCTCTCAAGTGAGAGAGAGAGAACAAGCTTTGGAGATCATCTTTTCTATTTTTAGGTTTTACTATTGCTATTTGTGCTCATTCTATCTCTGAGGAAGTTGTGTGGTTTTCTCCTTTATGGTTTCCCCGAGGAAAATTATTTGTGTCTCTTGTCTCTTGTGTTTATTGCTGTACATGTTATTCTCTTAGTTAAAGATCCTAAGATAATGCTAGCTTGAATGATAAAAATCTAACAAACCATAGAATTGATTTAATGTTTACTTATATGAATGAGAATGATTTGTTTATAGTCTTGTTTATTTTTTTGTTTATAAAGTGGAAATGTATTGTTTATAAATCTATTTATAATATTTTACTTAGAGATTAGATCAATGCTATAGATAATAGTTGGGTTTATTTGTAATTAACAGAAGCCTACTGGCAATATGAAATCTACGAGCAGAGATAATATATATATATATAGGCTCTCTTTTGACTAGATCTAGGTTTTAGAAAATAAATTTCAAGACATGAAATAAATTATAGAAAGGAATTAGAAAGACAAACCTTAAATTATTATACAAAAGATGAATTGCAGAATTGAACCATAGAGCAAAACTTTTACATTCATAGATAGGATGAGAACTGCAGAAAAGATAACCTAGTTTATAGCAGACATCTACTACATAATCATTAATAATTTAATCTATATCAAATATTAAAACTTATATAGTTTACAAGGAATAATCAAGAACCTAATACCTGTAAGATGAAGCTATTTCAATGGCTAAAAACATGCACACTCAAATACCCATCATTAACAAATTCACAGATAGATTTGACCTCTCTATAGATAATTGAATCACTTGGGAACTACTAGGTTCTACCCAACCATGACCTGGAACCGTTCTTGGTTTCAATATGGATCCCCTCGAGCTGGTTCCAAGGTGCAAGTAGCTTAGAGCTCCTAAGGTAAGGCTTCCCTAACTGGGATATCAGCTTCTGAATCAGTTCTCCTTTTTCCTCTTAGGAAAAATGTTCTCCAAGAAATCTCTTGAGAATAATCAGGAAGAATATAAAATCGCCAAAAAGATGGAAGATCCCCAAGCCTCTCTTTGGCTTGGGATTTTATAGGCAGAATTTTCAGTGAAAGGGGCAGTTAAATCAAGAATTAGTACTAGGGGTTAGGTTGACTAGGCTAGGAAACTATAAACATCCTTGCATGTTGGATTCCCTCGTATAACATGGTATTTCTTTAGTACTTGATGAGATACATAAATTAGAAATTTAATTTAATCACTTACAAATAAGGCAGACGAGATCAATTTTTTATTCGAGTCGTTTTCACTCAACATGTTTAATTCTTTTTAGCAACCCCTAGCGCTTATCCAGAGCTCGTACTCAACACTAAAAATAGGGAGTTACAAACTTAGTGCAATTCCATAGCTTCTCGCTCAACACTAATTTTAGGATGTATTTGTAGGATACAGCTAGGGATACAATGGCCAAGGATCCAATGTTTCATAGCTTAAGCTCGACATCAAATTGGAAGACTTCAGGGATTATGCCCAACACTTCCAATTTATCTTTTCATGTGCTCTAGAGATTCATGCTCAGCACAAATGTCTCAAAAATCATGTTCTCCAGAGCTTCTCTCTCAACACAAATATAAATACTCATGTGCTCTAGATCTTCTTGCTCAACACAAAACATCAATTACCCATGTGCTCCAGAGCTCCTCGCTCAAAACAAAACATCTCATCAATCATTTTCTTTCAGGGTCCATGCCCAACACATGTATATATATATATAACATATGCAATTGTATTACACCCAATATATCAAACAAATCATCATGTTCATATACAGTGGGGTCTTACACCCAATATATCAAATAACACATCAACGTAACATTATAATTAATGGGGCTTATGACCTTAAGTGTTAGGTCAAAATTCAGGATATTACATCCCTCCCCGCTTAGAACAACATCATCCTTGGTGTTCTAGGGACTTGAAATGAAATCATGAAACAAGGTGAGGCAAGCCTTTCTCATGGTGGCTTCATTCTCCCAAGTAGCCTCATCAGCCTCAAAGTGCTTCCATTCCAATTTCAACTGGACTATGGTGTTCTTCTTGAGATGCACCTCTCTCTTATCCAATATATGAAGGGGTTCAGGGGAAAACTCCACTTCAGGTTCCACCTATAATAAGGACCAATCAATCACATGTTTAGTATCACAAACATATTTCTTTAATAAAGATGCATGGAACAAATTATGCACTTTTATGTGAGCGGGTAATGCTAGTTCATATGCCACTGGCCCTCTCTTGGCTAGTATCTCAAAGGGTCCACAAAATATAGCTGCTAACTTACAACACCTTTCCAAGCTCAATGAGCTTTGTTTTTCTTTTACTTTCAAGTAAAAATAGTCGCCTATTTGATAATATTTATCTTTTTTTTTCTTATCCGCGTAGCTTTTCTTGCGGTCTTGTCCTTCTTTAAGGTTCACCTAGAACTTGGTAACCAATTGTTCCAAGTTCGTTAGTAATTTGGGCCCTAACATGAGTTGATCCACGAGGATATTCCAAGTAACCAGTGTTCTACACTTCTATCCATAGAGTACCACAAAGGGACTCATCTTGGTGGAAGTATGGTATCCATTGTTATATGCAAACTATACAAGATGTAGGTAATATTTACACTTGGTGGGATTGTTCATGACATACATCCTAAGCATGTCCTCTACAATCTGGCTTGCCCGTTCTGCCTGCCCATCTATCTACAGGTGGTAAGCAGTACTAAAGTTCAACTGCATCTGTAATCCCAAGAATAAGGATCTCCAAAAGTTCCTTGTAAACTTAGTATCTTTACCTGAGATGATTTCCTTGGGTATCCCGTGTAATCTAAATATCTCCTTGAAGAAGATATCGGCAATGTGTACTGCCTTGTAGGTTGACTTCATTGGACTGAAGTGTGCTAATTTTGACAATTTGTCAACTACTACAAAGATAGAATCAATTTTCTTCTTACTCTTAGCTACACCCGTGATAAAATCCATACTAATGACCTCCCACTTCCATTCTGGAATGGGTAATGGTTGCAACAACCTCGAAGGATGCTAGTACTCAGCTTTGTACAAAAAATATTCTTGACATTTTGCAATAAACAATGCTATGTTGGCCTTAAACTTAGGGGAAAAAAAGTACCTATTAACTACATATATCATCTTTTTATATCCCGGGTGCCCCAAGTAGGGTGTCCAATGAAATTCCGTGAGGATGCTGGAAAGAATGTCCCCTCCTTCCAGAACGTACTATCTCTCCTTGGACCACAATAGTCCCATTTCGTCTACCTTGTATTCTTTTTGTTATTGAAACAACCTGTCCTATTGGACCTTATTGAGGATTTCAACATAGAAAGGGTAAACTCTATTGGCCACTCTAATCCTCTCATGTAAATCTAAATCGGTTTGACTTAAAGTCACCTCATATATCATATGAGTTCATCGGCTCAAAGCATCAACAATCTTATTCACTTTTCCCTTTATATGCTTTAGCTTGAAATGGTACCCGCTAAGGAAAGCCAACCATCTGGCTTTCCTGGATGTCAAATCTAGTTGTTCAAATAAATATTTCAGACTCATATTGTCTATCTTTAGAAGGAATTTCCTTCCGATGAGGTATTGCCTCCACATATTCAAGGTGTGGATGATGTTCATTAACTCAAATTCATGGGAGGGGTAGTTCTACTCATGCTCTTTTGACTTTCATGTTCATAATAGATCATGTAATCGTTCTACAAGAGGACTCCTCTGAGTCCTTCCTTGCTTGCACCCATGCAAACAATGAAATCACCAATGAGATTTGCAATTCATAGTATTATTAACGTCGTCAAAAGTTGTTTAAGATTTTGAAAACTTTCCTCACACTTGGTCATCCATAAGAACTTATTTTCCTTCTTTTGCAAAGCGGCCATGGGACAAGCTATTCTCGAGAAGTTCCCAATGAACTTTCGGTAATAACCGGCTAATCCCAAAAGGATCTAATGTCGGTTACACTAGTAGGAGTAGGCCAATATTCTATGGCTTTAATATTTCTCGGGTCCACAACTATCCTCATCTCGAAGATGATGTGACCCAAGTACTGTATCTGTGGTTTGTAAAAATCACATTTACTAAACATGGCATAGAGCTGGTGTTATCGTAACACCCGTAGTACTATGCGGAGGTGTTCCTCGTGCTCCTCTTTACTCTTAGAGTAAAATAGGATGTCATTTATACAGACCAAAACAAATTTATCCAAGTACTTACTGAATATATTGTTCATCATACACATAAATTTCTTGGGTGCATTGGTTAACCTGAACAACATTACTACAAAATTGTAGTGGTTGTACATTGTACGAAAGGAGGTTTTGTGAATATCCTCGACGTAAATTTGTACCTGATGGTACCTGGATCGTAGGTTTATTTTTGAAAATATCTTGGCTCCTCCTACTTTATCAAACAAGTAATCGAACCTAGGGAGTGGGTATCAGTTCTTGATAGTAATCTTGTTAAGCTGACGATAATCGATGCACATCTGCATTGTACCATCCTTCTTCTTTACAAAAAGTATCTGTGCTCCCCAAGGGGACACACTTGGTCAGATATGTCCTTTCTAAATCAACTCCTCCAACTCTAGTTTGAGTCCCACCAGCTCAGGTGCGCTCATGCGATAAGGGTCTTTTGAAGTAAAATGGATATCTGCTTTACAAAAACTTTCTTACGTATTCCTTGAATATTCACTTGATTCCCTTGGTTATTTATACACAAGATTGACTTGTGCAAGAAATCGAGCATGACATGGTGTTCTTCCAACCAGTCATGCTGATAAGTATATCATATGATCCTAAGGGTAGGATGTTCAGGTTTACTCTAGTAGGAAAACCATCCATGTTTATCTCACAATATTTAACTATTTCAGAAACTTTATATTTCGTACTTGTGGCTAATTGCACTAGATAAGGTTTAGCACGTTTAAATTTTCCTAGTTTACATACATCCACAAATTTAGGTGATACATAACCTTGAAAAGCATCGGGGTGAATAAGTATTGAAATAGAAGTGGTTAATATCTTACCTTCTATCTCAATGATGGTAGCCTGATGGCCTTCCTATCATCCATTGAAAGGCTGCATAAATCTGTGGTGTTCCAGCTATGTCCTCTACATTTGGTTCTTCTTGTAAGTAGTTGTTACAGTCTCGGGCATAATGAGGCCCTTAGCATTTCTAGCATTTGATTTGCAGCGGGGCAACATTGGCTCCCCCATTTTTTGTGGCCTTGTTATCATTTGGAGCTATTACATATGGCTTTGTACTTGTTTTGTTGAAGTTATTGTTCACTGGAAAGATGTTGTTCTATTTTCTGTATGGTGCTGGGTTGAAACCTAGTTTGTGGTTGTCTAAGAAGGTCCTGAACCTGTCTCTCCTTCTGTTAATATTCCCATGTCCCATTTTCCCATGCTCATAGCAAATCCTAGCTTTGTGTACGGCGGTGTCAAATTCAATACTTTCCCGAAAGTTGGCAGGAAGACATCCTAAAAACTGTTGTATTTTTACTTTCTCATCCTTGATGTATGGAACATAATGCAACAGATCCAAAAATATGTTAATAAAATAATCCACAGTCATGGATCCCATACGTAACTCGTGAATCTCTTTCAACTTTCAGTTGTAGAACCTTTTCGACATGCATTTTTCTTGAAAATCTTGCAGAAATTACTCCAACGTATTTCTCTTACCTCATCTTTCTTGGTATGCTTCAAGTATCTCCATTATCTAGCTTCTTTTCCATTTAAATTATATATGGCCATACGAGCTTTCATTTCGCTAGAGTAGTTATGAACTCATAAATATTTTCTCATACCTAGAAGCCATTCTTCAGCTTTCTCCCCTGTGTTCATCTCTCCCTCATAGGTTGGGGATTTTATTTTTCTAAACTCTCCCTGGAGATTGTCATCATTTATCAGTTTCTTTCTACATGGAGAAAGAGATTCATCACTAGAAGGATTGTGATAATCTCCTTCTGGAGGTTCAGGGGTATGTTCTTCTTTTCCTTCTTCTCTCAGGCTCTTGGCTCGTTTATGATAAAATTATTTCTTGAAGCTGTTTGTGGAATGAGTGGGTTTTCCTTGTGGGATTCCTCCTATCATGTTTCACAACAATGCTTCATTAATTGATTGATGTTCCTTTATTTCATTCATATTATGATCTTTGAAACTTTGCAAGTCTGCATGGAGACTTTGTATGGTTTTAATTATGTGATAATTTAGTTACAGCACCAGTTCTGCTTCCTAGGTGGGGGTATTCAACTTTCCTTGCCAATCGTTGTCTTATTTAGTGTTCATGATCTGAACTATTCTTTTAAAATCCTGCAATTGCAAATTTTTAATAACAGGAAAAATTTATGTTAGTTAACAAAATTTAACTACATACTTTATTTTCCTTGCAATGAATGTCGGTACGTCCATTTGGTCTTGTAGCATTGAAACTTGGCTCTGATACCACTTGTAATGTCCCCAAAATTTGAAAATTAAAAAAAAAAATTATTAGGCTAGTCTATTACTACCCGAACTGGACATTATCTTAATTTATGCAGAATGTGTCATACTCTGTTTACTGGACTGAATTATCATAAGTTGTTCTTACTTCCTTATGGATGTTTTCCCCAATGTGGTTCTTAGTGTATTTCTATATTGTCGTTATGTTACATTGATTATGAGTTAGATGGTTATGTTATTTATTGAGTGCTTCTTATCATGTATTTACATGTATGTATGTATCGTCATTTTCTTGCTTATTGGTTATACTGTTTGATTATTGTTTTTATGAATGAAACTAACTTAACTTGTATTGTCAAGGGGTGGAGTGGTGAGACTTGTTTCCCTTGTAAAAACACCTAAAAGGTAATCGATTTTACTTGTCTCTACAGGGATTACTTAGTTCTTATTGAACTAATCTCTTTCTTTCTTTATTTTTTGCAGGTGCACTTGATGACATAAAACTAACTATAATAGAGAACAAAAACATACTGTATATGCTTCACTATCACACAGCTTTCATGATGAACATACTTACAGTCCCATGTTAGTGATTATTATTACAATTGTAGCATTGTTTGTTCACGCAAGGCTGGGTTTCATTATGCCTATGTTTGCGCTGGTTACCGTTATTGTTTATGGTCTTCTGGCCTTCATTTAACATTTACATGGTGTAATTCGCATTGCATAAGGCTTTGGCACATTTTAACGCAGCCCTATATTTATTAAGGTCTTGGTATAAATTTTGAAGGAACATGGTAATCCATTCATGTCATATTACATATGCCATGAACTATGGCTTAGTCCTAAGTATACAATACCATCGTTGGGGCTTAAGGAATGCATGGTGGATATTGGTTGCATTGCATTTTATTAATGTGCAATGAACTATACACTTTGGGTTTTGATCTCATGCAGTGGCGGACACGGTGGCAGAGTTAATGCGCCTTGGGAAATAGGGGTCTCAAGCCCTAATCTTGTTCTAGCACAAATGTATGGGTGATTTGTGATTTTGTTGTGTGAGCTCTGTTCGGCTCTCTGATATGCACTATGGTGTGAAGTTTGGAGGTTGGTTATGCTTGAAGGTATGTCTTCCATTTTGGTTTTGAAACGCTTGTTTAGTTGTTTTAGTTTGGGAATTTGGCAAAATTCTTAATCCTCATTCTAGTTTGTCGTAGGTCACAGGGTTCCTACGACGTGGGTCATGGGTCTCCCAAGTGGCCAACGCATTACCATTTACGGGTAACCCCTGTTGTAACAAGTTAAAACTTGTTTCCTCTTGTGTGTGGTTGTTGTGACAGAGTGTGAATCTCGTCATTGGATGAATGTTTGGTTTGGATCTAATGGTTGCGATTGAAAAATGGACTGTTTGTAATTTTATATAAAGAATCCATAGATGCGTTTATATCTTAGGGTTTCTTGCTCTGTTTGGTGCCTTCGGTGTGAGACTATTGTATTTCAGTTTTGTAAATGAATACTCTATCAATAACATTGGCTATGGTGAATAATACAGACTCTTTGTTTTGTTAATATGTTTAGGTTTTGGTATTGGTGATAGCACCATTGCTTGCAATGGTGCATGGCCTTTGATATACGACTCGGTAAATTCTTATATTATTTTATGGTGGTTGTTTTATATAGCATTATATTAATGTGTGTATATCTTGGTTATGGTTTTTAATTGGAAATTGTCATGACTCTAGTAAATTCATGTTCATTCTTTATTTGGATAATTTTTCATTGTTGCTTGGCTTTGAGAGCCATGCCATCACTTGGCAATGGAACTCTGGCCATGTAGCGTAGCGAGTGTGTTGATTAATGTGGTTCAGGATGTTATTTGGAAACGGCCATAAATGGGGTTTTAACTTATGAAAAAGGGGTTTTATGGCTAATCTTAGCGTAGATAGGTTTTAACTTGATTTATGTTAATGGTTTAGCGTTTTTCATAACTGGTTGTGAGCCATAAAATGGTTGCGGCATGTAAAACAAATCATGGGTTATAACTTCTGTGTAGAGATATATTGAATTGTTTTACAGCCCGTGTATTCTATTTGGTAAAGATATGGGGTAACATTGAGAGAGAAACAATTTCATTTTGTGTTTACTCTTATGGTATTTTATTTTAATACCGTGGTCTATGTAAAAGATTAATGAATTGTTACAGTGTTTAGTAAAGCTATTAGTGAATCCTACAGGATTCGATGTGGTTATTTTTAAATGTAATATGGGTTTTGAAGTCGTGAGCTTGAAAAGATTCGATCATGGGCCATGCTGGTTGTAAAGGATATATGTTAATAATTTGGGTTGGCATAAATGCCCATAGGATTCGATCCTGTGACCCTTTTACTTATACGATATATGTTAATGACTTTTGGTGATTTAAATTTAGGGTTAAATTATTTTGTTGAAAACTTTATTATGAGATATGATTTGGATAAACATATTTTATGTATTAAGTGTATAGTCTGGTTATTATGAATGTGGCAATGGTGCTCACAGACCTTAGAGGTCTCTGATAGCTTAATTGTATATTTGATTTAATGTTTACTTATAAGAATGAGAATGATTTGTTTATAGTCTTGTTTATTTATTTTGTTTATAAAGTGGAAATGTATTGTTTATAAATATGTTTATAATATTTTACTTAGAGATTAGATTAATGCTATAGATAATAGTTGGGTTTATTTGTAACTAACGTAAGCCTGCTGGCAATATGAAATCTTCTAGCATAGATAAAATATATATAGGCTCTTTTTTTTACTAGATCTAGGTTTTGGAAAATAAATTTAAAGACATGAAATAAATTGCAGAAAGGAATTAAAAAAATAAAACCCTTAAATTACAGAAGATGAATTGCAGAAATGAACTATAGAACAAAAAATTTACATTCATAGATGGCATACATACTACAGAAAATACAACCTAGTTTATAGCAGATAGCTTCTACATAATCATTAATAATTTAATCTATATCAAATAGTAAAACTTGTGTATTTTACACGGAAAAATAAAGAACCTCATACCTACAAGATGAAGCTATTTGAATGGATGAAAACCTATATATATAACATATGCAATTGTCTTACGCCCAATATATCAAACAAATAATCATGTTCATATACAGTGGGTTCTTAGACCTAATATATCAAATAACACATTAGCATAACATCATAATCAACGAGGCTTATTCCCATAAGTGTTAGTTCAAAATTCAATATATTCAAACATTCATTCTCAATCTCATCTAGATCTAGTTCTCCAAGCTCCATTTCCTCCACTTCGTCTTCCTCCATTGCTTCCGGTATGGTTTTTCATCTCGTCTCTACTTGTGATCTCCACCACCTCAACTTCCTGGTGCTTGGTCAGGGTTTCTCCCCAGGCCCTTTCTTTCCTTGAGTTACTCTCCTCCAAAACCTGGAAGGGGTGATTACTACTTAATGCCTTCTATGAGCCTTTCGTGAGCCTTCCTTGCGCCTCCCCCCCAAATTTTCCTTTGTACATGATTCTCACTTATGTAAACCTCTCATTCTCCAGTTCACCACCCTTGTCGCGGTTTGGGGCAACTAGACCGTGGACCCCCTTCGAGCAATTTTCTCCCATTTCATACTTATTTCCTCTAGTAGATACTTTGAGAGATCCATATCGACACAGATACATGCAAAATCCATGTACCTCTTATGCTTGTTCTACTCTACTACATTCACAAACTCCCCTATTGACTTACCTACGTCTCTTAGGATCTCCATCTCCCAGTATTCTCATGGAAGGGAAACCAAACAGATCCAAACCAAGGCCACCATCATATCCTTGGTTTTGTGGTTGAATCTTCCCTTGTAGGTCCTCATGTAGAGCTCCACCAAAAAGAAGAAGTATGGGCCTCCCTCCAGAACTTTGTCTCTATCCTCCTGGTTAAAAAAAATTATAGTGAAAAATCCTTTTGAACCTAAATGGAAATCATAATGGCCTTTAGGGTTCCAAGTGGTCTTAATAAACCAAACTAGATCTCTCTCTCTCTCTCTATCCCATACTCCCACAAAATTCCTGATAAGGGCCTTATCTGTCCATAATTCAATCTTCTCCCAGATCTTGTTTGATCAAATCTGGATTATCTTAATTGAATCAGGATTTAGGAGGAAACCTCCTTGGCCAAATATCCTCCCTGATCTCAGACTATACCTACCTTTTCATGCACTCCCATCGCTCTCTCCACTTCCCTCAGAAGCCTCGCTTCGAGGGATCTTCGATTCCATGGTTCACAGGGGGTATTGCATCCCCCAGCTTCTTCACACACAGAAATCTTGCCTTCGTCGTCTTGATCCAAGTGAAATCATAAACCATCCAGGTGCTCACATGAATTTGGTTCCACTTTTTAGTGTCACTTAAGAAATCGAAAACGCACTTTCAAAGTGTAAATCGAGAATGCATATGCGTTATTGATGGTACGTTCGGAATAACCCAAGCCCAAACACAAGGATAAAATTACTAAGGAAGTATCGCATATGCATTCTGTAAAAGATAAATATTGCAAGTGCGATATATCGCATATGCAATATGGAAAACTAAAAAAAAAAAGATGCCGCGGGCCTCATTTCTCATTTGCACAATGAAATTTTGGGAGAGAGATAAACGACATAGGTGATAAACCACATAGGAGATTTGAGTTTCACCATTTGGAGGTCGATTTGGAGGTGGCTTGGCTCCAACGACAGGTAACTTCTCATATCCATTACAATTTGTTTTCAATTCTTTATTGCTTTTCTTAATTTCATAGTTTTTATAATTGCTTAAAACAAATTTAATAAAAAAAATTAAATTAAATCAAAGAATGATAAATTAAACAATTTGTATTTTTTTGGTTAAATCTTAACAGATAATAGAAATGAGCAAGATAATGTGGAAAACAAACCCACTAATAACCCAGAACCTAACCCAAACATGAACCCAAACCCAAACCCAGAGGGGGAAGAAGATCGAAACTCACAAATTCTGGCGCGTTTGGCATCATTGAGGCACCTTATCTCATCTATTAGAGGGGGGGATCATTTCAGATAGTCTTTAGCTGATGCATTGGACACAATAAAAAACATAATTTCCAATTCTCAAGGAGCTTTGTACAACATTAGCTTGTACAGAGAATCCAGGAGGCAATACTACTCCAATGGATTGAGTTATAAGACATCAAAGACCTAAAGATTACAAAAGACCAATTATTTTCATTATTTTAGGACCCTAGCATCGGATTGGTTCCACCCACCATTAGAGCACACATTTCCATAGATTGGTGTGTGGAACCAAATATAAAGGCCAATTGGATGGATCGTTGGTATATGGTCTTCAATGAAGACCCTAATGGGAATAGGGACATCCCATTTTATTTCCATAGGAAGTTGTATGCAAAATTCATCCTAGGGAAACATGTTAACTATTTCAATATCTTAGGCTTCCAAGGTGTTGTTCATGGGATGCCCCAAGATAGGGAAGGGGCCAAGATGGATCCTAACTGTGTGCCATGTGCTCCATGCAAACCAAAACCACCTCGGCTATATCCTCCTGCAGGTCCTGTGATTGAGGATACACAACAAGCCTTATTGGACTTGGTAGATACATTGCTTCGACATGGGATTGATGTCCAAGGCAATGTAGGCCAAGGGGTTGGCACTTCTAAGGCTAGCCCATCTATAGATCACACAAGAGAAGCAAATAATTCAGAGCATTGTGTTACTCCACACCCTTGCACATCATGTGGAGGCATAGGCTATAGCCCTCCTTCAGACTTGCAGGACGATGGATTACTTTGATTTGTAATTAAAACTCATTATTTTCATATCACAATTTTCAATTGTTTCACAATCTATTTCTATTAAATTATCTAACAAATTATGTGAACAAATATATAGCTAGTGTCCCATGGCACACTAGAGTCACATAGTCCATCGATCAATGTTGAGAACATTGATGTTGCTGTCAATATTGCATATGGGTTTGGTTCTTCACCATTAGCGGTAAGAACTATACTTGTTAATTTGTAAACTTTATTTACATATTTATAGTAGATATTGTAACATTCAATACATCCTAATTTTGATACAACATGTTTTATGTAGGGTGATTAGGATGAGTGCATTGAATCTCATCCTAGTCCCTCTCATGCAAAGGTAGATTCCCAGACACAGGTATTATTTTAAATATGCTTTTAATTATGTTTTTCTTTCTTTGGAAAAATCATTTTTTGTCCATCATGTATATGTCTCGTTTTCTTTGTATTATCTGACATTGACATATGTTATGTTATGTAGGCATCCATTGAGCCATTGGTGCTTGAAGAGCACCAAAGCGAGGTTGTTTCCGACCCACCTCTTCCCCCCCACCAGGTACATGTATGTTTCACTTTCTTTGAAAACATCATTTTCCGTCCATGTAGTATATATGTCTATGATTATTTTTATTATTTGAATTTGACATATGTTATTTTATGTAGGCTTCTATTGAGGCACCGGTGCTTGAAGAGCACAAGATTGATGACCCACCTATGACATGAGCCAACAGGTACATTTATGTATCACTTTCTTTTAATTGTGATTTTAATGATTCAACATGTACTTTTTTAATTTTTTGAAATTGTCGAATTGTATGTTTATCCTTTTGTACGTAGGAATGTGATTTTGATGATGCTATCCAACAAGGAAAATTATTCCCTAATGCATGTAGAAATGATTTTATCCCATTGATAGATGATAAACCCACTGGTTACACACATCCTCATGTCCCCCAGGTATATTTATATATTGTAACTCTTGCTTATATTGCTTTTTGTACATGCAAGTATATTTTTCTGTGTTTCCCCCATTGATATGCCTCTTTTTCTTTGTATTATCTGACATTGACATATCTGTTACTTTATGCAGGAATCTATTGAGATAGTGGTTCTTGAAGAGCACCAAAGTGAGGTTGTTGTTGACCCACCTCTGACGAGCCAGCAGGTAAGTTTATGTATCGCTTTCTTCGTACATTTATGTATGGATTTCCTTGATTTTTTGTTTTCTCTTTGTATGTTTTTTTAGGTTTATGTATCACTTTGACATATGTTACTTTATGTAGGAATATATTGAGACAATGGTGCTTGAAGAGCACCAAAGTGAGGTTGTTGTTGACCCACCTCTTCCCCCTCTCCAGGTACATGTATGTTTTTCTTTCTTTCGAAACATCATTTTCTGTCCATGTAGTATATATGTCTCTGATTCTTTTTAATATTTGAAATTGACATATATGTTACTTTATGCAGGCTTCTAGTGAGGCACTGGTGCTTGAAGAGCACCAAATCTATGACCCACCTCTGACAAGGCAGCAGGTATGTTTATGTATCGCTTTCTTTTTATGTTTTTGTATCACTTTCTCTGATTTGGTGCTTGAAGAGACCCAAATCGGTGACCCACCTCTTCCCCCCCAATGTACATGGATATTTGTTTGCATTGGCATATATATTTTTTATGCAGCTCGATAGTGAGCAAATGGTGCTTGAAGAGAACCCAATCAGGGTCACTGTTAGTGAGGCAGCACGACCCGCCATTACTTACTCACGTAGAGTAAGTAAAAATGTTATATTGGTTTTGCAATTTGAACAAATGTACATATAATTTTTATAGGTTGGTAAACTAACTTACAATTTTATTTTATTTTTCTGCAGTCCCCACTGATGCGACCTATCCCTCTTGTTTAGCGATGGGGATCACTAGTGAGCAGTTGGGAAAGAAAGATAGACTTCTCCGAAGACATTGGCAGTGGCAGCGAAAGGGGGGATAACTAGAATAAATGTATAGGGGGGATACATAGATGTAACTTTTTGTTTTTATACACACAGATGTAAATTTTGATCCACTATTTTGTATTATGGCCATGTGGCATGCCAATTTTTGTAACATTATTTCTAGACATATATAATATAAATCAAGGTTCAAATTTATACATATATGGTTGACTTGATCTTGGAACATGATATGTGTGTTTCACCTATGTGATATAATGATCTATGTGGTTCACATGTGTTCTAACTTATTAATTTCCAATACTTAAAGGAATAATTTATGACTTGTCAACTTTTTAACATCATAACCATACCATACACTACCTAAATTACATACACTAACATCATAACACTAATTCATGCATGCATGTGTAATATACCATATCATACCCTACAATACCCTATGATACTAACATCATACCATATTAGCATACAATAACATACCCTACAATACCCTATGATACTAACATACAATAACATACCATAACATAACATACTTAACATCATACCATACTAACATACCATACAATTGTAATATACTATACCATACCCTACAATACTAACATCATACCCTACAAACCCTAGTTGGTTTTCAATATGTACATACATCCATGTGTTTCTAGTTCCATCTCATAACTTGTAAAGAGGTCACTAAGCAATAGTTCCATCATAACTTGTCAACCCCAGTGATAGCATGCAAATTGGTGTTCATGAAACCCTAGTTGGTTTCCAATTTGTACATGTCCATGTGTTTCTAGTTTCATCTCATAACTTGTAAAGACCTCACTAAACCCTAGTTCCATGTCATAAATTGTCAACCCTAGTGGTGGAATGCAAATTGGTGTTCATGAAACCCTAATTGGTTTCCGATTTGTACATGTCCATGTGTTTCTAGTTCTGTCTCTTAACTTGTACAAAGCTCACTAAACCCTAGTTCCATCTCATTATTTTTCAACCCTAGTGATAGCATGAAAATTGGTGTTCATGAAAGCCTAGTTGGTTTCCATTTTGTACATGTCCATGTGTTTCTAGTTCCCTCTCTTAACTTGTAAATTGCTCACTAAACCCTAGTTCCATCTCATTATTTGTCAACCCTAGTTGGTTTCCAATTTCTAGTTCCATCTCTTAACTTGTAAATTTCTCATTAAACCCTAGTTCCATCTCATTACTTGTCAACCCATGCAAAGTGGTGTTCATGAAACCCTAGTTGGTTTCCAATTTGTACATGCCCATGTGTTTCTAGTTCCCTCTCTTAACTTGTAAATTGCTCACTAAAACCTAGTTCCATCTCATAACTTGTCAACCCTAGTGATAGCATGCAAATTGGTGTTCATGAAAGCCTAGTTGGTTTCCAATTTGTACATGTCCATGTGTTTCTAGTTCCCTCTCTTAACTTGTAAATTGCTGACTAAATCCTAGTTCCATCTCATTATTTGTCAACCCTAGTTGGTTTCCAATTTCTAGTTCTCTCTCTTAACTTGTAAATTGCTCACTAAACCCTAGTTCCATCTCATTATTTGTCAACCCATGCAAATTGGTGTTCATGAAACCCTAGTTGGCTTCCAATTTGTACATGTCCATGTGTTTCTATTTCCATCTCTTAACTTGTAAAGAGCTCACTAAACCCTAGTTCCATCTCATAACTTGTCAACCCTAGTGATAGCATGCAAATTGGTGTTCATGAAAGCCTAGTTGGTTTCCAATTTGTACATGTCCATGTGTTTCTAGTTCCCTCTCTTAACTTATAAATTACTCACTAAACCCTACTTCCATCTCATTATTTGTCAACCCTAGTTGGTTTCCAATTTCTAGTTCCCTCTCTTAACTTGTAAATTGCTCACTAAACCCTAGTTCCATCTCATTATTTGTCAACCCTAGTTGGTTTCCAATTTCTAGTTCCCTCTCTTAACTTGTAAATTGCTCACTAAACCCTAGTTCCATCTCATAACTTGTCAACCCTAGTGATAACATGCAAATTGGTGTTCATGAAAGCCTAGTTTGTTTCCAATTTGTACATGTCCATGTGTTTCTAGTTTCGTCTCATAACATGTAAAGAGCTCACTAAACCCTAGTTCCATCTCATTATTTGTCAACCCTAGTGATAGCATGCAAATTGGTGTTCATGAAAGCCTAGTTGGTTTCCAATTTGTACATGGCCATGTGTTTCTAGTTCTATAACTTGTAAAGAGCTCACTAAACCCTAGTTCCATCTCATTATTTGTCAACCTTAGTGATAGCATGCAAATTGGTGTTCATGAAATCCTAGTTGGTTTCCAATTTGTTCATGAAAGAGAGAAAATGATCTGCCCATAGTATTCTCTTGTGATGATGATGAGGAGGAGGAGGAGGAGGATGATGATGATGATGATGACGACGATGACGATGATGACGATGACGATGATGATGAAAAATGATGGTGATGATGAGGAGGATGATGACTATGATGATGATGATGAGGATGAGGGTGATGAGGATGATGGTGGTGATGATGACCATGATGATGATGATGAGGATGAGGTTGATGATGATGATGATGATGAGGATGAGGATGGTGATGATGATGATGATGATGACGATGATGACGATGAGGATGATGATGATGATGATGATGATGATGACGACGATGATGACGATGATGATGAACAATGATGAGGAGGAGGAGGAGGAGGATGAGGGTGATGATGATGATAATGATGATGATGAACAATGATGGTGATGACGAGGAGGAGGATGATGATGACTATGATGATGATGATGTGGATGAGGGTGATGATGATGATGATGATGACAATGATGATGATGATGAGGGTGGTGATGATGATGATTATTGTGAGCATGATGATTATGATGATGATGATGACGATGATGATGAACAATGATGGTGATGATGAGGAGGAGGAGGAGGATGACTATGATGATGAGGATGAGGATGAGGGTGATGATGATGATGATGTTGGTGATGAAGAGGAGGATGATGATCGTGATGATGAGGATGATGATGATGACGATGATGATGACGATGACAATGAACAATGATGGTGATGATGATGAGGAGGAGGAGGATGACTATGAGGAGGAGGAGGAGGAGGAGGAGGAGGAGGAGGAGGAGGATGAACAATGATGGTGATGATGATGATGATGATGATGATGATGATGATGAGGATGATGATGATGATGATCACCATCATCATCCTCATCATCATCATCCTCATCATACTCATCATCATCACCATAATTTTTCATCATCATTGTCATCATCATCATCATCATCATCATCATCATCCTCATCATCATAATCATCATCATCATCATGAGGATGATGATGAGAATAATGATGATGACGATGACGATGATGATGAACAATGATGGTGATGATGAGGAGGAGGAGGATGACTATGAGGATGATGATGAGTATGAGGGAGATGATGATGATGATGTTGATGATGATGACCATGATGATGATGAGGATGATGATGGTGATGATGACCATGATGATGATGATGAAGATGAGGGTGATGATGATGAGGAGGAAGAGGATGAGGATGAGGATGAGGATAATGATGGTGATGAGGAGGAGGAGGAGGAGGAGGATGGTGATGATGATGATGAGGATGATGATGATGAGGATGGTGATGGTGATGGTGATGATGATGATGATGACGACGATGATGAAGATGAACAATGATGATGATGATTATGATGAGGATGAGGGTGATGATGAGGAGGAGGAGGAGGAGGAGGAGGAGGATGATGATGATGATGATGATGAACAATAATGGTGATGAGGAGGAGGAGGAGGAATATGACTATGATGATAATGATGAGGATAAGGGTGATGATGATGATGACGATGACAATGATGATGAGGATGAGGTTAAGGGTGGTGGTGGTGATGATGATGATGATGACGATGACGATGGTGATGATGATGAACAATGATGGTGATGATGAGGAGGAGGAGGATCTTGACTATGATGATGATGATGAGGATGAGTGTGATGATGATGAGGATGTTGATGACGATGACCATGATGATGATGAGGATGTTGATGGTGATGATGAGGATGATGATGATGATGAGGATGATGAGGATGAGGAGGAGGAGGAGGAGGAGGAGGAGGAGGAGGAGGAGGAGGAGGATGACAATGATGATGAGGATGACGGTTATGATGATGAGGAGGAGGAGGAGGAGGATGATGATGATGATGATAAGATAATTACGACAATGATGAACAATGATGGTGATGATGATGATGAGGATGAGGATGAGGATCATGAGGATGATGACAATGATGATGAGGAACAATGATGATAGGTTTAGTTGAAACTTTTCTTTTCTTTTATTTTCAAGCATTTGCAATGGAATGGTGATGATGAACAATGATGATGAGGAGGAGGAGAATGATGAAAATGATTATGATGAGGATGATGACTATGATGATGATGATGAGGATGATGATGATGATGATGATGATGATGATGATGATCGCGATGATGATGATGATCAACAATGATGGTGATGGTGATGATGATAATGATCACGATGATGATGATGATGATGATGATGATGATCACGATGACTATGGCTATGATGATTATTATGATGATGATGACGATGATAGAAAGGATATTTCACCTGCTTACTATAAATACTAATTACTAAATCTTGAAAACCGTCAAAATATTTAATACACATATAAACACTCATTACATGGATGGCCACACACTTGTTTCAAGATTCCTA
>LPNX010840821.1:967796-1046236 GCA_001517045.1 Pseudotsuga menziesii | reverse complement strand
TCCCCCCCCCCCCCCCCTCCCCTCATATATCTCCCATAACCATCCCTTGCTTCCCCTTATATTTCTCCTCCCTTCATCCCCCCCATATATGTCCACTACCCATCCCTCCCTCCCATGATTCCCTCTACACCTTGACTCCTCCCCGCTCTTAACCAATATAATGTTGGGCCATGAGCCACCCCATAGACCATCTAGATGGAATATTGGGAGTCTAAATGGTATTATAATGGGATAAGGATGACATTACTCTTTTTTACTCGCATACTGAATTAGTTAAGCAAAAACGCATATGTGTTTGTTGATGCCTGGAAATTCGCTAGTAACAACAACTAGGGATTCTCCCCAGTAAACGTTCCCAACTAGCCCATTACTGTTTGGTATGGGCAATCCGTTCGGTTTATGGTTCGACTACCATAGGTTAAGTAACAAAATACAAGGTTTTACTGGTTACGGCACTATCCACCGTGTATATTTTAGTTTTTTGAATTGAAGTATGATATGCAAGTGCCTATCTAAGAATGCATATTGATAGAAAATATGAGGAGCGGTCACAATGTGATGTGCAATTTCTTACCCCTCATCTTAACTCTCTCGCATCTAAATCACACACAACAAGAAACTAAAACTAACTATCTAATCTATCCCTAGGGAGCAAGATTATCATTTATCAGTGAGTAATGTATTTATGCACATGCATTAAGAAAAATCACAGATAGCTGTTACTTATTTCAAAACACATGAACATTAATAGATATATGAAAAACAAAATAGCTCATTGTTTATGAAAATCCTTCATTACTCACAGTGGAAATTTCATAGAATAAACTATAGCGCATTCGTAACAAGAACATAGGTTCAAAGGGTTAGAACGCTCTCACAGTTAATGGACAACAACTAAAATTGAAATAGTTCACATTCAGCAAATCCATAGCACAACATTTGAAATCTTCCACCAAGCTTTCTCCAACAGGAAACTTGTAATTCTTATTGCAAAAGGAAATAGTTCTTCTTACAACATAATCTCACAAAACTATCAGGGAAAAAGTCCTCTCTACATCTAAATCTCCTATACTTATACAATAAATCAAAACCTTTCGGCTACCCCTTAGATGACCTTTGGGCTCCCCCGCAACCATTCAATCCCACAATTTTGTCTTTTAGTGAATTCTCATGATTTATACAATATGTTACTTTTCGGATTAAGATTTAAGAGCACTTTTATAAAAGGGGCCAGCTTGGTAACTGATGAAATTTTCCCAGGCCTCAGCCTCTGCCGCTATTGATTCTACTGGGTAATCCGTTGGTATTTTGAGATCCTGTTGATCTTGGACCTTCACTTTCTCCTTCCCTTTCTATCTTTGCTTCTTTATGCTTCAGCTTCGTCTTTCTTTGCTGTTTCCCTTATGCTTTGTCTTTTAGATATATCTTACTTGCAGCAATCGCCCTATCATGAAAATAGAAGATTTTAGATCATTTAGTATTTAACAAAGTAACACAAACTATATAAATACATGCATTCTGTAAAATGAACTATAAACAATATTAATGCATGAAAAGGTAAGGCAAAGAAAATCCTGCAAGTTGGGTTTGAAAATCCCGTAAGCCCGTTGTCTAACTAAAATCACAATCCCAATAGAACAGAATCTTCTTGTTAGAAAAAACCTTGACTCGAACAAAACCCATGGAAAAATCCTCCATTCCATAACATAGAGTAAAAGCACACCAAAAAGAATCGGTGGGAAAAACCTATCAGCAATCAGAAACAAAAAAATGTTGAGCATCGGGCTGACAAACTCCTCATCGAAAAATGAAAACTCTATACGTCGGATGGTTAGTTCACTAAGCCACCGAAATGGTGGATACCATAACTTATGACTTTTGCAACAATAGAAATCATCGACGATCGGAAGCTTGGGGAACTAACTAGTAATGCGTTAGTAGATAAAACAACTAAGCGTCAGAGAGATAGTGTACTACACAGCCGCAATGGTGGGAAACAATTAGACTACGGCCTCCGCAATTAAATGAAAACTTTGGTGATCAGAAGCTTTAATGACTAAGCATCGGTGATGGTGAGCTCAATGCTGCTGCCATGTGGGTGACGCAAAGGATTAGTCCTTCGATCAATAGTGAAAAACCCTTCTGATAGCACAAAGAAAAACAGAAAGTTAAAACAATAAAACCACGGCATCGACAAAGATAAGTGCTATCCGTCAGAATGTTTGCCATCTTCCCTCCAAAATGGTGGTGACTTAGAATACCAATGCTCCAACAATGATAAACAAAAAACATCGACAGTAAAAGTGCATCGACAAAAAATAGGGCTTTTAATCAGGTCATTCAATGTGGGGCTTCCACAACGACGGCTGCGTAGAGAACTACAACACTGATTCACTGTTCAAATGACTTCCGACGGTGATAAATGAAAACATTTACAAATCAAAACTTGAAGTTCCAAATTCAAAAAGCATAGCTAGACAAAGGCATTTTTAGATCATTCAACTTCCAAAATGAAAGAAAACAGTTTTCCTCAAATCAAAATCAGAAATTCAAAATTGTAGCAGAGAACAACAGAGTTCAACAATCCAAAACAAATTTAGGCAAGATAAAATCAAAAGGAGGGTCCAAAAGTTTTAAAAAAAAATGGGAAAAAGGTTGCAGCTGCAACAATTGGCAACTACCTGGTGAACCCAGATCTCTGGACAATTTCTTCCTTAAGTAACAGACTGTTTGACAATAAAACCAACATGTTGAATTCTTCTAGATGTCTCTATTTCCCAAATGGAAAATGTATGTACTTTTAATCATTGATGATAGTCCAATTTAGGAAAATGGAAACCAATATTTCAAATTCAAGATAACTCTTTTGAGGCCATGAATATGAGTTTCATTTTTACCTTTGTCTTTGGGTAGCTCCCAGCTTGGACACCATAGGATTGTAACATATGGTAAACATAAATATCCATTTACATTAAAGGAAATTTCAACTCGAAATGGGCCTTTTAACTTTAACACAAACTCCATGTCATCATGTGTTAGCCAATGAAATTGATTTAAATTTGAAATATCATATAGGCCTTAAACACTTTTTTAATATAAATTTGGGGATAGGTATCATAAAAAAAACTACTTTTTTTGTTTGTATTTTCGACATATCTCCCTGTGTTTTTACTCAAATTTCGATCAAGAGATCTCATTGGATGCAGAATCAAATTCCTCATCCAAAAAGTACCCACTCAGAATACTTTTGATGGACCCCGCTACCCAAAAAACAAGAAATACCTTAAAAAATGTGATGATGACATCATCATCACATTTTTTCAGGTATTTCTTATTTTTGTGGTAGCGGGATCCATCAAAAGTACGCCGTGTGGGTACTTGTTGGATGCTGAATTTAATTCTGCATCCAACAAGCTCTCTCGATAGAAATTTGAGTAAAAACACGAGAAGATATGTCAAAAATACAAACAAACAAAAAAGTTTTTTCTTTTCTTCCTTCAAAATTAATAAATATTATTTTATTATTTTAACTATTATTTTATTAATTTTTTTTAGGAGGCCCATTTTGAGGTGAAATTACCTCTAATGTTCCTCATTCCCATGCTATTCTGCACTTTTGTGGTTTTGGACTTTTTTGTCCTTTTTGAGTCCTCCTGCATGCCTTTCTTTCTGAATTTTTTATTCAGGCTCCTCTATCCATAGTGTCCTTTTGTGTGAGAGATGTATTTAATTTTTAGCTCACAGATGGAGAAGAACTTTGGTAATTTTGTACTCATATGGTTCAATAATTTGTTTTGATACACATTGCTTTCTTAGGAGATTTTTTACTCTTATTTTTCTTTTTCTCTTTCAGATCTTGGCATGGGATCATTTATATATAATATATTGTTTACCCTGCTTCCTTTCCATGGGTCCTTGTTGTCACCCCCTCAGACATTTTTAAATGTGAGATGGATGGAGCCTCGAAATAGTATTCCAAACCTTTTGATCCTGAGTTATTTTACAAGGATTAAGTAGGACTTCAATGTGTTCATAGCCATTTAGGAAAACTGCTAAACTAGAAGAAATTCTTCCAAATATATCAATAGTAAACAGTCTTATAGCTAAGGATTTTAGTTAATCAAGAATTCTGATGTTCTCCATGCAACCAAAAGTTTGCTTCTTTTATTGAAATCAATCAAAATATAACTAAAAACAATTAGAAATAAAATAAATAAAAAACAATCGAAACAGTTTATTTATGTACAAAACAAAAACAAAAAATCAGGAAAAATAAGGTTTGATAACTAAACCATTAACTAGTAAGTTCTCTTTCCACCCCTGTAAATATCACAACTTGTAGGTTGAGGGGCCAAGCATTGCTGCAATTTGAAAAGGGCCTACCCATAACTGTTGAAACTTCATGTGTTTCCCCTTTTCATCATGTTGTGATTCCACTTAAGAACCAGATCTCCCACTTCAAATTCCTTTTTTCCATCTTTATGTTTATCAAACCATTGTTTCACTACTTCCTGTTGATGCTTAAAATGTTCTTTGGATCTGGCCTAGACTCTTCTGCCTTCAAGAGATTATAGATTCTAATCTGTAGGATTTCATTATCTATGCCTCTAGACTCCTGAGCTATTATGGAAGATGGAAGCATAATGTAAGGAGGAAGAATAACTTATTTTCCATAAATGAGGGTATATGGTGACACACCTAAGGAATTCTTAGGTGTGACTCTATCAGCCCAAAGAGCAATTGGTAATGCTAAATGCCAAATTCTATGGTTTTCTATCATAGTTTTCTTTAAGATCCTAATCAGATTCTTGTTTGTGGATTCTGCCAAACCATTTCCTTGTGGGTAATAATTTGCAGAATAATGAAATTGGATTCCTCTTTCATGAGCAAATGCAGTTAATCTAATAGAAGAAAAATAAGTAGCCTTATAAAAAACTAGGGAAATTGGAACCCCAAACCTGGTATGCAAGTGCCTATCTAAGAATGCAGATTGATAGAGAATACAAGGATCGATCAAAATGTGATGTGCAGGTTCTTACCTCTCGTCTTAACTCTCTCGCATTTAAATCACACACAACAAGAAACTAAAACTAACTATCTAACCTATCCCTAGGGAGAAAGATTATCATTTATCAGTGAGTAATGTATTTCTAGACATGCATTAATAAAAATCACAGATAGATGTTACTTATTTCAAAACACATGAACATTAATAGATATATGAACAACAAGATAGCTCATTGTTTATGAACACTCTCATAGTTAATGGACAATAGATGAAAATGAAATAGTTCACATTCAACAAATCCATAGCACAGCATTTGAAATCTTCCACCAAGCTTTCTCCAACAGGAAACTTGTAATTCTTATTGCAAAAGGAAATAGTTCTTCTTACAACATAATCTCACAAATCTATCTCGGAAAAATTCCTCTCTACATCTAACTCTCCTATACTTATACAATAAAGCAAAACCTTTGGGCTCCCCCCCAACCATTTAATCCCACAATTTTGTCTTTTAGTGAATGCTCGTGATTTATACAATACGTTACATTTCAGATTAATATTTAAGAGCACTTTTATAAAAGAGATCAGCTTGGTAACTAATGAACTTTTCCCAATCCTCAGCCTCTGTCGCTATTGATTATGCTCAGTAATACATTGGTCTTTTGAGATCATGTTGATCTCAGACCTTCACTTTCTCCTTCGCTTTCTATCTTTGCTTCTTTATGCTTCAGCTTTGTCTTTCTTTGCTGCCTCCCTTTTGCTTTGTCTTTTAGATATATCTTACTTGCAGCAATTGCCCTGTCATGAAAATAGCATATTTTAGATCATTTAGTTTTTAACAAAGTAACACAAAGTGTATCAATACATGCATTCTGTAAAATGAACTATAAACAATATTAATGCATGAAAAGATAAGGCAAAGAAAATCTTGCAAGCTGGGTTTGAAAATCTCGTAAGGCTGCTGTCCAACTAAAATCACAATCCCAATAGAACAGACTCTTCTTCTCAGAAAAAACCCTAACTTGATCAACACCCATGGAAAACTCCTCCATTCAAATAACATAGAGTAAAAGCACACCAAAAAGAATCGAAAGGGAAAAACCTACCGGCAATCGGAAGCAAAAAACGCTGAGCATCAGGCTGACAAACTGCTCATCGATGAACGAAAACTCTATATGTCAGATGGTTAGTTCACTAAGCCGGTGCAACGATGGAGACCATAACTTATGACTTCCGAGACAATATAAATCATTGACGATCGAAATCTCAGGGAGCTAACTAGTAATGCGTCGGCAGATAAAACAACTAAGCGTTGGAGAGATAGTGTACTACACAGCTGTAATGGTGGGAAACAATCAGAATACAGCCTCCACAATCAAATGAAAAATTTGGTGATCAGAAGCTTTAATGACTAAGCATCGGCAATGGTGAGCTCAACGTTGCCGCCATGTTGACGACGCAAAGGACTAGTCCTCCGATCAATAGTAAAAAACCCTTCTGATAGCGCAAAGAAAAATAGAAATTTAAAACAATAAAACCATGGCATCACCAAAGATAAGAGCTATCTGTTGGAACGTTTGCCATCTGCCCTCCGAAGTGACGATGACTTAGTAGACCAATGCTCTGATAATGATAAACAAAAAAACGTCGACAGTAAAAGCGCATTAGCGAAAAACAGGGCTTTTCATCGGGTCATTCATTGTTTAGCTTCCACAATGGTGGTTGCGTAGAGAAATACGGCCGCGATTCACTGTTCAAATGAATTTCGACGGCAATAAATGAAAACATTTACAAATAAAAACTTGAAGTTCCAAAGTAAAAAAGCATAGCTAGACAAAGGCATTTTTAGATCATTCAACTTCCAAAATGAAAGAAAACAGTTTTCCTCAAATCAAACTCAAAAATTCAAAATTGTAGCAGAGGAACAAGAGAGTTCAACAATCCAAAACAAATCCAAGCAAGATAAAATCAAAAGGAGGGTCCAGTTTTTTTTTTTTAATTTGGGAAAAGGTTGCAGCTGCAACAGTGTTATAATGCATATGCTTTATAGCTTATTCATATCGCATATCCAACATGAATAAGCTATAATGCATATGCGTTTTTTTTAAATTAAAAAAATTGGTGGGAATAAGGTTTGGCATTATGTTCGGAAATAGCTTCGGACTACCGAACCTATTCGCTAGGACAAATAAACCAGGGCTATTGCTTTTCTTTTAGAACTCTATCAATATGCTCAGTTTAGATGGCATGTTTTGCTATGACAAACGCAATATTTTTTTATGAAAATTTAGAATATTGTAGAGTACGATCTTATGATTCTGAATATATGTAATTTTTTCCTTCAAAACTATGTTTTTTTTTATTTATAATTATTTTTCTAAATGACACATGTTAGTTTTCGAAAATAGATGCATCGATTTTTTTTATATAACTTTTGATTTCCATCACCATTTCCCAAGAAAACTATATGGTGCACTAGATGAGATCAAGCTCTATGATCTTATATATAGAAATCAACGATTTCATTAATTTTTTCCCTTAAAGTGTTGCACCCGCACATGACGTTTTCATTTCAAGCTTTTGTGACTTCAATAATTAATAAAAAAAATAATAATTTATGAAAAAATATGAATAAATAGTGTTGCACTAGGCCCATTTGTCATTTATATGTTTGCAATATTTTATCCCAAATTGACATCATTTACCTCATATATTGTTGCACCGGCACAAACATATATGTTAAGATGTGCTGAAAATTTGAAAACCCAACTTCACCGAAACTAATTTTATAATCATTTACACACATTTTTTCTGCATAAATGCTATATATTATGAAATCTGATTTAATTACCTATCTTTTGTCTTTTTACTTTATCTTCAAATAAATTAGGGAATTACCCCTAATTGTCACCTAAAGTGAGAGTTTCTAGGTTTTTCCAGTATTATGTGGCATCTAAAGTGTCTTTAAAAGAGTCCATGATTGTGCATCAGCCCACCCTACAGTTATTTTATTCTTAGACATGTTAGAGAGGCTAATGACTTGACATTATTTTGATGGTGCATATCAATGAGAGCCTCCTTTGGCAGCAACATGTGGTACAATCTAGTACTTATTTACTCATTCTATGAGTTTTAAACTAGGGATTTGGCCTTGATCCAACAATTTGGCTAAGATGTGGAATTTGAAGTTACACTTAGTCTTGGAGTTCAATATAGATTAAGAAGAATACATATATTCAGTGATTCATTGAAAACCATTTTTTAGTTAAACAATAGATTCACCTTAAGAAATTTCACTTTGCACCCACTCTTTCATGAAATATAGAGACTTGTTGAGAGCGTTACTCAAGTTGCTTTATCTCATATCTAATATTAAGAAAGAAATCAAAATGTAGAATCCTTATCTAAAAAAACATTTGACACATGCTTTTGGAATGGAGTTGATTGGAGAGGCCTTAAAAAAATTGTAATCCACTATGTATCCATATACAACAACTTAAAAGATATATGTTTAAATAAAACATAACACCATTCCAAATCCAAACAAAATAAAAAATATTCTCCACTATGTACCTATAGACAACATCTTAAAACATATATGTTTACATAAAACATGATAGCATTCATAGACCAAACAAAATGATAAATATACTTTACAATACACCATAACATCTACACAACATCTTAAAACATATATGTTTACATAAAACATGATAACATTCACAAACCAACCCAAATGAAAAATATGCTTTCATCTATTTCCGTTGGCTATTTGCCATTCAAAAATGCATTATGCCCTTCAAAGTTATGTTTAAATAAAACTTAACACCATTCACAAACCAAAGAAATAAAAATATATATATAATTTACACAACACCACAACATATATTTCGGTTTTGCTGTTTGCAATTCAAAAGACATTATGCCCTTCAAGCCACGCATTTGTATTGTGCAATAAATAGTTCATCCCATCGCAGCTTCTTGAATAACAAAATGACCTAGACAATAAACATGTCTTTCAATGATTCAAATGTAGAATGATGTCAAATGTTCAAAATGTATTTAAAATACTATCCACCGTTCAAAATTCATTTTGGACAGTCGAATTACAGTGTAAAACATAAGGTCTTATAACAACCAAAACCTAAAGATACCAATCACTTAACGGTTACTTAATCACTTCACGATTACTTCTCATCATCACAGCGAGTCCAAGGACCAATAACTAGTCTCTCTTCTGCGTATCCATTCAGTACATGGCAAATAGATAAACCCCACATTTTGCCATTTCCCTGAGTGTAATAGGGTTCTGGAGTTTCATCACACGCCCAATAAAATTTACTTTGGCCTTCGAAAATAAGTCTTCACTGTGATACGAAGAGGACAATGTCAAAATTTCTAAACTATACGTCACAGCGAAAATGCAAAATAAGGAGAAACAATTTTTTTTATTAAACATGGACTCACGTGAGATCACTTGGAGTTTCGTCTAGCATTACTGGAGAATGCTCTGGATAGTTCGGTGGAATAAGTACACGCAATGGTAAGATTTGCATCTGCGCATTAAAATCACATAGGAAAGTAAAGCAATATTATGAGAAATAAGCATCTAGAAACAGTTGTGGTGATGAACTGAAGAGGGAGAGCAAAGCAATATAACCTTAGGTCCGGACTCAGATATCTCCTGGTAGCCTCCAAAAGGGTCGCTGTAAAATAGTTTCACCACCATTCCATTTTTAATGTCAGGCTCTGCTACAGTGAATTTATCATCCTCTATGTTAATATTTTCTTCCTCGCATATCTTCGCGCTGATATCAATCATTGTATTGTTGATGGCCTCTATGTCCTTTTGGACCTGCACCACGATTTTCAGAATGTGAGCAACTCATGTATATCACCATTGCAAGGTATGTATGAATGCTACTATCTTTCAATATATAAAATGTAAAAAATGAGATTATATCAACAGAAGAGGAGGGACAATGTTGCAATGTATGAATGCTACTATCTTTCAAATATATAAAATGTAAAAAGTGAGATTATAACAACAGAAGAGGAGGGACAACGCCATAATAACAAGAGCAAAGACTATGAGACTGAGAAGGGCACCTATGCCAACCAACCCAAAACTGTATGGTAAAATGTTACAAAAATGAAAAATTGTAATAATTGTAATAGTGAAATTTGATTATAACAACAGAAAAGAAGTCGACACTAATCAAATTTAAATGGTTGTCCATTTTTACAGATAGATGAAATATGAAACTACAGACCTTGTTGCAAGGAATTGAGGGTCGAGGCTTCCAACAATAAAGATAGAGAGGCATGATGATAAAATAGGCTTCCATTGTTCCCTATGCTTGGGATCATAATAGTTATGTCTTACATGGACCGTACCTGTGTTATTTTTGTGTTATTTTTGCAATGAATTTGACAGTTACTAAGGTATAAGAAAATTGGTTAGTTTTCTTGCCTTTTCTGAATGCGTTGATTGTTTTTCTGATAATTTTGGTCAGGCAAGGGAAGTATAATCCTAGCAACCCTGAGGGTTCCCCTTTCTCCAATGTCTTGCATTGTATGAGGTTGAGGTTGTAAGCTGAGGTTGAGGTTGTAAGCTGCCAGGCTAGATTCTAGGCATAAGAATGACCAAAGGGAGGAAACCCTAACGGGGACATAAAGACCATGGCAACACCAACATATCACTGGTCATTTAAGAGACAAAGTAGCTAAAGCTATACTATATGGTTAAGGAAAAGTGAGTGTTTGATTGATAGATATGTCATTTAAGAGACAAAGCAGCTAAAGCTATACTATAGGGTTAAGGAAAAGTCAGTGTTTGATTGATAGCATGGAGACGTGGTTAGAGGAGGAGAAGGCAGTGATAGGTGGAAAAATGGCCAAGGATGGAGAGCTAGAGTTCATGGGAGGAGGTCACCCTTTGAGCTTAGGAATAATGGCATTGCAAGCTTGCTTGGAATTTGAGAGTTGTGCAGAGGGTTTTTTTCAATATGAAGATGCATTTGACATAGGCTTAATTAAATCACTACTTAGAGGGGTCTCTTGTCCCACAAACAAGGGGTCTCATACACCAAATTGGTGTCTCCCTTGGCCATGACCTTAACATTGACCTTAAAAATAGATTATTATTATTATTATTATTATTATTATAATATAAAGTGTTAAATTTATAAACTTTTATAAGTGCAGAAATCAATATGCTGACTTCTCCATATTATAGATCTTGCTACATATATAAATTGTTAAATCATTAACCAGCTATAAACTTTTATACTTGTAGAAATCAATATGTTGACTTCTCCATATTATAGGTCTTGCTAAAGGGTAACAGAGTTGTGATGAAGTTTATGAGTTTTGTTATCATGTTTGGTATGTAGACTCTCTAACAAAATAATTTCTTCTTGTTAACCTATGGTGGGGATTGACAATGTAATCTACAAACTATCTCTACCAAACAGTTAAGCACAAAATTAGTTATTGATAGCATGGAGAAGTGGCTAGAGGAGGATAAGGTAGTGACTTATTTGGATATGGTAGATGGTGGAAGGTGTTGCATCCCCAAGACTTGAGTACTAAATTTATGAAGACAAACGTTCATTATGAAGACTTGATAGGGAAGTTTATCATAGACAATACAAAGAACAAAAAAGAAATCCTTCTTTAGTTTATGAAACCTAGTAGTGACTCAAAAGAATGCAAACCCTCTTTATGAAAACCTGATAGGGAAGTTTATCATAGACAATACAAAGAACAAAAAGGAAATCCTTCTTTAGTTTATGAAACCCAGGAGTGACTCAAAAGAATGGAAACCACTCTTAAGCTCATTGCCAAAACCCAAATTTAGCTAGGAGCCAAGCTCTAGCTGCTAACTATGGGCATGAACTCAAATTTAGCTAGGATCCAAGAATGCTGGCCATGGTCTTCAAGGAAAGGGGTTGTCAAAGGTGCCTTCCATTGCGATTGTTTCAAACTAAGCTTAGCTTTAATTTTTTATGACAATTTGCATTTTAGATCACACATAAGTTTGTCTATTTTGGTAGTATTTTTGTATTATGCATATGATTAGACTTTTATGGCATTATACCAACTTTTATTTTTTTATAAACTCTTAGCTATGGCATTAGAATATGGTTTTTTTGGTAAATTGATAATAATTTATGGTTTTGTAGCTGGTGTGTTTTCCCTAGTAATAGTGACAAAAAAGGACATGCTTGAAAAAGAATGATATTCAATATCTATGACATAACACTTTAGATGTTAGGATTTGGATTTCTAGTAGAATTAGGTGGAAGATGGGAAAGGACTAGGGATACAAAATTTATGAAGAGGATCACTATCTATACATGAAAACCATCTGAGTAAACCCTTATGGAAAACCTAAAAGAAGAAAAAGAAATCTTTCTATAGCTTGACGAAAACTAGGAGTAGCTCAAAAGAGTGGAAGTCACTCTTAAATTGATTGCCAAAAGGGATTAGTTGACCAACCTGAAAATATATATGTTAACTCTTTACAGTTTATGATAATATCATAGAAGTACTATACTGTAGCAATACATTAACACCTGTAACCATAAATTAACACCTTTAATGTTAGGGTTTAGCTTTCCTGGAATATGAAGAAAGCAATTCTCTTATAGATTGTTAGTTAAGACATTTCAATCTGATCTTTTCTGGTAAACTATTTCATTGATCTAAATTTTCATTGAGATTTAACCATATAAATCTATGTAAATTTTTAAATTTTATGATATATAATAAAAAATTAACTTAAAAAAGATACGATAGCTATGAACTAATACCTTAGATGATAGAGTTAGGCATTCCGGTTTACCGATGCTATCTGAAAGAAGCAATTTTACAAGTAGCTGCGCCCCACTTGAAAGCCCTGCATCCTGATAAGCAGCAGATGCTTTCCCAATATCCATTTCTCTTTCACCTGAACATAAGAGAATATAAGCGAGCTCCGGATGAGAGAACATAAGAGAATATAAGCGAGCTCCGGATGAGAAACGACCTCCGAATGAGCGAATATGAGAGAGTATATGGTATATTTATATGTTCTTTACGGTTGGCAATGGTTTTTTTTAATATATTTTTTCCATAATACTTCCTTAATTAGAGGATTGGTTAAGGTTAATCCTTTAGCGATGAAAGGATTGGTTAAGATTACGGATAATATCTTTACCATATTTTAAAAATAATATGGGTTTAAAAAAAAATATTCACCACTTACCAAAAAAAGGTTAATTTTAACTTTAAATAGTGTAATAATGAAGTTGGAACACATCTTTCTCATCTATTATTTTTAACCAGGTATTGGTAAATTTTACTACGTAATAATGAAGTTTGAACATATCTTTCTCATCTATTATTTTTAATTAGGTATCGGTAAATTTGACTAAGTTTTTTTCTCATTCTCATTATTTTAAAATATTTAAAAAAATTTCAGTATTTCGAAATTAGAAAATATTTTAAATGTTTTTACTACTTCAACTATTTAAATTCCAAAATATGTTTTATATATTAATTTAAAAAATAAAATACATTTATGATTTGAATTTGTTAATTGTTTTATTAATAAAAAATAAGTGTAGTGGTAAATGTTGTATTTATTTAAAGTAATAAATATATTTTTGAATAAATGTTAAACTCTTAGTGTACATAACTTTAAAGAGGTTTTTTTTATGGTGTAGCTTTAAGCATGGTCCTCATGGGAAGACACTTTGGGTTGTATACATATGGGAAAACATCTAAAAAATCCCTTAAGTTTTCCCCTAAGCAATGTTGGTGATAAAGGTTAAGAAACCCCTATAATAATGGTGTTGGGTCCACATGACCATGATGTTGGGGTCACATGATCCATGATGAAGAAGACCCTAAAGAGCCCATGAAGTTGGTCCAAAGCAATATTGGTGTGAAGTATGAAGAATCTTGCAAAGTCTTAATGATGGGTCTACATAACCTCAAAAGGAAGGATATGTCCACATAAACACGAAAGAAATGTTGAAAGGAATAATCCATTGTGTCCACTAATTATGCTGAGGAGAATCCCCAAAGCCCATTTGATGAAGATATGAAGTGATCATGAGGGAAAGTTAGGGTTATGTGATGAATCCTTGAAGTGGGTTGTTGACCCATTCAAGTACCCCTTAAAATATGGAGATCCTCAATTTAAGGATAAGAGAAATGACGACCCTAAGGAAAACTAAAGGCATTTTGGAGGGTATAAATAGGATATGGAACTTCTCATTTCATAATAATTCAATATCTTGAAGTCTCTATTCTAAATTACACAACTCTTGGAGAAAAAGTGCAAACTTTTCTAGAGGAGCTAGTGTGGAAAGTAAGTTGGGATCATTTTTCGTCTTTGGTGAAGATTGGTAAAATTGGTATAATTTGCTCATACGATATCAGAATTATGAACTTCTTAGCTCATTGGAAAGTTTATTGGAAGGAATATGTGATGAGACAATCTAAATATTGTTTTGATGAAGGGTTTATTTCTTATTTTTTAATATTGGAAAATGTATGGTTCTTGTACATGGGTCTCTCTTGTGATGGCCATGCCTCTCATTGACTAGGGTCCATCTTATTGTCTTGAAAATGGTATGAATCTTGAGTATGTGTTAGATTTTATTTGGTGACCTTGCATAGATATGTTATGGTGATTATGGTCATGATTTTGGATAGATCATGGTGATTGTTTTTGCATAGATATGTTATGGTTATTATGGTGATGATCTTGGAAAATATCACGGTGATTATTTTGAAATATACTAGGGTTTGGAAATGACTATGATATAAGGGTATCAACATACAAATGAAATATATGGATGGTTGAGCCACTGTGTACTCTTGGAAAGATAGATTTTATACATGTACAAGTTGATAGAGATAGTGATACAAGTAGAAGTCAACAGCGATATTGATCTAAGTAGAGGTTAACAGAGACACTGATATAGATACTGTGGCAATAACAGGTTGATCCTCTTATTCATATCAAGGTGCTAAGAGGAAGCAAGTACATAGGGTTGTATCCTCCTTCCAGATGATATCGGTAAATCTAGTGAGTTGGAGCTCAGTGAGGATTAGAGTCCTCACTATAGGTTCAATCTCTCATAAAACTAGGGGATTTTAGTCTCATTCCAAATGATGTTGGTAAATGTAGTGAGTTGGATTTCATTACACGATGCAGCCTGTTTGTGCCAGAAATTGTTCTTAGACTACCAGAAGAACAAGCCAACACAATCTCAAAAGTAAAATTAAATCAAATAGGTTTTAGGGTTTTAAAAACTTCATCACCAAGGAGGAAAAAAACATCCACAAGCTAATACAGAATTGAATCATGCAAGTTGGATAAACTGGGGATCAAACACATCCCAATAAGCCATAAACATTACACATGAAATACTAATTCCACCCATAGACTACAAGCATTTACATGAATAAAACTTTAAACAAGAAATGAAATTGTAGACTAAGCAATCAAACAGATCAGAAATGAAAAAGCATGACAGGTAAAAGGGCTTATCAGTTTATATATAATCAATAACAGCCATAAACTTACATAAGAGTTATAAGTGCTAACTTGAGAAATCAAAGCTCCAAAGCCTCTCCTTGAGTGAAAAAACCCCTCTTCAAAACTATATGTTTGTCTTTCTTTTATCATTACAAAAGTAAAGTAGTTCCATAACTACCTTCTAGGTCTAAATTTGAAATAGTTACATCAATTAGTTACATGAGAACTCAAAATATTTAAAGATAATTAACCCAAAAATAGCAAATCGGATTTTGGGAAATTTGGCGAATTTCTGGAAATTTGGGTCTCAAAGACGCCTTCATATCTCTCGATCGAGAACACCTCTGTAAAAACTGAGAGAGGTTTTTTTAAATGAGTATGTTATGAACAAAAAATTCTCTTCGATTTTCAAAATTCCTCTTCAATTGATTCGCATATGTTCTACAAATTTGTGACTAAAACAAGAAATTATTAAATAATTCAAACCCTGAAAATAGGCCACAAAGATGAATTCGAATCTCTCAAAGGATAATAGTTGTTACAAAACTGAAAGAGGTTTTTGTGAATAGGTTTGTTGTGGACAAAAACCTTTTTGGTTTTCCTGAATTCATTTCCATCTCCTCGTAATCTGCTCCCAATGACAATGACAAAAACAAGAAAAACAGAGGTGCTGCAGGAATCTCCTCATGAAAATATTTGACAAATGACTAAAAAATGAGAGTTAGATTATAAATCAAAACTTGGAATGAACTTTTATTATAAGTTTTTGACAGCTTAAAGATGTACATATTAACTAATAATCCCAAAAGACAAACCTTAAAACTAAAAAAATGAACTGATTCAACCATTAAAAGCATTAAATCCAACCAAAACTATTGATTGTCAAAAATTCTTAAAATCAACATGAAATATAAAATCATTTTAAACCAACATTTGAAAATTAGGACAAAAGGAATAGATAAACTAAGAACAAGATCTAGCTATAACATCTGGCTCTTGCTACAGGATGAAGTCCTCCTTGTGAGGCTTCAAGAACCTCCAGACCTTGTGTCTTATTCATTGGGTGATGGAGTCATTTACCAAATCTCTGCAACTTTGTCAAACTTTGAACACATACCTCTGAAATGAAAAAATACGGCTACAAACCAGCATACTAAAAAGAATCTACAAACTCATATAGCGAGCTTATTATGCTATTTACTCCTACTTATAATCGGAGGAAACAACCCAATCAAGTGTAATCATAGTTCCAGTGAAGCCAAGAAACCATTTGACTGAGAAACATAATTTCATGCATGCTGTTGTTTGAGAAAACCCACAAAAGATTTGATAAATGCAATAAAGATTCTATAGGCAGCTGATACTTATGACTGGAAATAGGAAGTATGCCAAAATATGGAGCATTAGAAACCTTTGAAAAATACAACTCCATCTAAGAAGCCACGGGATCATGAAATTTCTGATTTAAAACTTCAATGTCTTCATTATATTCATCGTAAAGTGAAGCATTGTCTTCCTCTCCATTGCTGTTCTTTTTAAACTTTGGATCAAGAATGGAAACCAAGGGCTTTTCAAACTGCTTCTCAACCTTTAAATAAAACCCTTGATCAAAACTTGAACAAATAAAATTCTGAAAGTGACCATAAGTCAAGAATGGCAACTTATTTCTTATATCAATAGTAAGAGGTTGAAGAGTAGCAACTTCTTCTTCATAACATGATAATCTCATAGCAGAAACTAAGAAATTTCTACTATAATCCATTAAAAGTATGTTATCATCGAAAAAGTCGGCAAACTGATATGAAGAATCAACACAAGCATCATTTATATCCTTGTTCATATGAAAATCTGAAAATGATGAAGAAAAATATCTTAAATCTAAATGATACCTACGTTCTTCTTCCTATTCATAAGCTTGTATATCTTCAACTTGTGCCTGATCTCGAAGCATTTTGCAAGCTCAGATGTTCTCCTCCACTCCTTTTGCATCCTCAAATAATTGTCTTAAAGATGATGATTTTCTTTTTAACAGGAACAGGACAAGATCTGAATGTTGAGCCATAACATAATATACCATAGCAAGTTTTTCCAAAGGTTTGATCTCTGTAGGAATATTGATATAAAAACTTTGAAACCTCCAATTAAATTTAGTAATTGGCTCATCATTTTCCCTTTTCAAACTATAAAATTCAGAAAGAATTTGATCATAAGATTTATTCTTACCCCAATACTTCAAAAAGACATCATGTAACTCTTCCCACAATCCAATTGAATCAGCTTTTGAATTTCGGAACCAAAACCCAACATCTCCAGCAAAGGATTTCGAAAATAACCTCATGACAACATCCTCATGCATGATTTCAAAATTATCAATGAAATTATGAAAAGATTCTAAATGCTTCTCTACTGTAATATGGTCTTTTCCAGTAAAATGGGGAAGATATTCAACAAAGTAGGAAGGGTAAGGATGTAAGAGAGATGGCAGCCTAAGAGGTCTAAACATCTTCTGTCTCAGTCTTGACTGAAAATCTGTGAGTTGAAAATGAGGTTCAATAAGTTGTTCGCAAGTTTCAGTAGTGATGGTAGAAGGTAATAGATCAGCTTTATTCTCTACAAGATGACCAGAATAATCAGCTTCAAGAGATATGGGTATATGTATATCATGCTGAACATGTATTTCAAATGAAGGAATAGGATCAACATCAATAACACAAGAAGAATGCAGATTTTCTTCTTCCAAAGTGGGATATGTACTTGAAGGTTTATGATCATCGGAATAGACAAAAAAAATAATAATTCTTTTGACATGCAATGGGAAAGATAGGAAAGCACTTATGAATAAGAACAAAACCTCATGGAGGAAAGTAACAAGCTGATACCTAGTATTTCCATTTAGCTTCTTCATTTTTCTGTCAACAAAATTCTCCTTGCAGTGGAATCTTTAATTGTGGAGTCGTCGGTGAAAACTTGTAGTCTAAAAGATTTTCTGACTTTGTTCACCTCTCAAAATCAGATGAATAATGATATCCCACGGAAGAAATACTTCAGCTTCATCCTTGGCAATGGCACCCAAGATGTTTATGCCAGAAATTGTTCTTAGACAACTAGAAGAACAAGCCAACACAATCTCAGAAGTAAAATTAAATAAAATAGGTTTTAGGGTTTTAAAAACTTCATCACCAAGGAGGAAAAAAACATCCACAAGCTAAAACAGAACTGAATCATGCAAGTTGGATAAACTGGGGATCAAACACATCTCAATAAGCCATAAACATTACACATGAAATACTAATTCCACCCACAGGCTACAAGCATTTACATGAATAAAACTTTAAACAAGAAATGAAATTGTAGATTGAGCAATCAAACAGATCATAAATGAAAAAGCATGACAGGTAAAAGGGCTTATCAATTTATATATAATCAATAACATACATCCACTTACATAAGAGTTATAAGTGCTAACTTGAGAAATCAAAGCTCCAAAGCCTCTCCTTGAGTGAAAAATCCCCCCTTCAAAACTGTATGTTTGTCTTCCTTTTATCATTACAAAAGTAAAGTAGTTCCATAACTACCTTCTAGGTCGAAATTTGAAACAGTTACATCAATTAGTTACATGATAACTCAAAATATTTAAATATAATTAACCCAAAAATAGCAAATCGGATTTGGGGAAATTTGGCGAATTTCTGGAAATTTGGGTCTCAAATATTCCTTCGTATCTCTCGATCCGGAACACCTGTGTAAACAATGAGAGAGGTTGTTTTAAATGATCATGTTATGAACAAAAAACTCTCTTGGTTTTTCAAAATTCCTCTTCAATTGATTGGAATATGTTCTGAAAATATGTGACTAAAACATGAAATTATTAAATAATTCAAACCCTGAAAATAGGCCACAAAGATGAATTTGAATCTCTCAAACGATAATAGATGTTGCAAAAATGAGAGAGGTTTTTGTGAGTGAGTCTGTTTTGGACAAAAACCTCTTTTGGTTTTCCTGAATTCATTTCCATATCCTCGTAATATGTTCACAATGACAATGACAAAAACAGGAAAAACAAAGCTGCTACAGGAATCTCCTCATGAAAATATTTGACAAAAGACTAAAAAATGAGAGTTAGATTATAAATCAAAACTTGGAATGAACTTTTATTATAAGTTTTGAAATCTTAAAGATGTACATATTAACTAATAAGCCCAAAAGACAAACCTTAAAACTAAAATAAGGAAATGATTCAACCATTAAAAGCATTAAATCCAACCAAAATTATTGAGTGTCAAAAATTCTTAAAATCAACATGAAATATAAAATCATTTTAAACCAACGGTTTAAAATTAGGACAAAAAGAACAGATAAACTAAGAACAAGATCTAGCTATAACATAGCCTATGGTAAAACTAGGGGGTTGTAGCCTCCTTTAAGTTGGAGTTGATAAACTAGAGGGGTAGTAGCCTCCTTCGCGTTGGATTTGGTAAGTCAATTGAATGTAATCTTATATTATATAAGAAAAACATTTTGTGGTTTACTCCCATTTGGGTTTCCAAGTAAAATCTCTTGTGTACTAGGCATGTTTTATGTGATGATGAATGATAATGTTAATCATTAATGTTTGGAGCTAATATTAAAGTTTGAAATAGTAAAAAGTGCCCAATACTGGTTCACCTCCTCCTCAACATGAGTGAATTTGCCAACATATATATTGTAAAAATAAGTTGTTTAAAGATTATATAATTTTGATTTTTGTTATTATTTTTAAAGGATTTTAGTGTTTTAATTTGATATTATATGTAATCTCAACAACTTATATATTCTATTCCAATAATGTTACTAAATTTGGGGGAAAATAAAAAAAATATAACCTAAAAAATGATCCAAATGATCGCTTCTTTAAACTACTTGCATGAAAAAATACATATACAAATAACTTGGAATGCATTTAATATTTACAACTATAAAAATTGTGTTTTGATGGTACTAAATAAAGGTTAATATATACATATATACGCCATAAAAATTCAGACTTATTTATAATTTAAAACTATACTAATACTATTTTGTTCATAAGGAATGAATACCTATTTCAATGCACCTTAATTCAGAGAGATATACATTGAAATATAAAATGTATAAATCTATGCATTGGAACCTACACATACATATTAACCCTTTGCACCTCTACATAATGTTCTCACCTCGTCCACCTTCAACTACACTCAACAATGGCTATATTTTATCTTAATCTATATACTTATTTGATATCTATGATGGTCATTGGTATGAACAAGGTTCATTACTAAAGAAACTTCCAATGTAGACAGGATAGATAATCCATAAATGAACACGTATATAATAAAATGTATGCATGAGAGATGATGCAATATTACAAATAAGAGACCCATTTATATAACCCTTAAAGGGAACCTTGGTGACTCTTCACAAGGAGTTGCATCCTTTAATAATCATAATATTTAATGTCTATTTGATGTAGCTTGGATGGTTGGCAGGAATGATTGTTACCCTCCCCACATAGATTCAATCCTTGTAAGTGACATGCTGAGCTCTTAAATGGTCATATTTTATTCTCTTGTTGATCCACCTTTCTAGCTACATATCGAGCCTTCTCACATTCCTCAATACTGGGGAATTGGGGAGTGTTTCTGTGGATGTAGATGACTTTAAAATTGTTGCAAATATTCTCTTGAAAATACTTTTCTCTGAAATCCACAATTAGAGGAAGACCTCAACTCAAATAGATCTTTAACCTTGTATTACCATTATCACTTAGTAACTACTTTGAGAAAATTGCCCCTCTAATCCAATCCTTTAGAAAATTTTTAGACTTCTTAGATTCTATACACCTTTAGTTATCAAAGATTTTGATGAGGCTAGTGGAATCTAGGTTCTTTGGTATTTTAAACTTTGGAATGTCGTTGTGGTACTTGGCACATGGAAGTGGAAATTCACCTAAAACCTTTATTTTGTCCATAATGTGAGTTGTGATTATTTCTTTTTACAAAATCTTACTTTTACGAATATTTATTATCCAAAAACAATCTTAAAATTGATGTCATAAATAGTTTATTCCAGTTCTCATCGAAACCATTCAAGACAAAACCAAGGTTAGTTTCATAGGTGAGATGACTGTCTTTCACATACTGAATAATATCTCCAGTGAAAAGCATTAACATCCCCTTCCTCGACACCTGAATGTTCTCATTTGACAAATGACTCACCAGGGAAACAATCCAACCAAATAGCTCCTTGCTACAAGAATGATAAATATTTCCAAGAGATAGTGAATTAATAATAAGTATAGCCCAGTCACAAAATCCTTTTTTTTATAAATTTGATAATGGAATAATTTTACTGAGAAGATAATGAGATACTTCCCTTTCTTCCATCGACTGAAACCTACATTTCCATGATGATCTCAAGCACCCGTGTGTGTTTCCTTTTTCAACAAAACTAGAAATGAGCACTTGTGTGTATTTATTGTAGAATCTTGGATTTGCAAATATTTGACCATGTCTCCATTAACCAAAATGCTAAGTTAATTGAGGCATCCTATTTGCATAAGGGAACCAAGGATATGTTAATCATATGGCGCAACTCACTGCAGTTACTAGATCAGAAAAATATCGACCAGAAAACGAAACAAGTCAAAATATTGTTACATTTCCTCTGCGGTCTAGATTTCCCTAACATTTAAATTTTACCAACCCACTGATAGAAAGAAACCAAATGTGTAGTCGAACAGATGAAATATGCACAGTTTGCTAGAATTTGGATGGAACTTGACAACCGGCTTATTATTTTAAACTTGTTTGAAACTCGGATGGCACTGGGTGGAAGATTGTAGTTTACATTGAAATAACAATATCCCACATGCAATTGACTAACTGAAATACTTTTACTTTATAGATGTGTATGGATCCACCACGTATTGAATTGTTTGGTGAAGGTTTAGACCTTTGGAGTTGTGTTATTAGATTTTAAAAGAATTGTCGTCATACATACTTAATCCAGCGTTTTTCAATAAGAAAAACCAGGTGAGTTGTTTGAAAAGAGTCTAAAAGAAATCTAAGAAAAACCAAGTGAGATGTTTGAAAGAGTCTAAGGATAAAGCAATCATTTTTTAATAAAAAAGAAAACCGGGTGAGTTGTTTGAAAATAGTCTAAAAGAAAGTGAGATGTTACAAAAACTAAAAAAGAAAACCGGGTGAGTTGTTTGAAAATAGTCTAAAAGAAAGTGAGATGTTACAAAAACCAGGTGAGTTGTTTGAAAATAGTCTAAAAGAAAGTGAGATGTTACAAAAACCAGGTGAGATCTTTGAAAGAGTCTAAGGATAAAGCAATAGGTTGACTTTTTTTTATAAAATGAAAAACATTTTTATAGAAAGAAAAATTAGGTGAGATGTTTGAATGAGTCTAAGCGTAAAGCAATAGGTCTAAACATTTTTATAGAAAGAAAAAATAGGTGAGATGTTTGAATGAGTCTAAGGGTAAAGCAATAGGTCTACCTTGAGTCTAAGGGAAAGCAATAGGTCCACCTTTTTTTAGAAAATGAAAAACCAGGTGAGTTGTTTGAAAGAGTCTAAAAGAAAAACTAGGGGAGATGTTTGAAAGAGCCTAAAAGAAAAGGTCCACTTTTTTAATCCACCATTTTTAATAATAATAAAAAACTAGGTGACTTGTTTGAAAGATCCTAAAAGAAAAGGTCCACCTTTTTTATCCACCATTTTTAATAAAAAGGAAAAACTAGGTGAGTTGTTTGAAAGAACCTAAAATAAAAGGTCCACCTTTTTTAATAAAATGAAAAACGAGGTGGAATTAAAATCCATACATTATCCACCATTTTTTATAAAAACAAAAACGAGGTGAGTTGTTTGAAAGAATCTAAAAGAAAAACCAGGTGAGATGTTTGAAAGCGTTTAAGGGTAAATCAATAGGTTTGATAAAGTAATAGTTTTTATTTTTAATGAAATCTATTAAATAATAGTTCCATTTTTTAATAAAACTGTAATATTAATTTTTTTTATAAATAAAAAGTATTATTTTAGGAAGAAGTGAATAAATAACTCATGGGATCAAATTTTAATAGAAAAATGTTTGGCAAATTTGACGAAATTTTGGAAGATGAGGCCAATTTGACACAAGATATTGAAAAGAGTGAAGACTCCAGGGGCGAAATACTAGTGGATTTCATGGTAGTGAAAATCAGGATCCCTCTTTACATGTGCACTGCTAGAATCTAAAAATTTTGATGGGGTAGATTTTGGTACCACCACCCAACTTTGGTTGGGGATGGAGTCCTCCCTGCGAGGCTCCAAGAACATGTAGATCAAGTTTCTTGACTTAAACTATCTCTGACATCTAAAACTTATCTTGCTTACCGTTCACTACAAATCAAAGCTTCAATCTATTCTAGTCATCAAGCTTTGAAATGGCCTTGGCCTGGAACCAAGGATTTCCTGTAACTAAGAACAAGAAGCAACAATACCCCATTAGGTTGGATTATTATTAACCATTTGAACTACTGCACACCATAAAAAGCTAAAAAAGAAAAATGATTGGAAACAAACTACACATTGAAAACTAATCTATGCATTGCAAATTGAAACCAATGCTCAAGAAAGGATCTTATTTATTTACAAATCTTACTTGCAACCAAATGACTGATTTCCTCAAGTGTAAGAAAATTTCCACCACATCCGTTCAAATATTTCATCAACTAACTAAAACTTCCTTCCATCTTTGAGCACACATATGACTAAAAAAAGATTGAAAAACATAAAAGGCAATAGTATAACAACTCACATTTACATCTATGCAACTCCGCCTTTAAGAGATAAAAAATAGAATATTATGGTTCAATTTTGACTCCAAATAACTTGCCACAAGATCATAAAATTGAAGACAAATTACCGTGCCTTGTTTTTTCAGAGATAATATGTTGCTCTCCTTCCTTGTTGAACTGTTTTGACTAAAAAGTGGCTAGCAAAGGCTCTTGAATCTCTCATATTTGATGTTGAACATTTTGTAAAAAACAAATCATTATCATTTGGTCTGATAACTCCTTATAATTTCTCTTACTACCTTCCAAAAGGTTTGATTTATAGCTAGTGTATATAGGGTCATTGTTGCAAAATTCATTGTGTATTAATTCATAAAATTGCTTCTTATGAGAGGGAAGGATGTCATTATAAGAAATGAAAAATTTCTAATCAACTATATTAGCAACATGATCTTTTGAAATGGTAACCTTTTCTTCATAAAGTTGAAAATTACCCGCTATAAAGCCATCCTCATAAATTTCTCCAATAAATTCTTAGTGAGATTATCCCTTTTCTTATGATTCAACAAATTTTCTATTGTATATGAAAATTCTTCTCATTGATAAAAAAAGCATATGTATCTTTGACAGTGGAAAAATATCATTCTCTTTAAGAGATTTAGAGAAGACATAAAATTTCAAGAAGTTATATCAGCATTTTGAAAATAATCAAAACTCAAATATGATCCTTCATGCACATAAGATTCCTTCAGTTCCATAGCGTTTTTTTCTTCATCCAAGATCTTATCATGAAGCTTTCCACAAGCATGTAGATTGGTCTTGACCACCTTAGCATCAATAAAAATCTGTTGCAAGGAAGATGACTTCCTCTCCTTGAGATGAAGAACTAAATCAGGATGATTATGGGTTGTGACATATATCACTCTAGCAACAATTTTAGATGGTTGGATCTCTATAGGAATGCTAAGATAAAATTTCATAAATATTCTATTGAAATGAGTAGCATCCGCATCCTTATCCCTTTTCAAAGCATAGAACTCAAAAAGAAATTGATCATACAACTTGTTCGCACCCTAGTACCTCAAGCAGACATCCTGCAAAGTGTTCCAAGAATCTATTGAATCAACCTTTCAACCTCTAAACCAAAACCCAACATTTCCATGAAAATGCTAAAAAAAAGGTTCTCATAAACACATCCTCATGAATGATTTCAAGGTTATCTATGAAGTATTGAAATGAATCCATATGTTACTCAGTTGTCACATGGTTTTCTCCAGTAAACTTAGCAAGATAATCGAGAAAATTAGGAGGAAAATCATGAAGGACCAAAAGAAAATTAAATGGTTTATAGTACTTCCTAATATTGGACTGAACTATGGTAAGCTAATCATGAGGTGCAACACTAATCTCAAGGGGAGATGGTATATCAGGTTTAGTGTCTACAAGTTCACAGGATGAGAAATTTTCAGGAGGGATTAAGAAATGTATATTATGATCCTTATTTGTTTCAGATAATGGAAATGAATCAAGATCAATAGTATAAGAAGAAAATCAAATTTATTTTCTCAAAGAGGGATGTACAATAGTGGGTTTAAGATCAACTAAAAAACAAAGAAAAATATTATTTTCATCACATGTAGATGGAAAGACAGGAATGAGTTGATGAATAAGAACAAAAGTTCATGGAGAAAGCTAACAAAATGATACATGTTTTTTCTTTTCAATTCGTTCATCTTTCATTTAGCAGAGCTCGTCCTACAGTGAAGTCTTATGTCGATCATGGAATCGTCGGTGAAATATTTGCAGTACAATTTGTGTCTAACCCCTTTCCACCATTAGGAGCTAGCTCTATGTAAATAAACACACCCGGGGATGAATATCTCGTACCTCTACTCCCCGACAATCACGCCATAAGATGTTAGTACTTAAATATGCACTTGAGTACAAACAGAGCATGTTTCAGACATATTGAATATGAAAGGTTGTTTGTTTAGGTTTGGATGTTGGTAGGTTGTGTAAAAGGTTCAAGAGAATATTACAGACATCAAAAGTGTAAGACAATTGAAAACAACAAGCTTTGCAAATAGAAATGGATGACCAGATTCAAATAAGAATGATAACAATGATGTCTCTACTTCAAAGTTGATTGTTAAAACAGAGAACAAACAATTCCTCACATATTAACAAAAATAAATGTGCTCAGAAAAATATTCCAAGCATGGAATCACAAAAATAAAATCGTAGCACAAGCATTCACAATAAAAATGTTATTATAAAGTATTTTATGATTGTGGTCAGTTTAATAAAAAATGTGAAATATTTAGATTGAAAGGAAGTTGAAAACTCATCCATAACAGAGGGAATCTCATTTCATATTATAGGTGTTCAACATAAATTTACAAAGAAAAAGTCTCAAACTTTCTAGAATATGGCTTTCAACCCGTCTTCCAACACTCTTAGCCTCACGAGTTAGAACCCCCATTATAGTACAAACAATTTGATGGTATTTTCCAAGCTAGACAAAATATCGATTATAGCAACAAGAGAGTTAAGATCATTAAATTTGGAACCGTAGCCAAATCTAGATTTTTTTTCCTATGTCTGTCAAACGTCACTAAGTATGTCAAAAGCCTAGTATTTCACGTTTAAGACTTAAGTGCTAGGTATCGGTCCCATCATATAACACATGACCACAAATTTAAGGATTAAGAGCCTATCAAACTCAGCACAATGTTGTTTTAAAACAAAAGTTTGGAATGTGATATCCAATCACACACTGACACCTCCAATACCCCAAACCGGTTTCGGTTTTCATCGCACTATTGGGCATGAGTTATTCACCTCGCAATTTTGATTGCAATATAGGCTTTGGGATGTTGATATCAAGGTTATCAATACCACAAAATATTTACCATTCAAACTCAATTAAATGAATAATAACACCATTATGTAAGTTTTATCAGGAATATATCACATTCTGCGGACAGAAGTTGTTCCTCTGGTCTGAATGGTTCAGATCTAGAACAAATGAGTGAATAACTCGATTAAAGACCTTCCCTGGACATTATAGACACCTGGAATGTAACTATGATGAAGGATTTGTATACCTGTAAAACATATCAAACATACAAAGACACCAAAGCTACCAGAAAATCATCTACACATCCATATTAGTGACTAAGGAGTCTAATAACATATATGTGAGATCAACACAACAAACATGTGGGAAGGAAATCAACCTTGCATTAGAAAATAAATGAAAGAGCTTACAACCATGTGCCTCAGTGCCGATACACTCCTTCACAAGACTAGCACCTTGTCCTCAATAGCTCCAACTTGCTCCACAGTTGCTCTCTGATGGATTAAGCCAAGGTATCAATTCAACAACATAAATTTACGATTCTTCTCTCCCCCTCAACCATGGAGTATGAGCTTGTATTTATAGGGCTCAAATGGATAGGATGGTTGAGAGTTTTGTGGGTGAGGTGGACACAAGATCCTATAAAGAGGAATCTCGACCTTAACCAACCCAGGTGAGTAGGGATAAGGTTAGACACGAGGCTCTTGTTCTAGAAGCCTCGAGAAACCTCATTTTTTTCACTTTTTTACCAAGGGCGCTGCTTATACCCCTTTATGACATAGCAGTGATGGGTAGGAACTGTGTCAATAACAAAGCTTAAAGGCGGTGGCACTGCCTAGTTCTCACACAACAAGGCCAGTGCTTAACAAGGTACTGCTTATCTACTTGAGGGTAAGAGCGGTGTTGCAATTTTGTATGTTGGAATCAACACTTAGAGCAGGATTCACTTCAAGTTTGGGATTTGAGGGAAAATGTCTTATGTCAGGGATCGTATCACATGCTGGTGACATATTTTGAGTGTAATAGAATGCCCCCCAAAGCATGAGGCTAGAGGGATATGATAGGCGAGAGATTTGATAGAGCAAGTTATCACTTCAAGGTAAGAGCGAGCTTGATCGGAGAGTGTCACCAAGCAGGCATCTGCAATACATCAATACTTTAACTCATGAATAAATGTAACCTCATCATGGTTGTAGACCAATACAAGACAGATCCATGAGAGGAATAAACAACCATGGCTACTAGAATACAACGTAGATCCATGTGATAGAGGACTCAAAATTTGGACATAGCTACCAGATATACAACTTGTATATCTATGTCATACAGACAAAAATTTGAGCATAGCCACGACCATACAAATGTGGATCCATGCTGGTACTTCATACAATATATCCATCGCAACCTGGGGAGCAAGCTATGAGCGCTTAACAAATACCCAGGGTCTTCATCTCGTCTTCCACAAAGTACAATTCAATTCATGTGATTACAATGTTATGAAGTCGAACATGGTAGAAACCACTTGATTACCAGTCAATGAGGTGAACCGTTAACAAGTGCAAGGGAAATCACCATTGATGTCAATGATTCCCAAGGTTCCCTAGTACAATCTACTGAGTGTGAATAGATGTCTTGGTGTCAAACACCCAGCAGAGTCTTCCAATAAAAGGCCAATGATGTGAACCTTTGTCAATAGTGAGAGAATATGTCATTGCCGCATACAGATCTCAAGGTACTAAATTTGTTTCTAAGACTATTTCCTGGATAATGAGCTGATGTCGATAGGAATAGTCTCATTGAAGGAGGGCCATGATGAATCCCACATCAACAACACAAAACTTGGAACAAAGTTTTGGAATATCGTAGATAATGTAACCATAGGACTGACTCAAAGTGTTGACACAAAGGTTGTTTTAACTACAGAGGTAAACTTCTTTCTTCCTTTGAACATTGGGGGACATGACAAAAGACTTGGAAGCATGACTAGACCAGATAGACAGACAATGCGACAGTGGACAATGCATTCTTTTGAAAAAACTCAAAGGAGTGACATGACTCATGAAAGTGGACCGACTTCTAAGTCAGCTGAATACCTAATTGACTAAATGATATGCAGACAAGTGCCATGTTCAAAGGTGACAAATAAATGCCATTGGATTTGCAAAATGATTCCCTTCCATTAATTCCCCATCATGATTGATGAGTGCCTCTTTTTCATTTTTACAAGTTCAAAGAGTGTAACAAACACTCATTTAAGCTTATCTGAAGACAAGTCCATTCCCATATATTTCAAAAACCTGAGAAAGGAGGGGTTCGACCCCCAAAAAGGTCTCTCAGTGTTTAATTTAGCGAGTCCAATGAAAGAAAACTCAGCATCATTCATATTTAGAGAGTCTGAACAAAGACAAAAGAAAACTCCAAAGGGTCCTTTTTCGTAACATAGTCTATCCGAACCAAAAAAGAGATAACCTACCGTCAGAGAGATGACTCTTCAAATACTTTTACAAGTATGAAGAAGACAAGTACTCGACAATCTTTTCATATTTAGGGAGTCCGAAAAGAGCTTAAAGGAGACTCCATTAGGTCTCTTTTTAATGATGAACATTTTTATGAGCCTAAAAAGAATCAGAAAAAGACTCAGAACTTTGATACTGAGTTCCGAGAGCGTGACCAAAGTATCGAAACAAATGCTCGAGGACTTTTTCCATTTTAAGGAAGTACAAAAAAGTCAAAAACAAACTTCCCATAGATTCTTACTGTTTTCATTTCTACCACTGCAAAACTCAATAGAAAAATTATTTTTAATGAGTCATATGGATGGATTTTATAATGATAATAATCTTAAAATATTAAAATGACATTAAAAAACCTAAAATAGCTATAAAACTTATTTCAAATAGTAAAAATGAAAAACATTTTACTATTTTCCACTAGTCAAGAACATTTGGAGCAACTTTGAACAATATCTTCAGCTACTGATTCCGGGATCCGACCGTCCAATTTGAGCGCCATCGGAGCGAGGTAAAAGATAAAACCCTAAGCTTTTAATTTCAAGCATTTATTTTTTATTTTAGGAGGGTTTTTTTCCATTTTATGCAGGCCCTAATCTTAAAATATGGGCACTGCTCCTGCCCCTTACGAGACATGCGATGCACCATGAAAACTGTGCTTGTAACACTACGCTTCGATGGTTCCATCGCTCTGTGCAAACAAAGCTTAGGAGGTGCTGGACATGAGCTTGGAAAAATGCATGGATAGAAAAAAAACACAAGCTTTTAATTGATTTTGATGATTGGATACGTTTTTAACTAGTTCATTAATGGTTTTTGGTAGGTTTTCAGTGGTCAAAAATGGTGATATGGAAGAAATGACAGCATGATGATGATGATTCCCATGCTGAAAGAAATGTGGGATGTATAGCTGCATTGAGGAACTGCGGCCTCCTCAAGTTCTTCCGCACACCTAGTATGGTGTCTCATGAGAGATTGTTGGAGTATATACTCCATATGTGGAACCCGGAACAACAATACTTAGAAGTGGGGGCACATTTGTTGACCATTGACGTAGAAGACATCTACTTCTTAACTGGGTTGTCGAGACGGGGCGCCCCAATTTCATTGACTGGTTCCCGTGGAGGGGACATGACTACTCAGGCGTTGATTGACCGCCACTGCCTTCCTAGTACTAGAACTTGAGGGAAGAAGATTCCCATCAAGGAAGTAGTGGATCTTCCTCTCCACACTCTTCTTTTTACCATGCAGAGGCTAGCTAAAATCCAAGGGCCTCATCAGGATTCTAGGGCACATATGTTGTATGCGATAGAGGCTATGGCACCTACAGTTTTAAACTGGGCAGAGGCATTGCTACCGGTATTTAAATACCAACTAACCAAGTGTCGGTAGGGAGAAATAAAATAGTTTAGCTATGGTTCTATCTTAGCTTGTTTCTTTTTTTTGAGCGGATCCCACAGTTGAGACCCCGGGTGGTTTTTACTGAACTAAGGGCAAGAGACCTCGTATGTTGAGGTGGGTCAGGATCATGGCCCATACAGGAGCAGGAAGAGGGAAGGTGAATTTGGGGTCCCCATTCTTCCGATGGCTTAGTGACCAGATCCTCATGGTTGAGGATTATGATTATGTAGGAACTGATTTCAAGTGTGACCCTGACCTACCACTTCCACCAGGCGAGCAGTGGGGAGACATGGGTAAGAAAAAAAAACCCTAAGATAGCTATTCATGTTTTTTTCTTTTAATATTTTTTTATTTTTTATGTATAGTAACAAGACCTAGAATTTTCATGAAGATGTAGGAGTTGCACGGCTTGGGGGATCATCCCCACTTGACAGACAAGCAAAAGCTCGATTTGTTCAACGAGGTGATGACCCTATGGGAGAGCTGGAGGAGAGCCTCGATAGGTTAACTTTGGACATACCTGATGCATTTATTGATGATCTCTCAATGCGCTATTAGAGGCACACAATAGGGGTCTAGGTTGCTTCAACCATCTGCTACGTAGGGTAGTGCAGGATATTATGTGATACCATGAGCATCACTAGCTCTTACATGATGTATCACTAAAAGCTTCCATAGCTTCATATTTTTTGTATGATTTTTGCTGCCTGAAAGCCAGAGTGCTTCAAATGAGGTCTCATGACTTATTTTTGTAAAAACACTTATATATATATATATATATATATATATATATATACAGATTTTTGCCTCCGATGTTTATGCTTCAAATGGAAAATATATTTACATGAGTTTTAAATGCTTTTAACTGTTTATTTACAATGTCATGAACCATGTTTATCTTTCATGCTATCAATGAGAAATATACCAATCTAGGATATAATTTGCCAATGAATCAACAACTACATTGTCCACCATAGGGATATAGCTATAAGTAATAAATTCAAATGACCTTTCCAATAAACGTACCCTCCGATAGAGATGGAGTAGTATATGGTTTCTGATGGTGTAAACCTGGTTTAAATGACAAACCACCAATTGTGATTCCATGAATACTACCAAGTCACAAATTCCTCGTGATGCAGCCTCAGTCAAAAGACCTATGAATGATTCATACTCGGCGATATTGTTGGTAGCAGGACCAATACAAATTGCTCCTGAACTCACTATATTATGTGTAGGGGAATACAGAACCCAAGCAGCTGAGGCAAGGTTCAGGGTATGGCGGCAAGCACCATCGGTGAAGCCATAAAAATCCATCTAATCTGTACAACCAAAACATGGTATAAATAGTCTAGACATAAACTCAAAACCATATTGAAAGTACCAAAACATACCGAAAATTCAAATAATGTACATATATACAAGGTACCATACATGAATGATCTAGGCATAGTACCTCTTCAGGTACAACCCATTGCGAGGTTGCCCGAAGGAGATTCCATCATAATCCACGAGCCCATAGGCCCCTTTTTCTAAAACCTTGGAAACGATAAAAGGACAATACCACATTGATTCAAACTTCCCTTTTCCTAGCTTATCATGTCTCTGATCATAAGTCAGGACTAGGTCACCTTCATTAAACACACGAGGTTTAACAGATTTATCATATTGTTCCTTGACACGTTTCTTGTGTGCCTTATTAACCAAGGCAGCATCTCGTCTAGTTTCGTCAAGGTTGGTTAATTATAAAAACCTTTCTTCCTCGGTATAAGTATTAGGGAGAAGTTCAAAGGCAAGTTTCAAAGATAGAATATGAAACTGAATAGGCAGGATAGCTTCTAGTCCATATACTAATTGAAAAGGTGTAAAACCAGTTGTTTTCACTAAAGTTCTATAAGCCCAAAGAGCAGAGAAGAGAGTCCAGTGCTAGTTAGATTTGTGATCTCCAATCATCTAACATAGCATAGTTTTTAAAACTTTGTTAATGGCCTCAACTTGACCATTAGCTTGTGGATAATAGGGGGTTGAGTTTTCATGGATAAAACCCAACTTAGCACTTAACTCTACCATCATCTGATTCTGGAAATGTGATCCATGATCAATGACAATAGACTAAGGAACTCCAAACCTAGCTATTACATGGTTAAAAAGGAAGAGGGCGGTAGTCTTACCATCCTTTTCATATGTAGGCATAGCCTCAGCCCACTTAGTGAAATAATCCATGGCTACTATGATGTAACCATGCCCCCCAGTTGAGGTAGGCTTACAATGCATGAAATCTATCCCCCATTTGGCGAAAGGGCTAACGGCAATGACAAGGTGTAATGGAGCAGGGTTGGTGCACTTTTTCAGGTAAAAGTGTTGACAGGGTGGGCATTTCTTAACAGCCTTATGACAATAGTTAAAAATAGAAGGCTAGAAATAGCCAGCGTGTAGGATTTTCTGAGCTATAGCCATCCCAGAAACATGACCGCCACATGCCCCAGAATGGGAGTCATTAAGAACTTGTTCAGCTTTGTCATGGGAGAGGCATTGTCGGAGAATGGTATCTATACCACGTCTATACAATGTATCATTGAGGATAAGATAGTACTTTACGTGGTGATGAATGCGGCGATGATCCTCATGAGATATAGTAGGCTGAAAACACTGTGTCTGGAGATAAATGATTAAATCTCCATACCATGGGTCAGTTGTGCTTATTAGGAACATAAATTCATTCGGAAAGGAATCACTGGGCTCATAATCTATTAAAGCATAGGGAATATCACACATTAGCTCAGTAAAAACTAATGACTTATTTGAAGTAGCTTTGGCAAATTCAAGGTCAAACTCTTGTACGATAACAATCCAATGGGAATATTTCCCCCCTAGCACCTGACAAGTGAGGATGTAGTACATAGGGTTTTGGTATGTGAGTATAGTAGTAGTGCGAAGCAGGATTTATTGAAGAAATTTTTGGACAGCAATGACCATAGCCAATGCTATCTTCTCCACACATGAGCATCGAGTTTCAAAATCCATAAGATTCTTACTGGTGTAATAAATCATGTTTTCTAGGCCGTTCTATTCCTTTTGAGCTAAAACCATACCGATAGTAGTAGTAAAGGCAACAACATATAAGAGAAAATCCTTCGTGTAATATGGGGGGTGTATGACAGGTGAATGAGTCAGAGCATGTTTGATATTATCGAAGGCTCACTGAACCTGATCATCCTAGAAGAATGCAGTGTCCTTAAGGAGACACATATAACCATGCATTTTCTCAATGAAGTTACAAACAAAACAATGAAGAAAGTTTTCCTTCCCTTGCAAACTTTGGAATTTAAGCAGGTTGGTTGAGGCAGGTAAAGCAAGTATTGCAGCAATCTTTAAGGGATCAATCCAAATACCATCGTTGGAGACTATGAAGCCTAAGAGACACCCCATATTAATGCAAAAAACACATTTGTGTGGGTTCAGCCTTATCTTGTAATGGTGACATCTCAGAAAAATGTCTCTAAGATGTTGAGGACGGTCTTCCCATAGCTATGAGTGCGCAGGGAGATCGTCAAGGTAAGGCACCACAATATTCTTAATGTCGTGAAATGCATAGGACATCGCATGCTGGAATGCGGCTCCAACGTTCTTAATTCCAAAAGGTAACTTCTTGTAGGCAAAGGTTCCCCATGGGCATATAAATGTCATCTTATGGTGATCAGCAGGCAATATCTCAATCTGATTATAGCCGAAAAATCCATCCATAAATGAGAAGATGACACTCCCAACACAGTTATCGATAATATGATCGATGTGTGGAGTCGAAAAGTTGTCCTTGGGACAAGTTTTATTCAAATATATGAAATCAATATAGACTCGAATAGTTCCTTGCTTTTTGATCACAAGAACAATATTCGATACCCATTTCGTCAGGGGTACAGGATAGATAAATCCTGCCTTCAAAATTTTTTCAACTTCATCTTTGATAGCCATAGCCTTTCGCGGATGGACTTGTCTCAATTTCTACCTAATTGGTCTGGTCGTAGGATAGGTTTTGATCTCGTGGACTACAATGGATGAATCTATCCCAGGAATTTATTCATAGGACCAGGAAAAAATATCTTGGAATTCTTTAAAAAGTGCTTTATACTCTTCAGTTTTATCTATTGAACAATTTTTCCCTATGTGAACATGTTCAATAGTTCCAGACTTGACTGATATGTAAATTGGAACCGTTTTGGTAATGTTGCATAAATTACCTTCAGACTCAAAATCTTGCAACAAGATGAGTGTTTGTGGATCGTTGACAATATCAGTACCCAAGAGAGATACAAAATCATTATCTGCCAAACTGGTATTGGGGAGGAATGAAGATCTGTGATGGTGATCCTCCCATACGGATGTACTTGTATTCATAATATCCATTATAGACTCATCCAATGGAAAATTCTAGGAGATATAATATAGATTAGGAAGCAAAGGTTCTAACTAGTAGGGAAGGTGGTAAGGATCCAAAGCCACCAGATGAATATCATCTGTAGGAACATTGAAAACAGATTGGATGGCATCATAAACTGCTTCATGCGGACTGAGGGAGGATGTCTCAACAACTTGTTTACCCTTAGGATCATAATTAAATGAAGAGTTCATATTGACTGTTGTCGTTTCTATGCTAGAAGGAGTTGATGGAAACACGCCCATGAGGGTGGATTCTTTCAACATCCAATCGACTGGTAAGCAGGAGGGGACTGACCTAGAAAAGCGATATTATTCGTCGTAGGAGTGGTAACATCTGGCGTATAGAAACCAAGTTGATCAATTGTTACAATTATTCCCAAATGCAAAAATTGGAGGGCTATAAATACTATTGAAGCGACAAAGGTCATAGCATAAAACCAATTTCTCCCTAACAGAATATTGTAGTCTAATGGGGCATCCACTACTTCCACCTGAATGGAAATAGTTTTGCATTCTAGCTCAACTGGAAGGGTTGGCATGAGACCATAGGGATGGAAACCTCTTCCATCAAAGGCTTTTAGTGTTGTCAGTGATTTTACAAGCTCAGGAGAGCCAATGGATTTCCAACAAGTCAAAGACAAAATAGAGGTTGAAGCACCTTCATTTAGAACAGTCCTAAAGATATTTTTTCCAACTACTCTAGTTATGACTTGAAAATCTAGTTGGTGGGGTAATCTAGGTTTAAGGTTCTTTGGATTGAAATGAATCAAATTTCATGTCACCTGGGTCCATGGATCCCAAAGTGGTTAATAAGTTTTTGCATTGTGTGGGACAACTTTGGAGCACTTCTAAGGTAGACATTGCACATGGTGCCTGAGCTAGGTCTTCTACAACATTATAAAATTGTGCAGCTCAAGGATCAGGGTTAAAAAAATCCTTCCTAAGAGTACTCTTCGGCGGACGCAAAATCATGTCGAGATTAGGATTTTCGATCGTTAGGGGACCATTAGACGAGGATGCAGGAGAACTAGTAGAAGGAGATTTATCAGGAGAAGGTTTCTCAATTTTATTCTCCTCCAGTTTGTCATATGACTGACTTTGAGTTATTATATTAATAGTATCAGATGACATCATTAGAATTTCCTCTGTGGAACTAGAATTTCCCTGGTTAGACATGTGGTCTACCAGCTATTGCTAAGAAGGAAAGGGATCAGTGAGAACTTCCAGTGCGGGGTTACTCTTTAAAAAATTATTGATTTCATCATGTCGAGGACACTCTTTCATGAAGTGATCACCACCACACAATAGCAGGGATACTTAGCTTTCCTTTTTCCTTTATTGTCATTCTCCGGGGTCATAGGTTTGGGGTTTTCCTGTTGGTTTTTGGGTTTCTTTTTCTTACCTTTTCCTTTATTCTTATTACCTGATGATTGCATACTTTGAATAGCATTTACCTCAGCAAAAACCATAGGGTTGGAAGGAGCAAGAGTGGAAGGCTTGGGTTTCTTGGAATCTTTAACCGTTGATAGGGGCTATATTGAACCAATAACTCCATCAACAGGAGTTTCTGCAGGTGGCTTAGCTGGGTCAGTGCTGGGTCAAGGAGCTTGAGGAATGAGGTCGTACAAAGTTCCAGACTAGGAATTGACCAAGTCTAGATATTGTGCGTGACTAATGTTTTTCTCTTTAGTAACATCACCCCCCATAGCCACATCCCAAATCAATGGGTGGCAATAAAGATTTCATAAACCAATCAGCCAAGAGTTGGTCTGGGATAGGAGCTTTAATGAGCCTTCTCTTCCTTCTCCATTCATGAATATGATCTAAAATGTGTGTGGAGGTGTTTTGACGTAGAGAGGTTAAAAGGTCTGTACCCGTTCCATATCGAATGGGTAGTTGAAAGTGTGTGAGGAAAATAGTTGCCAAAGCGCTAAAATTCACAAATGAGTGTTGTGGAAGTTCGATGTACCACTTCGTGGCCATGCCAGTCAAAGTGCATTGGAAGAGTCTTAATTGAATAGAATCATCCATCAAGGAATTAGACAAACACCATACATGGAAAGTCATAATGTCATTTTTGGGATCATCTCCCTGCTTACCATCGAATTTCAGAATATCCGATGGTAACTTGAGTGGAATGGTAGGCCATGAAGAATTGTGTTGGATGGGGTCATTAATCAATTTGGACAAATCAGGCAAGTCCAAAGTTGCTAGGAAAGTTAATTGACAATTCGATTCAACATATTGGTAATACTGATAAAGCATGTAACCACAAGTAGGACCGTAAGTAGACTGATACACAGGTTGTTGAAAAGGCTGATGGGGTGATGAACCTACAGAAGATGGAACTCCAAGGTTAGGGCCGCTAGGACCACCATAGGCAATAGGAGGATTAGGAGGATTAGGAGGAGGACCGCCAGGACCTCAAGGACCACCAGGACCTCTGGGGCCACCAGGACCACCAAGAGGCAAACCACCAAGACGTCCAGGACCACCAGGAGGAGGACCATTGGGACCTCCAGGACCACTAGGAGGAGGTCCTCCAGGACCTCTGGGACCACTAGGAGGAATGAACCACCATAATGTGTCCCTTCGAGACCTGCAGATGGAGGACCTCCATAAGGCGGCCCTCCAGCACCTCCAGCCATATGAATAGGTATTCCTCCTAATGCTGGCATGTAGGACTAGTTGGGTTGCCCCCATGGAGTAAAAGTATTTCCAAGATATGGAATTCCAGTGTATGACATGCCTATATGTGTGGGTTGGTAATTCATATTTGCTACAAGTACTTGATTTGTTGGGTAACCATACCCTAGGAATCTTGACTAACAACAGGTTGTGCCACTAAGGGTTGACCTAAACTCAATGGAGGGTTAACTATATTCATATGAGGAATGTAAATCATGGATTTTCCTGCATTAGAGGCCTATCTATTATGAGTAACAACTCCACTAGAAGTTAACGCAGATGATACCGAGGGTTTCCCCCTGGCACTATAAGTTACTGACACAACTGGAGTTGAAGGTTGCCCCTCCACCCTAGAAGACCTAGGAGGACTAGAAACGAACCTAACATTTGCAACCGTGGGATCGACAGTTGGACCTAGGTGTTTTGAAGTCTCAACAGGATCAATAGGTTTCATAAAATTAGCTAGTGAATGATATCCTTCTAGCCAAGGGTCCATATTACTGGGAAGAAGAGCTGACATAGGTTCTTTATGAGGGATTGGGGTTTCTAAGATAGTATCTAGTCTTTGCATTCTCTCCTGAAAATATTGTGCACAGTGAATCACCGATTGAATTTATCTATATTTCTCTTCACTTGGTGAAGAATGTTTAGGAGTCCTACGTACTCCAAATGAGGCAATGGCTTGTCCCATAGAGGTTCCCCAAAATGGAGCATCTGGACCATAATATGGATGAACAGGACTATCAACACGACCTTCCATAGGACCATGGAAAGAAGTGTCACCGACAGGAGGTTGTTGAGCCAAGATATTTGTATAAGAAGTGAAATGGTCTCCACTTTCTACAAATATATTCTCTTCCACAGGGGAAGTAGTTGTAGTTCCTTGGTCAGTAGCTTCCATTGGACCTTCTCCTGTAACGGGAGGAAAGTCGGGTGGTAAGCCCCGTGTTCTTCTAGACTGTTTCAAATTAAACTCATCTAGATTGCACAGTTCCTATTCTAAACTAGGCTTTCAAAGCTAAGAAAAAACAAACCAAAAGTTTTCTCCTACTCAAGCTACATGCTAACAAGCAAATTCAAATGATAGGATGAGCTCAAATGGTCGGTCTCTCACTAAGATTTTCAAACAGGTGCAACTTGCGATATACCACAAGGGTACATGCGTAGTAATCTCCCCAAATGTTGTTTTCGGTGTATTTCTCCACACAAGACGGCCAAAGGGATTTTCTTAGATAGACAGGGTATCCTAGTGGGGTCTCCCGATATACACAAGGTACATGGGAGCTCAAATCGGTAGTAGTGTTTTCTAATGCACAACCATTCACAAGGGGCCTTCCGATATACAATCAAGTATGTGAAGTACCTTTCTATATACCTCAAGGGTATGTGAAAGGCCGTTTGATATACCAATGGTATGTGGAAGAACCGCGCAAGTCCCAGGATGTAGTGCGGACAAGTAACGACAACTCCTACGCTTAATGACACCCGAACACGTCTCTAACCTAACACTCAAATTTCTATAAAAATTTTAAGCCTATAAATATCATTAATTTTAAAGTGGATGCTTAGGTGAATGCATGAGGTTTTGATAGAAAAGTAAAACCATACAGATATGAAATGCAAGTTCATTCACTTTACCATTCAGTATGCCTAGTTGTGGGATGAGAGAGGTTGTTTTTCTTTTCAATTTTGCTTTTAAAACCAAAAAATTCCCCAAACAACTATAAAAAATGCTTTTTCTGAGCATACAATCAAATACCACTTTTCTTCAAATCAACTCTTTTTGAAAGCACATATGTAGGGTAATATCTCTTTTCAAATGAAAAAGAAAGATAAACAACACTCAAATATGCATACGCAAGCTATATTTTCAATTTTTCCTAAAGCATGGAAAGATATAACTTAAACTATTGATATTTTTTCATTTTGATGAGATAATGATGCAAAAGTGACAAAAGAACAAAGGAGTCCTGAAAGCTTGTGAGGCTAATCAGAGATCCAATGGCTTAGGCTCAATGAAATAATAACCTAATCTCAACAAATTTTCTTTTTAAAGAGAAAAGAAGTCTTTCTCACACTTACAAGAAATTGAAACAAGCAAACTAATCTAAGGGAGTCTTTCTTTTCAGTGATAGTCTATAACAAGCAGAGATCTAATCTGACCTATAGTTTCCAACTAACTCCTTTCAAGAAAAAACAAACTTACAAGTAGTAATGAATGATGAATCTAGCCTAGCTTTTTTATTTAAACAAACAAGCAATTTCCACATAAAAAATCCATATTTCAATCACTGAAGCAAGTTCAAACAAGTCTGGATAAGACCAATTAAACACACCAAATCCAAAAAATAACAAATTTTTTACAAAAACTTGAAAAAATCAAAGTCTAGGATAGGCCTACCTGGCACTGCATAGATGAAGTTGTTGATAGGTGGTTTTGAGGCAGAACCGCTTCTTGCTCACTGGATTCAGGCGGTGGTACCTCCTATGGCTAACTGGACTCAGGCAGTGGCACCGCTTCTTGCCAAAGGTGCATGTCCGATTCTTTGTAACAACCCAGAAAGTAGGGGAGCGAAAAATCAATTTAGAAATGTCAAAAACTTCACAAAAACTGATGAATCAACCACAATACATAGCACAAAAAGTTAAGGTGTCTCAGATCTAAAGAGATCTGAAGATTTCAAACCAAACTTCAATAGATTAGATGTAGATCTAACTGCAAAGATAAGAGGCTGGAGCTTGGATTCAGACAAGAGTGGTTCAGAAACTAAGGAAGAACAAGACGGTTCTATCCCTAGCAGAGTTTCCAAATTTGTTATCAGGAATATATCACCTTCTGTGGACAGAAGTTGTTCCTTTGGTCTGAATGGTTCAGATCCAGAACAAATGAGTGAATAACTCAATTGAAGACCTTCCCTGAACATTATAGACGCCTTGAATGTAACTCTGATGAAGGACATGTATACCTGTAAAACATATCAAACATACAAAGACATCAAAGCTACCATAAAATAATCTACACATCCATATTAGTGACTAAGGAATCCAATAACATATATGTGAGATTAACACAACAAACATGTGCGAAGGAAATCAACCTTGCATTAGAAAATAAATGAAAGAGCTTACAACCATGCACCTCAGTGTCGATATAGTCCTTCATAAGACTAGCACCTTTTCCTCAATAGCTCCAACTTTCTCCACAATTTCTTTCTCATGGATTAAGCCAGGGTATCAATTCAACAGCATAACTTTACTATTCTTCTCTCTCCCTCAACCATGGAGTATGAGCTTGTATTTATAGGGCTCAAATGGATAGGATGGTTGAGATATTGGTGGGTGAGGTGGCCACAATATCCTACAAAGGGGGATCTCGACCTTAACCAACCTAGGTGAGTAGGGATAAGGTTAGACACGAGGCTCTTGTTCTAGAAGCCTCGAGAAACCTCCTTTTTTTCACTTTTTTACCAAGGGCACCACTTATACCCCTTTATGAAAGAGAGGTGATGGGTAGGAACTGCGCCAAGAACATAGGTTAAAGGTGGTGGCACCGCCTGGTTCTCACACAGTAAGGGTGGTGCTGCAATTTTGTATGTTGGAATCAACACTTAGAGTAGGATTCACTTCAAGTTTGGGATTTGAGGGAAAATTTCTTATGTGAGGGATCCTATCACATGCTGGTGACATATTTTGAGTGTAATAGTGAGAGACTTGGATTGTCGATTCCTTCACAAATAATGAACGGATTATAACCTTGAATTTATTGGGTGAGCTAGATGAAATATGACCGTCGACTTTGATCATACCACAGCCGATTTGGAACTTTATTATTTAATCAATGTTATAGACAATGATATCATCATTAACTATTAAATTCCCCCCTCTCTGTGCATACTAGGATTAACATATAAAATCATAGATACTCAAATCAATGGTTCCCACAGTAACTTCACTCTCTCTTTGTATTTTTTGATCTTAAGAAATATTTTAGCACAATGAAAATGTACTTCAAACCATTATGTCACTTACTAGATATGATACTCTGTCGACATTTATTCGTAGTATACTACTCAGCGCATAGGATTACCAATTTTATTAACTTTCAGAAGGAATTTTAAATACACAGTCAGGTTTCTTTCATTCATGGGAAGATATGTCACAGAGCCTCTCTCATAGAACTCTATTCCTCTGTCAAATCTCACACACCTCTATCTTTGTCCCCCTACCTTTGTCTTCCCAATTCAAATTACAATACAAAAATCTAACAACTAACTAACTCTGTTTCACGAATGAAGGGATTTCTATTTGTAGAAAAATAAATTCCTACCATTATTCAACAATAATCCTAATCTAGCTTGATCTCCTCATAGAAACTATCAAAATTCCACTTATCCCCACTTCCCATCAACACTAACAACAAATCAACTTTGTCTACATATTCAACAAATAATAAAAACATTAATAAACAATTTCTTCAAACTCTAGGACAATCTGTCCCTTTGTCAAGCCACAACATGTGACCATCTTTTCACATTGCTAACTTTTTCATGATGCTCCTACATCGGCCTCCCTAGATAGAAAAATTATGGTCTCCATGTCATATGCATCCCTTGTCCATCTACCTAGACTCTAAACATTATGTTGTAACTGTCCACAACTTTTACCATCATCACATTTCATTTATGATCTCAACTTACCAGTTTTCCACACTTTATATTGCAGTATTCCATTGCATTCACCTATAACCTCTTATTTAGTCAATGAATTTAAACAATTAAACCCTTTCTTATGTCTACTATACATTCTCCTAAAATATTTCAACATGAGTCTCCATAATTCATTAATCTCCTTATCCAATTCTACACATTCACCTTTAAGTTGTTGACCACTTCCTTCTACCACCCTTATATCCTTAATTTCCTTGACGACGTCTCCCTCTACAATGTTAATTTGCTTCTCCTGAACTTTAATTTTACTTTCAAGAAGTAATTTCAACTTTTTTTATGGCAGTATCCTTTTTCTATACCAACAAACATATCATAAGTTTGTAAACTAGTATTTTCTCCTGTATCAACCAAGACTTGAGACACTTTTCCATCACTAATTGCAATCTCACTTCCATACTCAAGGTCCCTTAGCAAATACTCCAGCAACTCAATTTCCCTTTGATATCTTTCAAATTCCTCATCATAATGTTGATCATAATCTTCTGCTTCCATTCTAACTTCATCTTCTATCTCAACAATATTGTGTTGCTCGAGATCTTCTACCGTCCTTACTACAGTCACCATTTCAGGCTTCAAATCACATTCCACGGCTTCACCTCTATTATTTTCCTTCAAGACAATCTTTTGTTCAACAACTCCATACTGTGACAACATAAGTCCATCTTTAATATGAGACATCCAGGCATCATTCTTCTTTACTTCAGTTTGATCTTCAAAAGCAATCTCTTGCTTTCAACTCACTTCATACTTTCCTCTATCTACACACAGATTTGTATCATGATCATTCAAATATTTGAACACAATTTCTTCACTCTATTTTCTCAAGGATTCAATATCCTTGGAAGCTCCTTTTTCATGCTTATCATCCATGAAAACTTCCACATCTCCCTTCAATTCTAATTTTGCAAATTGAATGCCTACCTTCTACTTCTCCAATCTCTGTTCCAAAATATTTAATTCATGGTATAAGCTTACCATCTCATCTAGAATTTATCCCAAGTTCTTTGCATAATCCTCATTATTTTCTTCCTCTGCATCAACTATCAACCAACTTTTTTTTATCTTGACTGTTTTTAAGATTAACAGTCCACAATGACTGTGTATCCTCCACAAAATCTTCTATATTACCATCCAGTAGATTCCCTTCCTAGGCATAAGCCTTAAAGGATTTTCCACTACCTACAAAATATTTTATAGAAGCATCTAACAACTGTTCTTCCTCCTTCATTAGAATATTCTATGAATCTCCTTTCATCTTTTTAAAATCTAGAATTTTTCTTTTCTCCTCTTATGTGACAACATTATGTAGTTGTCTTTATTCAATGCATCCTGCATTCACACACAAAATATTAGTTTTAAAATCATGAGACTCTAAGACCCCATTTGACGATCTCATCATCAACTCTTCTGGCTAACCTTCATTGCTAGAATACTCCATAGTATTATTTTTTATTTTTATATCCATTCCATCATTTCCCTGGGAAAACTTCCTACTTCATGTTCACATGAATGGACTTCTTCCTGCTTTATCAACATATTTTCAAGATCGGTTTTCTTGATCACTTTATCCTTACTCAAAACTAATGATTGTTGTATCTCTTCTATTGCAATGAAATGCAAACCATTGCACTTTATTCATTTTCATTACACATCCAACATATAGGTCTTCACTACTTATTTGAATCAGCTTTGTTAATTTACTAATCCTTTCTTTAATCTCAATATACTCTTTATCAAAATCCTTTTGACTTTCCTTCTGAATCTCCTTCAGCTGAACATCTTCCTTCACTTGACTATAATCCTTCTCTGTATTCTTCATATGACTATGGATAGTCATCTTCCTTCCTAATTCCATGATCATGTCAAAGTACCATCTTTCATCTGTCTTATTTAAAGAAACTGCATGACCAAAATCAATGATCTTCTTTTTTTCCCGTGTGACAATTCCAAATGATTGTATGTTATATTCTGAGTTTCTACAACCTGCAAACACACACCAATCGTTAGTTTCAAAATCATAAGGATCCATAGCCTCTTTTTTTGTCTCAAACATCATCTCTATCAAATGGTTTTCATACTTCCAAGGATCCATGAAAAAATTATCTAGTCCCATGTTTTCATCCTCATCACCACTCCCACTAAGAATAGATCCTTGTTTAAGTTCACATAAGTAAAAATCTTCCTCAAAACACAACTTATGCTGCAACTCAACTCTTCTGAGTTCTTCTTCTAGATAAACACTTGTTTCATGTCTCAGCCTGCTCTACAGCTGACTCCACTTGATTCCTTTCTTCTGAATAATCCAACCATATCTTTGGTTTTCCATATCCCTTTGTATGGACTCTCCCATCATCTCTAACTGTACCTTCATCTCATCTATTTCTCTATCAAGATTTTCCATCCTTGATCTTTCATAGTCTCTCTTAGATATTTTACTAGGACTATCAGTAGCCATAGTATTCTTTCCTTCATAATATCCTCTGTGTTAATTATGAATTGTAAACAATCCATCTTCACAAGTTGATTCTATCAACCTATTTGTAGATATCGCACTAAGACTTCCCATGCTTAGTATTCTGCTTTCATCTCTTCTAATTTCTTTCTTCTGGTTGTGACTTCTCACTAAACCCTTAAGATAACAATCAGTGGTCATCTTTTCTTCTTTGATCCATGGAATCATCTTGATCCACCTTGTGAGCTGCAAAAAAACTCTTCTATATCTGTTACAACTTTAATACTTGTCCCTAGTACCAAGTCATATTCTTGGTGATTCTTCTTATTCTTGTTTTTTCACACAGAACCTCCTTTTGAGCACTCCTACTCTTCAACTTTAAAAGCTGCTAGGTTGTTCCTTTCTTCAATCTGCTCACCTCTCTTGGAGAACTACATTCATCCTCCCTTCTCTAGCAATACATTCTCTTGTCTAGGTTCAATCACAAACATTCTTTCTCCTCACCTTTATCCACTAAGGATTTTTCCTTATTCCTTTTGCACTCAATTGCTTATTTTCTCCTGTCACTACTTGAAATCAGTTAATCTTTTCACAAAATAATTGATAAGTGCAAACCCTTAACTCTTGGCCAATTTATGCTTCAGCACATGCAACTGCTGCAACTTTTCCTTTCAGTGTTCTCTTCAAACAAGAACACACTCTCTTGAAATTTATTCTTTCAACACACTCTATCCTACATTTCTTCTAAGGTTTAAAATCTTTCAAGAATACTTCAAATCTCTTTCTCAATCACAAATTAACTCTGTAATCAGCAGTTCATCATACAAATAAATACAACAACTAAAAACACCTTACTTGGATAAACTTTCCAACTTGCAATGCTCAAATTAGGAGTCCTTTCTTCTCAAGGACTCCTGATGAACTACAATATCACCCTTTGCAACAAGCAAGTTTCTTTCACCTTGCCACTATACCTCACCAAAAATCCCTCCTGAGCTTTGTCTCTAGGCATCTACTAGTTCCTTTTTGTTCAAAACCTCTTGAGTATTTAATAATTCTCTTTAGGGTTCCCTCTTGTAGTCACACTCTCATGAGAACCTCGCTAGTCTCACTCTTTTCCAAATCTCAAACTGGAAATACCATCAGTACCAGCTTTCCTCCTTAGCACTCTATCTTAAGTGTTTCATCTCTTGAGAGAATAAACAACCCTTCAAAAAAATGTATAAAACTGTGCATATTTAATTAGAGATTCCTTCAGATTCCAAACCTGATCTTTCCACAACCTCACTGCATTTCTACTACTTCCAATAATTCTCCAAAGAGTGAACCTTTGGCTCTGATACCAAAACTGATGGCATCCTGCAAGCTAGGAAAAATATCAATTATGGCAACAAGAGATTTAAGATCATTAAATTAGGAACTGTAGCCAAATCTACCTTTTTTTCCTATGTCTATACGAATTCACTAAGTATGTCAAATTTGTAGTATTTCACATTTAAAACTTAAGCGTAGGTGTCAGTCCCATCATCTAATGCATGACCACAACTTTAAGGCTTAATAGCGTATCGAAATTAGCACAAGTCAATTTTCAAACAAAAGTTTGGTATGCGATATCCAATCGCACACTGGCACCTCCAATACCCCAAAATGGTTTCAGTTTTCATCGAACTGATGGGCATGATTTATTCACCTCGCAATTATGATTACGATTTAGGATTTGGGTCGTTGATCTCAAGTTTATCAATACAAAAAAATCTTGACTATTCAAATTCAATTAACTAAACAATAACACCACTGCGTAAGAGACCTAGATTGTCGATTCCTTCACAATTTATGAACCAGTTAAAACCCTGAATTCATTGGGTGAGCTAGATGAAATACGATCATCGGCTTTGATCATACCACCACCCATTTGGAACTTTATCCTTTAATTGATTCTATAGACAGTGATATCACCTTTAACTATTAAATTCCTCCATCTCTATGCATACTAGGATTAACATATAAAATCATAGATACTCAAATCAATGGTTCCTAGTGTCGCTTCACTCTCTCTTTGTATTTTTTCAACTTAATACATCTTTCAGCACAATGGAAATGTAATTCAAACCATTATGTCTCTGACTTGATATGATACTCCGTCGACAACTATTCATTGTATACTACTCAACGCATAGGATTGCCAATTTTATTAACTTTCAGAAGGAATTTTAAATACACAGTCGAGTTTCTTTCATTCATGAGAAGATATGCCACATAAAATCTCTCATAGAAATCTCTTCCTCTCTTGAATCTCACACCCCTCTATCTCTTTCCCCCTACCTCTATCTTCCCAATTCGAATTAAAATACATAAATCTAACAAGTAACCAACTCTCTTCCACGAATGAAGGAATTTTTATTTTTAGAAAAACAACCTCCTACTATTATTCAACAAACTACCTAATATGGCTTAATGTCCTCACAGGAGTATCAAATTTCACCTTATCCCTAATTTCCCTCAACAATGACAACAAATCAACTTTGTCTACATATTCAGCAAATAATAAAAAACATTAATAAACAATTTCTTCAAACTCTTGGACTATCTGTCCCTTTTTGAAGCAACAACAGGTGACCAACTTATCACATTGCTAACTTTGTCATATGCATCCATTGTCCATCTACCTGGACTCCAAACCTTGTGTTGTAATTATCCACTACTTTTACCATCATCACATTTTATTTCTAATCTCAACTTACGAGGTTTCCACACTTTATATTGCAATCTTCCATTGCATTCACCTGCAACCTCTTCTTCAGTTAATGAATTTAAACAATTAAACCCTTTCTTATGTCGATTATACATTCTCTTGAAATATTTCAACATGAGTCTCCATGATTCATTAATCTCCTTATCCAATTCTGCACATTCACCTTTAAATTGTTGACTACTTCCTTCTACCACCCTTACATCCTAAATCTCCTTGATAACATCTCCCTCTGCATTGTTCATTTGCTACTCCTGAACTTCAATTTTACATTCAAGAAGTAATTTCAACTTTTTGAATGCAGTATCATATTTATCCTTTCCTTTCTCTATACCATGAAACATATAATAATTTGTAAACTAGTATTTACTCCTATCTCAACCAATACTTGAGACAATTTTCCATCACTAAATGCAATCTCACATCCATACTCAAAATCCCTTAGCAAATACTTCAACAACTCAATTTCCCTTTGACATCTTTCAAATTCCTCATCACAATGTCGATCATAATCTTTTGCTTCCATTCTAACTTCATCTTCTATCTCAACAATATTGTGTTGCTCGATATCTTCTACCTTTCTTACTACAATCACCATTTCAAGATTCAAATTACATTCCACAGCTTCACCTCTCTTATTTTCCTTCAATACAATCTTTTGTTCAACAACTCCATACTGTGGAAACACAACTCCATATTTAATATGAGAGAACATGGCCTCATTCTTGTTTACTTCAATTTGATCTTCAAAAACAATCTCTTGCTATTAATTCACTTCATGCTTTCCTCTATCTGCATAGAGATTTGTATCATGATCATTCAAATCTTCAAAAACAAATGATTCACTATGTTTTCTCAAGGATTCAATATCATTGGAAGCTCCTTTTTCATGTTTGTCATCCATGAAAACTTCCTCATCTCCCTTCAATTCTAATTTTGCAACTTGAATTCCTACATTTTGTTTTTCCAAAATATTTAATTCATGGTATAAGATTACCATCTCATCTGGAATTTCTCCCAAGTACTCTACACAATCCTCATTATTTTCTTCCTTTGCATAAGCTATCAACCAGTTTTTTTTATCTTGATTGTTTTTAAGATTAATAGTCCATAATAACTGTGCATCCTCCAAAAAATATTCTATATTACCATCCAGTTTATTCTCTTCATGGGAATCATCCTTCAAGGATTGTACACTACCTATAAAATATTTTACAACAACATCTAACAGCTATTCTTCCTCCTTCATCAGAAGATTTTGTGAATCTCCTTTAATCTTTTGAAAATCCAGAATTTTGTGTTTCTCCTCTTCTGTGACAACATTGGGTAGTTGTCTTTCTTCAATGTATCCTGCATTAACAAATAAAATATTAGTTTTAAAACCATGAAACTCTAAGGTCCCCTTTGACGATCTCATCATCAACTCTTCTAGATGACCTTCATTTCTAGAATAATCCATAGGATTCTTCTTGATTTTTATGTCGATTCCATCAATTTCCCTTGGAAAAAGTCCTACTTCATGTTCACATGAATGGACTTCTTCATGCTTTATCAACCTGTATTCAAGCTCAACTTTCTTGAGATGTTTATCCTTACTCAAAACTAATGATTGTTGTATTTGCTTCTTCTGCAATGAAAACCATTGCACTTTCTTCCTTTTCATTACCAATCCAACATACAGGTCTTCACTACTCATTTAAATCAGCTTTGCTAATCTACTAATCCTTTCTTTAATCTCAATAAACTCTTTGTCAAACTCCTTTTGACTTTCCTTCTGAATGTCCTTCAGATGAACATCTGCATTGACTTGACTGTAATCCTTCTTTGTATTCTTCATATGCATATGGATAGTCATATTTCTTCCTAATTCCATGACAGTGTTAAAAGAATTTCTTTCATCTCTCTTATCTAAACAACCTACATAACCACAATTAGTCATCTTCGTGTTTTCCTGTGTGATAGATCCAAATGGTTTTCTTTCATATTTTGAGTTTGTACAACAGACAAACACACATCAATGATTAGTTTCAAAATCATAAGGCTCAATAGCCTCTTTTTTTGTCTCAAACATCATCTCTCTCAACTGCTTTTCATTATTTAAAGGATCCATGAAACCATTATATAGTCCCAGCTATTCATCCTCATCACCACTCTCACTAAGAATAGATACTTTTTCAAGTTCACATAATTAAACCTCTTCCTCAGCACACATCTTATGTTGCAACTCAGCTCTCATGATTTATTCTTCTAGATGAACAATTGTTTCATGTCTCAGCCTTCTCTGCAGCTGACTCCACCTGATTCCATTCTTCTAAAGAATCCAACCGTATCTTTAGTTTCCCTTATCCCTTTGTATGGAATCTCCCATCATCTCTAACTCTACCTTCATCTCAGTTATTTATCTATCAATATTTTTCCTCCTTAATACTTCATAGTCTCTCTTAGAGATTTTACTATGACTATCAGTAGCCATAGTATTCTTTCCTTCATAAACTCCTTTTTTTTCACTATGAACTACAAACAATCCATCTTCACAAGTTGATTTTTTCAACCTTTCTATAGATATCGCACTAATCTTTCCCATACTTAGTCTTCCACTAACATCTATGCTAATTTATTTCTTTTGATTGCGACTTCTCTCTGAACCCTTAAGATAACCATCAGTGGTCATCTCTTCTTCTTCTCTCCATGGAATCATCCTGATCCAACTTGTCAGCTGCAATAAACCTCTTCTATATCTATAACAATTTTAATACTTTCCCCTAGTACCAAGTCATCTTCTTGGTGACTCTTCTTATTCTTGGTTCTTCACATAGAACCTCCTCTTTAGCACTCCTACTCTTCAAATTTCAAATCTGTTAGGTTGCTTCTTTCTTCAATCGACTCACCTATATTGAAGAACTACAGTCAGCATGCTTCTCCAGCAATACACTATGTTGTCTAGGTTCAATCACAAACCTTCTTTCTCCTCTGCTTTATCCACTAAGGATTTCCTTATGCCGTCTGCACTCAAATGCTTATTTTCTCTTGTCACTAACTAAATTCAATTAATATTTTCACAAAATAACTTATAAGTACAAACCCTTACCTCTTGGCCAATTTATGCTTCAGCACATGCCACTGCTGCAAATTTTCCTTTCACCGTTCTCTTCAAATAAGAACACAGTCTCTTGAAATTTATTCTTTCAATACACTTTGTCCTGCCTTTCTCCCAAGGTATAAAATATTTCAAGGATACTTCAAAGGTTTTTTTCAATCACAAATTAACTATGTAACTAGCAATTCATCATACCAATAAATACAACAACTAAAAACACCTTACCTCAATCAACTTTCCAACTTGCAATGCTAGAATTCCAAGTCCTTTCTTCTTAGGGACTCCTGATGAACTAAAATCTCAGTCTCTAAAACAAGCAAGTTTCTATCACCTTGCCACTATACCTCACCAAAAATCCCTCCTGAGCTTGGTCTCTAGGAATCTACTGGTTCCTTTCTGTTCAAAACCTTTTTAGTATTTAATACTCGTCTTTAGGCTTCCCTCTTGCAGTCACACTCTCATGAAAACCTCACTTGTCTCACTCTTTTGCAAATCTCAAATTGGAAAATACCTTCAATACGAGCTTGCTATGGAATTTTTCATCCACCCTTTGTTCTACTCTTTCTTAATGCAGAAACCCTCCTTAACACTCTATATTAAGTGTTTCATCTCTTAAGATCATCAACAACCCTTCAAATAAACGTATACATCTCTGCATCTTTAATAAGAGATTCCTTCAGATTCCAAAACTGATATTTCCACAACCTCATTACATTTCTGATACTTCCAATAATTCTCCAAAGAGATAACCTTTGGATTTGATACCAAAATTGATGGCATTCTCCAAGCTAGCCAAAATATTGATTATGGCAACAAGAGAGTTAAGGTCATTAAATTTGGGACTGTAGCCAAATCTGGTTTTTTCCCCTACGTCTGTCGTACTTCACTAAGTATGTTAAAAGATTAGTATTTCGCATTTAAGAATTAAGTGCTAGGTATCAGTCCCATCATCTAACGCATGAACACAACTTTAAGTATTAAGATCCTATCAGACTCAATACAAGGCATTTTTCAACCAGAAGTTTGGAATGCGATATCCAAATGCATACTGACACCTCCAATAGCCCAAATCAATTTTGGTTTTCATCGCACTGCTGGGCATGAGTTATTCACCTCGTAATTCTGATTGTGATATAGGATTTGGGTCGTCGATCTCAAGGTTATCAATACCAAAAAATATTGACCATTCAAATTCAATTAACTAAACAATAACACCACTGTGTAAGAGACTTGGATTGTCGATTCCTTCACAATTAATGAACAGGTTAAAACCTTGAATTCAATGGGAGAAATAGATGAAATATAATTGTCGACTTTGATCATACCACCACCAATTTGGAACTTTATCCTTTAATCAGTGCTTTAGACAATGATATCACCTTTAACTATTAACTTCCTCCCTCCCTGTGCATAGTAGAATTAACATATAGAATAATAGATACTCAAATCAATGGTTTCGATTGTCGCTTCACTCTCTCTCTCTTTATTTTTTCAACTTAAGAAATATTTTAGCACAATGAAAATGTAATTCAAACCATTTTTTCATTTACTAGATATGATACTTTATCGATAAGTATTCGTAGTATACTACTCGACACATAGGATTTCCAATTTTATTAACTTTCAAATGGAATTTTAAATATAGAGTTGGGTTTCTTTCATTCATGAGAAGATATGCCACAGAGCCTCTCTCACTAAACTCACTTCCTCTCTCAAATATTACACCCATCTATCTCTATCACCCTACCTCTATATGTCCAATTTGAATTACAATACATAAATCTAACAACTAACCAACTCTCTTCCATGAATGAAGGGATTTCTATTTTTAGAAAAACAACTTCCTACTATTATTCCACAAACTACCTAATCTGGCTTGATATCCTTACAGGGGTATCAAAACGCCACTTACCCCTAATTTCCCTCAACACTAACAACAAATATACTTTGTCTACATATTCAACAAATAATAAAAACATTAATAAACAATTTCTTCAAACTCCAAGACTATTTGTCCCTTTGTCAAGCCACAACACATGCCCATCTTGTGAGATTGCTGACTTTGTCATGATGCTCCTGCATTAGACTCCCAAGATAGAAAATTTATGACCTCCAGGTCATATGCATCCATTTTCCATCTACGTGGACTCTAAAGCGCGTGTTGTAATTCTCCACTTCTTCTACCATCATCACATTTCATTTCTGATATCAAATTACGAGGCCTCCAAAATTTATATTGTATTATTCCATTGCATTCACCTATAACCTCTTCTTCATTCAATGAATTTAAACAATTAAACCCTTTCTTATGGCGATTATACATTCTCTTGAAATATTTCAACATGAGTCTCCATAATTCATTATTCTCCTTATCCAATTCTACACATTCACCTTTAAGTTGTTGACTAATTCCTTCTACCACCCTTACATCCTTAATGTCCTTGAGAACATCTCCTTGCAATGTTCATTTGCTTCTCTTGAAATTCAATTTTAATTTCAAGAAGTAATTTAAACTTTTTTACTGCAGTATCATATTTATCTTTTCCTTTCTCTATACCATCAAACATATCATAAGTTTGTAAACTAGTCTTTACTACTATCTCAACCAATACTTGATACACTTTTCCATCACTAACTGCAATCTCACTTCCATACTCAGGATCCCTCGTCAAATACTTCAGAAACTCAATTTCCCTTTGCAATCTTTCAAATTCCTCATCACAATGCCAATCATAATATTATGCTTCCATTCTAACTTCATATTCTATCTCAACAATATTGTGTTGCTCAAGATCTTCTACCTTCCTTACTACAGTCACCATTTCAGGCTTCAAATTACATTCCACTACTTCACCTCTCTTATTTTCCTCCAAGACAATCTTTTGTTCAACAACTCCATACCGTGACAACATAAATCCATCTTTAATATGAAACATCAGGGCCTCATTCTTCTTTACTTCAATTTGATCTTCAAACACAATATCTTGCTTTGAAATCACTTCGTACTTTCCTCTATCTGTACACATATTTGTATCATGATCATTCAAATCTTCGGACACAAAACTAATGACTATTGTATCTGCTTCTACTGCAATGCAAACCATTACACTTTATTCCTTTTCATTACCCATCCAACATACAGGAATTCACTACTCATCTTAATGAGCTTTGATAATTTACTGATCCTTTCTTTAATCTCATTAAACTCTTTGTCAAACTCCTTTTGACATTCCTTCGAAATTTCATTCAGCTGAACATATTCCTTGACTTGATTGCAATCCTTCTTCATATTCTTGATATGACTATGGATAGTCATCTTCCTTCCTAATTCCATTACAGTGTCAAAGGACTCTCTTTCATCTCTCTTATATAAAAAACCTACATGACCACAATTAGTCATCTTCTTATTTTCTTTTGTGACAGTTCCAAATGATTGTTTGTCATATTTCGAATTTGTACAACCTGTAAACACACACCAATCATTAGTTTCAAAATCATAAGGCTTCATACTCTCTTTTTGTCTCAAACATTAGCTCTCTCAACTGGTTTTCATCCTTCCAAGGATCCATGAAACCATTAGCTAGTCCCATCTCTTCACCCTCATCACCACTCTCACTAAGACTATATCGTTGTTTAGGTTCACATAAGTAAACCTCTTCCTCGGCACACATCTTATGCTACAACTCAGCTCTTCTGAGTTCTTCTTCTAGTTGAACACTTGTTTCATGTCTCAGCTTGCTCTACACCTGACTCCACATGATTCCTTTCTTCTAAAGAATCCAACCATATCTTTTGTTATACATATCCCTTTGTGTGGACTCTCCCATCATCTCTAATTGTATCTTCATCTCAGCTATTCTTTCTCAATATCTTCCCACCTTGATCTTTCAAAGTCTCTCTTAGATCTTTTACTATGACTATTAGTAGACATAGTCTTCTTTCCTTCATAAAATCCTATGTGTTCATTATGAACTGCAAAAAATCCTTCTTCACAAGTTGATTATTTAAACATGTCTATAGATATCTCACTAAGCCTTCCCATGCTTAGTCTTCCACTAACACCTCTGCTAATTTATTTCATCTGATTGTGACTTCTCTCTGAACCCTTAAGATAACCACTAGTGGTCATCTCTTCTTCCATCTGTGGAATCTTCTTGATCCACCATCTGAGTTGCAAAAACCTCGTCTATATATGTAACAAGTGTAATACTTGTCCCCAGTACCAAGAATCTTCTTGGTGACTCTTCTTCTTCTTGGTTATTAACAGAAAACCTCCTCTTGAGCGCTCCTTATTTTAAGCTTTCAAAGCTGCTATGTTTCTTTGAAAGGAGTCATGTCCTTAACATATCTATGAGGATATATGTTATGTATGTAGTTGGCACAGTTAAGTGCCTCAGCCCATAGTTTAGAAGGAAGAACCCTTGCATGCAACATCCAAGAGGCCATCTCTTTGAGGGATCTGTTATTTCGCTCATCCACTCCATTCTTCTATGGAGTGTATGGATTTGTATATTGCAATTGTATACCTACCTCTGAACAAATATGTTGAACATTCATGTTCACATATTCCCCCCCATTTCCTGTGCGGATGATTTTGATCTTTCTCATGGACTGATTCTCTGCAAGTTCTTTGAAGTCCTTGAGATGTTGAAAAAATTTGGATTAGTTCTTGAGAAAATATACCCAAGTATATCATGAGAGATCATCAATAAATGTAAGAACATACCTCTCTTTGTTGATAGACAGATGAGGAAAGGGTCCCATCAAATCACTATGGATGAGCTCCAAGGGAGATGAGGCCCTCTGAGCCTTCCCTTTTTCAAACTTCTCTTGAGGATGTTTTCCAAGAACACATCCTTGACAAACTCCTTTGGAAAAATGAATGTTGGGCAAGCCAATGACCATTCCCTTCTTATAGAGTTGTTGCATGTATTTGAAATTAAGATGACCAAATCTTTTGTTCCATAACCTACTAATATCATTAGCATGCGTAAGTAATAAGGCAGAATCTAGTTCAATGAATTGAAAAAAGGTGTAAAGCCTATTTACCTCACCAGTGGAAACTTTAGAGTTGCTTCGTATGTCGAATATATTCATGGCATCAGGAGTGAATTCAACTCTCTTTCTGGTTCCAGAATGTGTAATTTGATAGACAAAGAGAAGATTCACTGAGAATTTTGGAACATGTAGCACATCCTCAAAGCTACCATGATTGAGTTCAATTCTTTCCTTGCAAGTGATATCAACATAAGAATAATCCCCCAAGAGTATAGGAGGACCTTTGCATGTATTGAATGAAGAGAAGGATTCCTTGTTGGCATCCATGTGGTGAGATGCCCCTGAATCTACAATCCATGCATAGAGAGATGAATTAATGGAAATCAAAGGATGGCTAGAGTTACATTTCTCGAGAGCATGATCTTTAGGCTTCTTTTGGGTGCCCTCTCGAATGTGATCCCCAAGGTTGTGCTTCTGAATTATTTGGGCCATCTCATCTATTTTCTTATTCATGCATGAGGATTCTTGATGGAATCCTTTGTGACAGTATGTGCATTTGTCCCATTTCTTCCCTTTTACACCTTTGGATCTTGAGGAATCATTGAAGGGTTTGGTGTTTCCTTCCTTCTTAGGATTTGCATGTTCCTTTCCTTTATCTTTGGATTTATATATCTATTTTGGGTTATGACTGCCATCATGCACAATAAGAGCATGTGCCTTGGAACCCTTGATTTTTCCCATACTAATGAGCTTGTCTTGTTCTTGAGACAAAGATTCAATAAACGCATCAAGAGGTGAGCCTCACTGAATGAAACATGGAGACAAACATAGATTATTATGGTCCAAGCTTGGAGAGGATGGATAGAACCATCCATTTTTCCTCCTTAGATTTATCAATCTTGTAACTTGTATCTTGTGAAGAAATCCTGTATATTGTCGAAGCTTCGTGGATCCAAAGAGAGCAAATCCACTTCGAGCATGTGGCCTTTCATCTCATATTGCTTTCCAAAGATTCATTTCATTGTGGTCCAAAATTCATTGGGAGTTTTGCAAGAAGAAATATGGAAAAGCAGCTCAGGGGAGATGTGCATGCAGAGGGCTTTGTAGGCCTCATCCATCCGATTGAGGTATTTGGAATTTTATATGGCTACTATAGGCTCAAACTCAGTGGACATAGCAATCCTATATAATCCTCTACTTCGAATAAATATCTCCATCTTTTCTTCCCATGCAAATTAATTGTATGGTGTGAAAATAGCTTTCTTTGGAAACTCCATTCTTTCAACGCTTTTCAATCTTCTGTACCTGCACATAAAAAATGTTGGTGTGCCTTTGTCCTAATAGCACAGCACCATGTAGATGACTGTTGAACACCTGCATAGAAAGATCTAGCTAGCAAGAGAGAACACACAGCTTGCAAAACAGAAAAATAATGAAAAACAGAGAAAGGAATGAATGAATTCTATTTTGATATGTGAGAAATATTACAATACATAATAGCTATCCTGATCAACAAAAAATAGGGAACATGCCATAGTGGTGGTATAAAGAGAACTGATGCATGTCGTTAGTTACAGAGTGATCCTGGTGTAAGTTACAGAGTTAACAGATCCTACATGGGTCTCCAACAACACTTATTCTTCAATTTCAATATAGACTGAGAAGAATACATATATTCAGTGATTCATTGAAAACCATTTTTTAGTTAAACAATAAATTCACCTTAAGAAATTTCACTTTGCACCCACTGTTTGATGAGATGTGGAGACTTGTTGAGAGCCTCACTTTATCTCATATCTAATATCAAGAAAGAAATCAAAATGTAGAATCCTTAGCCAAAAAGAGGCCTTGGGATGGAGTTGATTGAAGAGGCCTTAAATGGGCAAAGCAATTAACATACTTACAATTCTATTTTTTTTATTTGTTTTGGATTGGTGTATGAAAGAATGCTTATTGAAAATTTCTAATTTGCTTTCTAATTTGCTCTTATACAAATGAATTAACTATATTTAAATTCCTTTAAAAAAAATGAGAAAGATTTTAATGCAAAATACATATATTAAAAGATATATGTTTAAGTAAAGCATATCATTAAGAATCCAAACAAAATAAAAGATATCTATTCCACTATGCAACCATACATATAACATCTTAGAAGGTGTATGTTTAAATAAAACATACAAACAAAAGAAAAAAATATATACTCTACTATGCACCCATATACAACATCTGTTTTATATGTTTAATAAAACATAACAGCATTTGAAATTCTAACAAAATAAGAAATATACTCTACTATGTATCCATCGAAAATTTATTTTATATTTTATATAAAACATGACAACAATTGGAATCCAAACAAAATAAAAACTGTAGTCCACTATGTATCCATATACAACATCTTAAAAAATATATGTTTAAATAAAACATAACATCATTCTAAATCAAAAAAAATAAAAAATATACTCCACTATGTACCTATAGACAACATCTTAAAACATATATGTTTGCATAAAACATGATAGCATTCATAAACCAAACAAAATGAAAAATATACTTTACAATACACCACAACATCTTAAAACATATATGTTTACATAATAACATTCACAAACCAAACAAAATGAAAAATATACTTTCATCTATTTTAGTTTGCTATTTGCCATTCAAAAATGGATTATGCCCTTCAAAGCTATCTTTAAATAAATCTTAACACCATTCACAAACCAAAGAAATAAAAAATATATATATAATTTAAACAACACCACAACATATATGCATTTGTATTGTGAAATAAATAGTTCATCTCATCGCAGCTTTTTGAATAACAAAATCCCAGCTTCTTGAATAACAAAATGACCTAGACAATAAACATGTCTTTCAATGATTCAAATGTAGAATGATGTCAAACGTTCAAAATGTAAATACTATCCACAGTCGAATTACACTGGTAAAACATAAGGTCTTATAACAACCAAAACCTAAAGATACAAATAACTCAACGGTTACTTAATCACTTGACGGATTACTTCTCATCATCACAGCGAATCCAACCTAACCTCTCTTCTGCGTATGCATTCAGTACATGGCAAATAGAGAAACCCCACATTTTTGCCATTTCCCTGAGTGTAATAGGGTTCTGGAGTTTCATCACACGCCCAATAAAATTTACTTTGGCCTTCGAAAATAAGTCTTCACTGTGATACGAAGAGGACAATGTCAAAATTTCTAAACTATACGTCAAAGCGAAAATGCAAAATGAGGAGAAACAATTTTTTATTATTATTAAACATGGACTCACCTGAGATCACTTGGAGTATCGTCTAGCATTACTGGAGAATGCTCTGGATAGTTCGGTGGAATAAGTACACGCAATGGTAAGATTTGCATCTGCGCATTAAAATCACATAGGAAAATAAAACAATATTATGAGAAATAAGCATCTAGAAACAGTCCGGGTGATGAACTGAAGAGGGAGAGCAAAGCAATATAACCTTAGGTTCGGACTCAGATATCTCCTGGTGGCCTCCAAAAGGGTCGCTGTAAAATAGTTTCACCACCATTCCATTTTTAATGTCAGGCTCTGCTACAGTGAGTTTATCATCCTCTATGTTAATATTTTCTTCGTCGCATATCTTCGCGCTGATATCAATCATTGTATTGTTGATGGCCTCTATGTCCTTCTGGACCTGCACCACGATTTTCAGAATGTGAGCAACTCATGTATATCACCATTGCAAGGTATGTATGAATGCTACTATCTTTCAATATATAAAATGTAAAAAATGAGATTATATCAACAGAAGAGGAGGGACAATGTTGCAATGTATGAATGCTACTATCTAAAATGTAAAAATTGAGATTATAACAACAGAAGAGGAGGGACAACGCCATAATAACACGAGCAAAGACTATGAGAATGAGAAGGCAACCTATGCCAACCAACCCAAAACTGTATGGTAAAATGTTACAGAAATGAAAAATTGAAAAAATTGTAATAGTGAAATTTGATTATAACAACAGACAAGAAATTGACACTAATCAATTTTAGATAGTCGTCCATTTTGACAGGTAGATGAAATATGAAACTACAGACCTCATTGCAAGGAATTGAGGGTCGAGGCTTCCAACAATAAAGATAAAGAGGCATGATGATAAAATAGGCTTCCATTATTCCCTCCATAATAGTTATGTCTTACATGGGCCATAGGAGTGTTATTTTTGCAATGAATTTGACCGTTTCTTTCTAAGGTATGTACAGAAGAAAATTGGTTAGTTTTCTTGCCTTTTCTGAATGCGGTGATTATTTTTCTGATAATTTGGTCAGGCAAGGGAAGGTTAATCTTAGCAAGCCTGAGGGTTCCCCTTTCTCTAATGTCTTGCATTGTCTGAGGTTGAGGTTGTAAGCTGCGAGGCCAGATTCTAGGCATAAGAATGACCAAAGGGAGGAAACCCTAACGGGGCATAAAGACCATGGCAACACACACATATCACCAGTCATTTAAGAGACAAAGCAGCTAAAGCTATACTATAGGGTTAAGGAAAAGTCAATGTTTGATTGATAGATATGTCATTTAAGAGACAAAGCAGCTAAAGCTATACTATAGGATTAAGAAAAAGTCAAACACTGCATAGGTGGAAAAATGGCCAAAGATGGGGAGCTAGAGTTCATGGGAGGAGGTAGCCCTTTGAGCTTAGGAATAATGAGTTTAGGAATAATGGCATTGTAAGCTGGCCTGGAATTTGAGGGTTGTGCAGAGGGTTTTTTGCAATATGAAGATGCATTTGATATAGGTTTAATTAAATCACTGCTTAGAGGGGTCCCTTGTCCCACAAACAAGGGGTTTCATACACCAAATTAGTGTCTCTCTTGGCAGTGACCTTAAAAATATATTATTATTATTATATATAGTGTTAAATCATTAACTAGTTATAAACTTTTATACTTGCAGAAATCAATATGCTGACTTCCCCATATTATAGATCTTGCTAAATATATAAATTGCTAAATCATTAACCAGCTATAAACTTTTATACTTGCAGAAATCAATATGTTGACTTCTCCATATTATAGGTCTTGCTAAAGGGTGACAGAACTCTGATGCAGTTTATGAGTTTTGTTGTCATGTTTGGTATGTAGAGTCTCTAACAAAATATTCTTTTTGTTAAGCTATGGTGGGGATTGACAATGTAAGATACAAACTATCTCTGCCACACAGTTAAGCACAAAATCAGTTCTTGATTGATAGCATGGAGACGTGGCTAGAGGAGGATAAGGTATTGACTTATTTGGATATGGTAGATGGTGGAAGGTGTTGCATGTCCAAAACTGTAGTACTAAATTTATGAAGGAAAAAGCTCTTTATGAAGACCTAATAGGGAAGTTTATCATAGACAATAAAAAGAGCAAAAAAGAAATCCTTATTTAGTTTATGAAACCTAAGAGTGACTCAGAAGAATGGAAACCATTCTTAAGCTCATTGCCAAAACCCAAATTTAGCTAGGAGCCAAGCTCTACCTGCTAACTATGGGCATGAACCCAAATTTAGCTAGGATCAGAGGATGTTGGGCATGGTCTTCAAGGAAAGGGTTGTCAAAGGTGCCTTCCATTGTGATTGTTTCAAATTAAGCTTAGCTTTAATCTTTTTATGATAATTTGCATTTTACATCACACATAAGTTTGTCTATTTTGGTAGTATTTTTGTATTATGCATATGATTGGACTTTTATGGCATTATAACAACTTTTACTTTTTTTATAAACTCTTAGCTATGGCATTAGAATATGGTTTTTTTGGTAAATTGATAATAATTTATGGTTTTGTAGCTAGTGTGTTTTCCCTAGTGATAGATTAGTGACATAAGTCTATGTAAACATTTTTTTAATAATAATATAATAGAAGGACTTGCTTGAAAAAGAATGATATGCAATATCTATGACATAATACCTAATATGTTAGAATTTGGATTTCTAGTAGAATTAGGTGGAAGATGGGAAAGGACTAGGGATACAAAATTTATGAAGAGGATCACTATCTATACATGAAAACCCTATGAGTAAAGCCTCATGGAAAACCTTAAAGAAGAACAAAAATCCTTAAATATAGCTTGACTAACACTAGGAGTAGCTCAAAAGATTGAAAGTCACTCTTAAACTGATTGCCAAAGCCCAAATTGAGTTATTACCAAAGCTCAACCTCCTATCCAAAGCTACTATGGGCATGGTATTCAAGGAAAAAGATGTAATAGGGAAGCCTAGCTCCTTTGTGGCAGTGCCTAAGGTGCCTTCTATTGTCACTTTTCTTGATAAACCTTAGTTTTAGACTCTTTGACATTTTTCTTTTTAGATCACACAGATCTTGTATTATAACATTGTTACTATTTAAATCTTGATAAACTATTACCTAAAACACTTAACTCTAGTATTTTCTGATAAACCCATGATAAACTATGGTTTTACAGATGATCTAATTGGCCAACCTGAAAATATATATGTTAACTCTTTAAAGTTTATGATAATATAATAGATGTACTATACTGCAGCAATACATTAACACCTGTAACCATAAATTAACACCTTTAATGTTAGGGTTTGGTTTTCCTGCAATATGAAAGAAAGCAATTCTGCAAATTGCTTTCTCCATCTTATAGATTGTTAGTTAAGACATTTCAATCTGGCCCTTCCTGGTAAACTATTTGATTGATCTAAATTTTCATTGAGATTTAAGCATATAAATCTATGTAAATTTTTAAATTTTATGATATATAATAAAAAAAACTAACTTAAAAAAGAGACGACAGCTATGAACTAATACCTTAGATGTTAGAGTTAGGCATTCCCGTTTACGGATGCTATCTGAAAGAAGCAAATTTACAAGTCGCTGCGCCCCACTTGAAAGCCCATCCTGATTAGCAGCAGATGCTTTCCCAGTATCCATTTCTCTTTCTCCTGAATAACAGAATATTAGCGAGCTCCTGATGAGAGAATATAAGCGAGCTCCTGATGAGAGAACATAAGAGAATATAAGCTAGCTCCGGATGAGAAACGAGCTCCGAATGAGCGAATATAAGAGAGTATATGGTGTATTTATATGTTCTTTAAGGCTGGCAATAGTTTTTTAAATATATTTTTTCCATAATTCTTCCGTTAAGGCTGGCAATGGTTTTTTTTTAAATATATTTTTTCTATAATCCTTCCGTTAAGGCTGGCAATAGTTTTTTTAAATATATTTTTTCCATAATCCTTCCGTAATTAGAGGACTGGTTAAGGTTAATCCTTGAGCGATGAAAGGATTGGTTAGGATTACGGTTAATATCTTTACAATATTTTAAAATAATATGGATTTAAAAAAATATTAACCACTAACCAAAAAAATTAATTTTGACTTTAAATAATGTAATAATGAAGTTTGAACATATCTTTCTCATCTATTAATTAGGTATTGGTAAATTTGATCACGTTTTCTTCTTGTTCTCAAGATTTTAAAAGTATTTATTTTAAAAGTTTTGACTATTAAAAGTATTTCGAAATTAGAGAATATTTTAAATGTTTTTACTATTTCACCTATTTAAATTGGAAAATATGTTTTATATATTAATTTAAAAAATAAAATATTTATATTAGTAAAAATGTTATATATATATAATAAGTTAAAAAATAAAATATATATTAAAAATAATATTATGTTGTAAAACACATGGTCTATTTCATAACATGCAAGTGAAGGATGAGTATTTTCTTATTGTACTGAGTACATTTATGATTTGAATTTGTTAATTGTGTTACAAATATTTAAAATAACTATAATGGTAAATGTTGTATTTATTTAATGTAATAAATATATTTTTGAATAAATGTTAAACTCTTAGTGTACATAACTCTAAAGAGGTTCGCTTATGGTGTAGCTTTAACCATGCTCCTCATGGGAAGACACTTTGGGTTATATACATATGGGGCAAACCCCTAAAAAATTCCTTAAGGTTTCTCCTAAGTAATGTTGGTGAGAAAGGTGAAGAAACCCCTACAATAATGGTGTTGGGTCCACATGACCATGATGTTCGGGTCACATGACCCATGATAAAGAAGAGCCGCTAAAGTTGGTCCAAAGCAATATTGGTGTGAAGTATGAAGAATCTTGCAAAGTATTAATGATGGGTCTACATAACCTCAAAAGTAAGGATAGGTCCACATAAAGAGGAAAGAAACGACGAAAGGAATAATCCATTGTGTCCACTAATTATGCTAAGGAGAATCCCCAAAGCCTGTTTGTTGAAGATTTGAAGTGATCATGAGGGAAAGTTAAGGTTGAGTGATGAATCCTTGAAGTGGGGTGTTGACCCATTCAAGTACCCCTTAAAATATGGAAATCCTCAATTTAAGGATAAGAGAAATGACGACCCTAAGGAAAACTAAAGGCATTTTGGAGGGTATAAATAGAATATGGAACTTCTCATTTCATCACCATTCAATCTCTTGAATTCTATATTCTAAATTGCAAAACTCTTGGAGAAAAAGTGCAAACTTTTGTGGAGGAGCTAGTGTGGAAAGTTTTGGGATCATTTTTTTCTTTGGTGAAGATTGGTAAAAATGGTATAACTTTCTCATACGATATCAGAATTATGAACTTATTAGCTCATTGGAAATTTTATTGGAAGGAATATGTGATGAGATTATCTAAATATTGTTTTGAAGAAGAGTTTCTTTCTTATTTTTTAATATTGGAAAGGTATGGTTCTTGTACATGGGTCTCTCTTGTGATGGTCATGCCTCTCATTGACTAGGGTCCATCTTGTTGTCTTGAAAATGGTATGAATCTTGAGTATGTGTTAGAGAATTTCATTTGGTGACCTTGCATAGATATGTTATGGTAATTATGGTGATGATCTTGGCAAAGATCATGGTGGTTATCTTGAAAGATACTAGGGTTTGGAAATGACTATGATATAAGGGTATCAACATACAAATGAAATATATGGGCTGATGCACAATCATGGACTCCTTTAAAGACACTTTAGATTCTACATAATACGAGAAAAACATGGAACCTCTAACTTTAGGTAAGAATTAGGGGTATGTCCATAATATATTTGAAGATAAAGTATGTAACACCTTGGTTTTGACCCCGTTTGCATGATACATATATTGTAAATAATCATGGTGCGGAGCTAAAGGCAAAGGCCCCACCATCGATTTGGTTATGTGATATTTCGGATAGAAATTGTCACCGGTGGTATATCGAGACATGCGGCATACATATTAAGTTGTGGCATCATGTAATTATGCATCTTTAATTAAATAACCCAACCAGCTATGTTCACTACAACCAAATTGAGAAGGGGCATGATTCCTAAGGATAAGGAGGGGGAATACTGAACCTTGAGCCATGGGGGAAAAGCCATGTGTCACCACCACCTTAATTATTCTATTGTTAGTTGGGGCCGCTATTTTGCTAGCAGGAAAACCACTATACCCACACGCATGCACTCTCTCCACAACGTGATCTAGATTACAGATCGTTCTGTCCACTCTCCCCACCGGCGACTGTTCATTTTTTCTCATGCAGAGTAGAGTTAAAAGGGATTACAATCCTTGTGTGGAGGTTCTCCTTTTCCTCCCTCACACCATTTTCCAGTCCATGGTTGTGTTCTTTTTCCATTCACGCAGGAGATCGTTTTCCCGTTCACCATTGTCAGACTGTGTAACACTCTGTTACTCCATCGTTGAATCGTGACCGTGATATCCTCCACAATTGTGTTGGCTACATCTTTCTCCCTCATGTAGAGATTGGGAGTCTATTCCTTTCCCATTTTCAAGCTGGGTAAGTCTCCAGCGATTGCAGTGGGGATTGTGTGATGTGGGCTCATGGTTGTTCATGGGCTGTTGTTTGCCACGATTGCTAGACTATGTATATCCCATGTGATTTGGCTGTTGTAGATTGATGTGGAATCGTTTTGGCCAGAATAGGGCCAAGAACGATCGAGGGATATTTTTTCCCTCGTTAAAGCTTGAATAGTTGTTTTGTTGCATGCACGCAGTGGTTTTGTCCTCGGACTACATTGGAGTGGTGAATGAGGGCCTGATGTGCTTGATAAACCTGGTGGTTTGGGAACCACACAAACAGAGCTAGTGGGCTAGATTTCTTCTCCACAACCCCTGAATAGCACTTGAAGCGAGATCAGGGTCTGAGAGACTACGTTGTAGAGAAAGGACTCATTTCCTTGTGTTGGGTGTGTGTGGGTGTCCTAGAATCCATGTTGGTTTTGGTGTAGGTGTCCTTAGCTCTTCACTGAGCTCACCAGCTTAGCATTTATCCTTTCCCAGCTCCTGGATGGCCTGATAAACCCAACTTTGTTGGCTTTATTTATCTGTTGTTTGCCTGATAAACCCAACTGTGTTGGCTTGGCTAAACTGTGTACCGTTTTGGTGTTGTTATCCTTGGCTATGTGTAAGCCTACTAGTTCCTTATTCCTTGGGGAATCATGCCCAGCTCAGGGGTGGCAACATTGCTGAGAGATTAAAGAGCACGCAAGCCTATGGTTGGGTGGAACGTTGCAACGACGTAGCTGGTTGCGGGACAAGTTCTATATAAGATAAGTATTCTTTCCTAACTTGTGTTTGCAACTATATTTGCCGTTGATGAATGATGATGTACATGTTGAATGCTAAATCATATATAAATGCATGTTGTTTGCTTCCGCTATGTACATGAATGATTAATGCATTGTAATATGTTTTATGTTTTTAAGTATCATGTTTTAGCATTATATGTATGTATGTTCTTGTTCATGGGGCTAGATGACCGGATGATTAATGTATCGTAGCATCCTCTTCACCGGTTGGAGGGTCAGGGACGTTACAGTGTGGTATCAGAGCTCTGGTTGCAACATGGGCCTGAATGGGCCGTGAAAATGCAGTGACAGAGCTTATGTTGTAGCATTTGGGCTTCAGAAGGCCATGAGAAACAGTCAACAGAGGTAGGTTTCCTACTTCCCAGAAGAAACCAGGAGAAATGGATGATGACAAGAAAATTTTTGGCAAAAATTTTCGAAGTGCCAGAATGGTCGACTCATCGAAAAACTTAGTGCGAAATTCTTTCAATGCAACCAAAAAGATAGTCTGAAGGTCACTCGATGTACGGAAAATAGAAGCAGATTGTGGAAGGAATTGCGTTCGTCGCTCATTGTCGCATCGGAGAACTTAGTGTGAAGTTCCTCCAACATAGCAGAAGTGTTAGTTTAAAGCCCACCCGACGACGAAAGTTTTTTGCGAAAATTTGTTTAAGTGTTAAAATCGTCGGCCATCGAAAAATGTTAGTGGTATTCATCGCCAATGAACAACGGAAGGAATTAGTGGTTCAAGCACCGCCATTGCGGAAGCCTAGTGCACTAATCCTTTGATGGATACAGGTTTTGCTTGACGATGTCGTGATGGTTGTGTTTCAGTCACTGATCGAAAGTTGTTAGTTAATTGGCAACATATAGGGGAAGCTTTCACCAATAGACAGTTAAATGAATCAACGAATAATAAGATATGGTTGAGCCGATGAAGCGAAGGAAAAGAAGACTAACGAGAAAAATTTTCTGTAAATTTGTATAAATCATAAAATCGTTGGCGATCGACGATGATTAGTTGATCGCATCACCGATGCCTAGAGGATCAAGTTGCCGACGCAGAAAAGAGTTTGGCAACTACATTGGAAGAAGTTAGATGATCTTGCACCATCATTGCGGATGGTTAAACAACTATGCTTCTGACAGGTAGAGCCTCCAACCACCAACGACGCAGAGGGTAGTTGCTTCGACGGACAATGCGGTGGAAGATAAGGCAAGAAGAAAATTCAAAATTTTCTCTAAGGCATGGGATCATCGGCCATCGAGAAATGTTAGTGGATCGGATCACCGATCGGAAAAGGTTCAATGAAGGTGAACCGCAGTTGCGGCTGCTTAGTCAACTATTCATTTGATGCCACCATGAACAACTGCCCCAACCGTTGATGAGTGCCCCGCGGAGACCATAGTGACTCTGCTGCCTGTCGTTGTGGCCATATAAAGAACTAAACACCCGATGCGAAGTGCATCCGAGCACCGATGCTATGGAGACTAGTCACTCCAATCGCCAACAAAGTCATGAGCTGCGGAAGACATAGGAATATTGTGGACCACCATTGTGAAAGTTGAAAGGAATAGCACCCGACCGTCAACGCAGCGGTTAGTCTAAGTTATCGTCGATGAAGTTCGTAATGATAGATGATTAAGGACCTGATATGGTGGCCAAACTTAGAACAACAGATTGCTGATAAAAATCTAAACAGTAGACCACTACAGGTCGATACAGCAGAAGGGAATAGACAAGCGACCCACCGACACCGCGGAGGAAATTAGATGTTCTAGCCGTCGAAACCCCAGAGAGAATTAGATTTTCTGGCTGTTGAAATACCAGAGAGTTAGCAGGAAAGAGACCCAATTAGAAGAAATTTTGAAGAGTATAAGGTCATCAAAAAAGTATTAAGGATCAGGTTGCTGATCGGAAGGAATCAAAGGATTGTAAATCCACCGTTGTGGCTGCTCAGGGGACTGTGCACCCGATGAACAGTTGATTTTCTCGTCGATGCAGATAAGGGGTTTAGTCAAATTTCTCGCCGAAACGCCAAAGATAAATAAATGGACATACTGCTGATGAACTAGGTTTTTTTACCACCAAAGTATCGAAAAGATAGCTAGGAGGAGGTCTGATTAGGCCAAAGGAGATTTTGGTTTTGAGAGAACCTCTTAGTGATTTTTTTTTAGCAGTTTTCAACTGCCTTTCAGTAGACTTTCAGTAGATTATCAGTAGTCATAGAGATGAAAAGGAAGAAGAGAAGATTTTGGGTTTTATGTAAAAATTGTTGGTTTATGAATTTCCAAAAGAGGAAGGTAAGTAAGTTTTGATTTATATAAATGATATGCATCTAACAGTTTTCTACTAACACATTTGCAGAATTATAGACAACTTCCAAGAGTAGTATTCCACGAAGAATAGTAAAGCAAAAGGTGGTTCATTCATGAGAACCCGTGATGGGTATGATGCTTGGGATTCTTACGAGTGTGCAGGAGATGCCATGGGAGAAAATGTTCGGAATGGAAATGATGACATAAAGTCTAATGGAAAGAGATTCTAAGAGACATTGTCTGAGGTTGCAGCCACCATGAGAAGCTTGATTAAAGCCCAGGAATAGGAGCATCAGCTTAATGCTGCCATGCTGTAGAGTTTGATAGACTTGCAGAGAAAGATAGATTCTGGACGAGGTACATCAATACCGGAAGGCAATAAGAGCAGCACTAGGAGGAGAAGAAGGATTTCCAATAGATCATCTGACTCTAAAGAATCCAGTGGAGATACAAGTCCATCTTCTCGTAAAAGGAAAAGAATAAGACACCATAGGGATCGCTCTCAGGATGAATTTAAGAAAGCTAAGCCTCCTACATTTGATGGTGAGATAAAGACTGGAGAAGAGGTTGAAGCTTGGCTTCTTGGGATAAAGAAGTACTTTCAAGTGCAGGATTATTCAGGAAACATGAAGGCATGAGTTGCCATATTCAACCTGAATGGAAGAGCATCCATTTGGTGGGAACACTTCAAGCAAGTAAAGAGGATTAGTGAAAGGAAACTGAAGTGGAAACAGTTCAAGAAGTATTTCAAGTAGAAATATCTCTCTGATAGGTATTATGATGACAAGATTAAGGATTTCCATGAGTTGAGATTGGGACAGCAGACCATGGATGAATATGCAAGTAAGTTCTTGGAATTGTTGAGGTATGTCCTATACATCAGAGATGAAAAGGTGAAGGTCTAGCGGTTTCTGAGTGGATTGTCTCAGTCTTACAAAGATAGAATTGAGTTTTACGAACCAAGAACTCTTGAAGAAGTGATAAGGAAGGATAAGTATTGCTATGAGCAAAGAAAAGGTAAACCTGATTACCATAAGGCATGGAAGGACAAGAAGAATGAGAAATTTGACCAAAGAAGGAAAGGTTTCAAACCTTCTAGATTCAAAACCTAGCAGAAGCAGTCATCCTGAGCTGCAAGTAATCCAGTTGGAGTGATAGGTGGAAAGACTAAAGAGCCACCATAGAATAAAGGTCCACTTAAATGTTGGAAATGTGAAGGACCCCACTTACGCAGATATTGTCCACTTGAGAATGAAAGTGCAAGGCCAGCTTATAACATCTAGGAAGCAGAAATAGTGGGTCAAGTAGCAAGAGCAGTCCCTAGAATTTATGCAGCGCTGGAGGACTGCTAGGCAGATCACCAGTCAACTGTGGTTGAAGTTACAGGTAATATTGTTGAATAATCTATTTCTATTTTGATTGACCCTGGTTCTACTCACAGTTACATTACTCCTAGAGTAGTGGATATGTGTGCTTTTAAGAAGGTCAAGCATAGAAAATATTGGTTAATTTAGCTAGCCACTGGGACTAAGTTGAAAGGTCAATGAAGTAGTTGAGAAATGTCCATTGGTTATGAATGGATTGATCACTTGTGTAGATATGAATCTTCTACTACTTGGTTCCTATGATGTTCTCATTGGAATGGATTTGTTAGAAGCTCATAGAGTAAAGCTTGATTGTTATAATAAGATTTTTGAATGCATAGATGAAGAAGGAAACCCAGTAGTTTTGAAGGGTATTCCGAAGGTAATTTTAGTAAGACAGGTTTCAGCAATACAGTTGAAGAATTTCTATAGGAAGGGTTGTCAGTTATATGCAGCTCATATTCTGGAACCAACAGGAGATAAAACTCCCAGGTTGGAGGACTATCAGGTGTTACAAGAATTCAAGGATGTGTTTCTTGATGAGATTCTAGGGCTTCCTCCAAAGAGGGACATTGATTTCACCATTGAACTTGTGATAAGAGTGGCACCAGTGTCTAAGACACCCTACAGGATGAGTACACCAGAGATGCTATAGTTGAATATGCAACTGCAAGAGTTGTTGGAAAATAATTATATCCAACTGAGTGTGTCTCCTTGGGGAGCACCAGTTCTGTTTGTAAAGAAGAAAGATGGTACCCTCAGGTTATGTATTTATTACAGACAGTTGAACAAGGTTACTGTGAAGAATAAATATCCTTTGCCTAGGATTGATGACCTCTTTGATCAAATGAGAGGAGCAAAGGTATTTTCCAAGATTGACTTGAGGTCTATATACCATTAGGTGAGAATCAAGAATGAATATGTTCATAAGACAACCTTCAAGACAAGGTATGGGCACTATGAGTTTGTAGTGGTACCATTTGGTCTCACCAATGCACCAGCTACATTTATGTGCCTTATGAACATTATCTTTAGCAAGTATTTGGACAATTTTGTTCTTGTTTTCCTTGATGACATTCTTGTTTATTCTTAGAATGAGGAAGAACATGAAGAGCATTTGAGATTGACATTGCAATTGCTCTGGGAGCATCATTTGTATGCAAAAATGAGCAAGTGTGACTTCTATAGAGATAGAATTCACTATTTGGGTCACATTATCTTAGAAGAGGGTATATTAGTAGACCCTGAGAAGATTGCAGCCATTATGAATTGGCCTACTCCAAGAAATGTGATGGATGTAAGATCTTTTATGGGACTTGCAGGATACTATAGGAAATTCATTGAGGGATTTTCCAAGGTTGCACATGCCATCACTTCTTTGCAAAAGAAGGGGATAAAGTTTGAATGAAATTCGAAGTGTGAAGAAAGCTTCCAGCAGTTGAAGAATCTTCTCACTAGTGCACCAGTATTGAAGGTTGCAAATCTAGAGAAATATATTGTGGTGTGTACCAATCCATGCGAACAAGGGCTTGGAGGAGTCCTTATGTAGGAAAACCACGTGATATGTTATGAGTCAAGAAAGTTGAAGGAGCATGAGAAGAACTATGCCACTCATGATCTTGAGCTTGCAGCCATAGTACATGCTCTCAATATGTGGAGACATTACTTGATGGGTAGAAGATTTGAGCTCAAGACAGACCATTGTGGTCTGAAGTATTTGTTTGATCAGCCTACTATGAATGCTAGGCAAGTGAGATGGCTAAAATTTTTATGTGAGTTTGATTTTGAAATCAAGCACATAAAATGAAAGGAGAATAAGGTAGCTGATGCACTCAGTAGGAAGGTACATGAAATGCATGTGGCATCTCTTAGTATTTTCCAATCAGATTTAAGGCAGTAGATTGTTAATCATGTTGCCAGAGATGAATTGTATGAGCAGGTCAAAGACAAATCATAGCAGCAAGGTCTTGAGAAGAGGTATGAGGGATATAAATTGGAAGAAGATGGACTTCTTACTTCTAAAGGAAAAATTTATATTCCAGATGTAGTAGATTTGAGGAGGGTTGTTATGGATGAAATCCATCAAACTCCATATTCTGGTCACCCAGGGTACTAGAAGACAATTTCTATAGCTAGAAAACAGTACTTTTGGCCAGGAATGAAAAATAACATGGCTGAATACATTTCAAGGTGCAAGAAATGTCAATAGGTAAAGGTTGAGCATCAACATCCAGCAGGCTTGTTGCAACCTTTTCCAGTTCTGGAATGGAAATGGGAAGTTATTTCCATGGATTTTATTATGGGATTACCGATGACATGGAGACAACATGACTCCATCATGGTTGTGGTAGACAAGTTGACAAAATAAGCACATTTTATACTAGTAAAGTCTACGCACAAGACTGATGACATTGCAAAGATCTTCATGAAGGAGATTTTCAAATTGCATGGATTTCCGAAGGCAATAGTCTCTGACAGAGATGTCAATTTCACTTCCAATTTTTGGAAGGGATTTTTTGCAGACTTGGGTGCAAAGCTAAGCTTCAACACTACATACCATCCTCAAACAGATAGGCAGATAGAAAGATTCAATTAGGTGCTTGAAGATATGCTTCGCATGTACGTGATGGATAAACCAACCAAGTGGGAAGATTACTTGCACTTGGTAGAGTTTGCTTACAACAATGGACAGCAGGAATCCTTGGGGATGAGCCCGTATGAATATTTGTATGGAAGAAGGTGTAGGACACCAGTGAATTGGGATAACCTAGTGAACAGGGTTGTGCTTGGACCAAAATTGCTCAAGGAAATTGAGCAAGAGGTTGTAAAGATCAAACAGAATATGAAAGTAGCACAGGATAGGCAGAAAATCTATGCGAATAAGCATAGGATGAACAGAGAGTTCAGTGTTGGGGATCATGTTTACCTTAGAGTAAAAGCAAAGAATAGTTCCTTGAAGCTTGGAAGGTGCCAAGTTGTCACCTAGATATTGTGGGCCATTTGAAGTGCTTGAAAGAATAGGGCCTGTTGCATATAGACTTGCATTGCCTTCTAGTACTAGAGATCATAATGTTTTTCATGTTTCTTTGCTTAAGAAATATGTACATGATCCTAACCATGTGATAAATTGGGATGTGATTTGGGTGGAACCTGAGGGAGAGTTCGAAATCGAGCCAATGCGCATCCTCGACAGGAAGGTCACAACGCTCTGGAAATGGGCCATAGGGCAGGTAAAGGTGCAATGGGAGCACTACGGACCTGAAGAGGCTACATGGGAGCTGAAGGATGCCATGCGATTGGCACATACATTTTTGTTTAATTCTGTAGAACACTAAGGTGGTACCAGTGTAGAATTTTGTTCAAATTTTGTAAAGCACTGAGGACAGTGCTATTGAAGGGGGAGGGGAATGTAACACCCTAGTTTTGACCCCATTTTCATGATACAGATATTGTAAATAATTATGGTGCAGAGCTAAAGGAAAACGCCCCACCATCGATTTGGTTATGTCATATTTCGGATAGAAATTGTCATCGATGGTATATCAGGACATGCGACATACATATTAAGTTGTGGCATCATGTAATTATGCATCTTTAATTAAATAATCCAACCAATCATGTTCATTGCAACCAAATTGAGAAGGGGCATGATTCTTAAGGATAAGGAGGGGGAATGCTGAACCTTGAGCAATGGGGGAAAAGCCATGTGTCACCACCACCTTAATTATTCTATTGTTAGTTGGGGCCGCTATTTTGCTGGCAGGAAAACCACTATACCCACACGCCTGAAATCCCTCCACGACGCGATCTAGATTGCCGATCGTTCTGTCCACCCTCCCACACGCAACTGTTCATTTTTCCTCATGCAGAGTGGAGTTAAAAGGGATTACAATCCTTGTCTGGGGGTTTTCCTTTCCCTTCCTCACACCGTTTTCCAATCCGTGCTTGTGTTCTTTTTCCATTCACATAGGAGATCGTTTTCCTATTCACCATTGTCAAACTGTGTAACGCTCTGTTACTCCATCGTTGAATCGTGATCATGATATCCTCCACAGTTGTGTTGCCTGTGTCTTTGTCCCTCATGTAGATATTGGGAGTCTGTTCCTTTCCCATTTTTGGTATGGGTAAGTTTCCAGCGACTGTAGTGGGGATTGTGTGCTATGGGCTCATGGTTGTTTGTGGGCTGTTGTTTGCCACGATTGCTGGATTGTGTATTTCCTGTGTGATTTGGCTTCTGTAGATTGGTGTGGAATCATTTTGGCCAAAATAGGGCCATGAACGATCCAGGGAGTTGTTTTCCCTTGTTAAAGCTTGAATAGCTATTTTGCTGCATGCACGCAGTGGTTTTGTCCTCGGACTACATTGGAGTGGTGAATGAGGGCCTGACGTGCTTGATAAACTTGGTGGTTTGGGAACCACACAAATAGAGCTAGTGGGCTAGCTCTCTTCTCCACAACCCCTGAATAGCACTAGAAGGGAGATCAGGGTCTGAGGAACTGCGTTGCAGAGAAAGGACCGATTTCCTTGTGTTGAGTGTGTGTGGGTGTCCTAGAAGCCAAGCTGGTTCTTGTGTAGGTTTCCTTAGCTCTTCAATGAGCTCACCAGCTTAGCATTTAGCCTTTCCCAACTCTTGGATGGCTTGATAAACCCAAATTTGTTGGCTTGACTGATCTGTTGTTCACCTGATAAACCCAACTATGTTGGCTTGGATAAACTATGTACCATTTTGGTGTTGTTATCCTTGGATATTTGTAATCCTATCAGTTCCTTATTCCTTGGGGAATCATGCCCATCTCGAGGGTGGCAACGTTGCTGAGATATTAAAGAGCACGCGGGCCTATGATTGGGTGGAACGTTGCAGCGACGTAGTTGGTTGCGGGACAAGTTCTCTATAAGATAAGTATTCTTTCCTAAATTGTGTATGCAACTATATTTTCCATTGAGGAATGATGATGTACATGTTGAATGCTGAATCATATATGAATGCATGTTGTTTGCTTCTACTATGTATATGAATGATTAACGCATCGTAATATGTTTTATGTTTTTAAGTATCATGCTTCAGCATTATATGTATGTATGTTCTTGTTCATTGGGTTATATGCCTAGATGATTGATGTATCGTAGCGTCCTCTTCACTGGTTAGAGGGTCGAGGATGTTACAAAGTAAAAAGACAAAAGATAGGTAATTGAATCAGCTTTCATAATATATAACATTTATGTAGAAAAAATGTGGGTAAATGATTGTAAAATTAGTTTCCGTGAAATTGGGTTTTCAAAATTTTAGTACATCATAACATATATGTTTGTGCAGGTGTAGCAATATACGAGGTAAATGATGTCAATTTTGTATAAAATCTTGCAGAAATGTAAAGGACATATGGGCCTAGTGCAACACTATTTATTCATATTGTTTCATGAATTATTTTATTTTTATTAATTATTGAAGTAAAAAAAGATCGAAATGAAAACGTTATGTGTGGGTGCAACACTTTAGAGGCAAAAATTAATGAAATCCTTGATTTCTATATATAATATTGTAGAGCTTGCTCTCTTCTAGTGCACCATATCGTTTTCTTGCAAATGGTGAAGGAAATCAAAAGTTATATAAAAAACAAACGATGTATCTATTTTCAAAAGCTAATGTGTCTCATTTAGAAAAATAATAATAAATAATTAAAATATACATTTGAAGGAAAAATAACTTATTTAGAATCGTAAGATCGTACTCTACAATATTCTAAATTTTCACAAAAAAAATGTCTTTGTCAAAGCAAAACGCGTCATTGAAACTGAGCATATTAATATAATTCTAAAAGACATGCAATAGCCCTGGTTTTTAGTCCTAGCCAATAGGTTCGGTAGTCCGAAGCTAATTCCGAACATAATGCCAAACCTTATTCCCACCAAGTTTTTAAATTTTTAAAACACGCATATGCGTTATAATGCATATGCATTATAGCTTATTCATATCACATATGCAATTCATATCGCATATGCATTATAATTCATATGCATTTATTCTTAACTAATTTGGTACGAGAGTAAAAAAGAGTAATGAAACCCTTATCTCATTATAATACCATTTAGACTCCCAATATTCCAACCAGATGGTCTATGGGGTGGCTCATGGCCTAACATTACATTGGTTAAGAGGGGGGGGAGTCGAAGGAGGGAGAGGAAGGTGTAGAGTAAATCATGGGAGGGAGGTATGGGTAGGGGACATATATGGGGGGGATGAAGGGAGGAGAAATATAAGGGGAAGGGAGAGATGGGTATGGGAGATATATGATGGGGGGGTGGAGGGAGGACAAATATAAAGGGAAGGGATTGGTGGGAGGGAGGGCCCTAGGGTCTTAAACATTGTCAAGGGATGAAACCTCTACTTTAGGACCTAACTTAATCTTCTAGGCATCTAGGACCACCAATAACACCTTAAACCACCATATGTTACCTCTTGAGGCCATTCTTGGCTTTGTGTGTGGGCATTGAAACCATTAGGTTGTTTTAATCACTAATGATGGTTCTAGAGACCTTTGACATGGTTGAACGATCATGAAACCCAGGTCGTAGACACTAAAGGAAGCTTCCAAGGATCCAGAGGAAATAATAATGTATCAAGCCACCACACATGACCTCTCTAGGGGATCTTTGGGATTATATTAGGGATATGGGTGAATCCATGAAGATGGGTGTCTATTTTGGGGGGTCTTATGAGAAAATAAATTTGATTTTTTCATGTTTTTTAACTTTGGGTGAACGAAAGTGATATTCTCGTTTAGAATTTCACTTTTAAGTAAAAACAAAACTTTTAGAGAATTATGTTAGCTTTCTATTCATAATGTTTTCAATTTTTTTTATTGAGATTTGATGTCATTTCAGAAAATGTTTGACACTGTGTCCTTATAAAATGAAAGGACTAAAAAACAGACATTTTTGGTTGCACCCCTAAAATCATTGTTAAACTTGTGTTTTGCAAAACAAAATATGTTACAACAATATACAAACAATATACTATTGCGATGCCTATAAGTTTGTAACCAATGGATCTATATACTAATTATAATATTTTTTTGAATTTGATCAATGGGGAAACCTTGTCGTTGCGCCACTTTTCTCTCAATTGACTATAAAATTTAAAAATCCATGAATACCCTTTTGAAGTAGACACTCCAATTAACTGCACCATATTTGCTTCAATTTTTTCATTTCACCGCATGTTGAAAGAAATGAAACGAAACTCAACACATGTTAAGAAACAAAAAAAAATTAAAATATCTGATATCACCTATACACAACAAAATCTATACCTATGGAAAGTAGATTCAATTATGAAACTAATGGTATCAAGTCCGACAGTCGATTTGTAGTGTAAGGAATCCATTTTACCTTCAGAAAATGGAGAAACCTTAAAACTGTGCAGGTTTCAGGTCTCACAAGTTATTTAGCTGAACAATTTTTTCCATTACCGAACCCTTATTTATAATGCAAACGCAAAAAAAAATTCATTGATTGGAAAAAACAATTGCGACCGGAAAAAAATTTAGCTCATGTTCTTCTAGTTATCTACCATCAATGGTTGGTTATCTATTCATCAACTATAAGTTATCATGCATCGCTATGAGCTATTTTTTATATTCTTTCCTTTTTTTTATAATAGATTATTTCGAATTTTGAATAATTTCCATAGAATCAATCTCGACAGTAAACAATAATAATACATTACAATTTATCATATTACTAGCACACCCACATAGTTTGTTGTTGGATCACATAGATAAGGATCAAATGGTTGAGAGATAGTGATGGTATGGAAGACACTTTAGATTTTTTTTATTCCTCATATTCCTCCAGTTAAACACTATTCAACTCTCATTTATCCATGCCCAGCT
>LPNX010840821.1:891505-966126 GCA_001517045.1 Pseudotsuga menziesii | reverse complement strand
TATATATATATAGATATATATATATATATATTTGTTTATTTCTTATTTTGAACGACTCCCATATAATCAATGTCGACAATACACTTGTCTCATCCTTGTCCATAGATCAAAACACAGAGGTCATAGTCCACCCCAAATATAATAAATCACGTTTTAACAATTGTTATGGCTATTTAAAAAAATATTGTAATTTTATATTAATAATGTTCAGTTTGGTAGAATTTAATGTATTTTCAAATGTGGAACATGTTTGGCTTTTGCATTAATAATAAAAATTGGTGGAATTAAATGTATTTTGTAAAAGTGTGCAATTACATACATATTGAATTAGTTAAATTCGAGTATTGTGCTTTGAACTTTATGGTATCCCGACGTGAGATCAATTTTTGAAAATATCTTTGCTCCATCGATGTCATCAAACATGTCATTTATTCTTGGTAAGGGATACTTGTTTTTAACTATAATCTTATTTAATTGTTTGTAATCTATGCACATTTTGAAAGTTCCATCCTTGTTTTTAACGAACAAAATAGGTGCTCTTCAAGGAGATAGACTAGGCCGAATGTATCTTTTGTCTAGTAACTCCTATAATTGTAGTCTTCATTTCATTAATTCCATGATACTCATATGATATGGAGCTCATGATACTGGTGTTGAAAATGACATTAGATATATGGTAAAATCTAAATATCGTTTAGGTGGTAATACTGATATCTTATCACAAAATACAACTTCAAATTCCTTTAAAATAGGAAATTCTTCCAATTCCATTTTTTATTTTTCGGGCTCAAATTCTTTAATTTTGATGCCATAAAGTTGACACCCTTTCCTAATACACTTTTTACGTTGTAGTGCTGAAAATTTTCGTGTAGATAAAGGTCTATAAATTTCCTTCATTGTATGATACTTATCCTCCTCATCCACACTACTAAAAATTTTATGCAAATAGTTGATAACAGCTTTATGAGATTCTAGCCAATCCATACCTATCAAAATGTCATAGGATTCTAAGGGAAGTATATTTAAATTAACTGAGGTATCCAAGTCACTAAAACCTAATAACAAATATTTAACTATCTCCATAACTTTTCTTTTTACCTTTGTTTCCATCTATACCAACCATACATTTTTTTGTTTTTCGTTATTAAGTTTACACTTTTCAACTAATTTTGGTGCAATGTAACTTAAACTAGATCCTGAATCGATAAGTATAGAAACATGTATGTTCAAAACTTTACCTTCTACTTCGAACATGGTGGATTGATGGTCTGCCTGCCGATATTCCAAAGAAACATTAACTAAAGGGATATTCCTGGCTATGTCATTCATTGTAAAAGCTTTCTGCAACATGCTTACATGTCACTATTCCATCCTCCCCTGAAAATTTTGATACTCTTTACCCCATTGCTATTGGTTGAACCTCTCCTGTTGTAATTGTTATCAGTATGACCTCTTGTTCCTTTTCCAAAAGGTGAGGGTTTAAATCCTTTCCTACGTTGATCGATCTTTTCAATTTTTTTTATTTTTCCAACTTCTACTCAATTTGGATCTTTGTTTAAACAAATGGTAGAACAACTAGGCCTTTCTAATTGCTTCATCCATTGTTTAGGAATTTCAAACACAATCTTTTCCTTATACACTCGAGGTAAACAACTGATAAAAATATATACCTTACCTTTTTCAACTCTTAGGTATGGTACATAGTGTTGTAAATTTACAAACTCGGTTACAAATTCTTCCATGGTTAACAATCCTAGTCTCAAATCATTGAATTATTGGGATTTCTCATCATAATATCATTCTGACATATACATTTTTTCAATATTTTTTTTTTTAAATTTTCAACTCAACTTTTTACTACGTATGTTACTGACACTTTTAGCCTCCTTCCACCACAGAGAAAATTTTCTGCTTAGCTGAAAACAAATATAAAGGTGCCCTCAAATTATCATCATATCTGTACACTTGAAAATTGTGTTCGATATTTAACAACCAAGATTATATTGCTTCCTCAAATTCTCCATCAAACATGGGGGACCTTAACTTTTTGAATTCTCCCTAGAACTCTACAAGTCTTTCTTTTTGTTTTTCTGTATTCATTTCATCATCTTTCTTTAAATCTTGGGGTGTTATAGGAATGTTATTTGTAGTTTCCTTACTACTACAACTTTGTAGTGCTCCTTTTCTTTTCTTGTAACAAACATAAAATAAAAATAATAATTAAATTGCTAATATTACCTTAGGGTGATTCCATGAAGATGGGTAACACTTTTTGGCCAAATTTGGCGATGAAAACCTGGTTTTTTACTCATGTGCTAGATAGAAGCCCTCAAAACGCATATATACCATGTGAATTTTGACTTGCAGTAAAAAAACAAATTGTAGAATATTATGTTGGCTTCATAGTGATATTTTTTTTTTAAATATTCCGATGTCATTTAATGTGTGAATTTTTGCATTTAATGAACTGTGTGACCTTAAAAATTTGAAGAAGCTAATAAGTGGCTCGTGTCCACGTAGAGTAATTCAATCTTGCATTAATAATTTAAAAAAAATAAATATATGAGCATGATCTACATAAAATGCAGTGTGATGTGCATATTTTTTTGTTAATTTTTTTCACATTATACAATTATTTATTATTTTTTGAAAGTGACCACATTCGATTTCAGCATCGTTTTAAACACATATTTGTCCACGTAAAGGAATTTTTTCTATTTTTTGAAAAATTGAAAAACCAAAGATACCCTTTTGAAGAGGACACGTTGATATGTGATGTGTACATTTTTAAGAATTTTTTGGCTGTGTAGTTTTAACTCTGCGGATTTTTCTTTGAGCTTCTTTGAAGTTGCAGTGTGGTTTTCTAAGTATAAGTTTTAGAAGTAATTAAAAAATAAATATCATATGAATGCCAAAATGCGTGTATGATACCTCAATGGATAGAAGATTCGTTGGTGAATTTATCGGTATCAACTCCGCTCAGTTATGTGCTAGGAATGGCAGGGTTTACACCTCTGCAAGGCACAAGAAATTTTCCATTTGTTTGAATGAGGGCTAAGTCTGTTTTTTTAAGCCCTCGACCGAGGTATTTAAATACCTCGACCGAGGTTTTGTAAAGCCCGCAATACCTCGGTCGAGGGATTAACAAGCCCTCGGTCGAGATATTAAGACCTCGGTCGAGGGCTTAACAAGCCCTCGACCGAGGTGCATTTTTTTTATTTTGCCGAAATTCACTTGCCAAAAAGTGTTACCCAGGTCCGTGGATTCACCCCTTAGTAATAAAAAAAAAAAAAAAATTCAGAATCAAGTTGCTAATTTTACCTTAGTAATAAAAAATATTTCTATCAAAACTTTCTAACATTCCTAACATTCTCAACTTCTCAACACCGAAAATAATTTACATATACAATCATACATAAATTAATAATACATACTTTCATATATTTTGCACTTATAAAAACTTCCTAACATTCCTAACGTTTCCTAACATTCATATATTTGCACCTATCAAAACTTCCTAACATTCCGAACATTTCCTAACATTCATTCATATATTTACACCTATCAAAACTTCCTAACATTCTGAACATTTCCTAACATTCATTCATATATTTGCACCTATCAAAACTTCTTAACATTCCAAACATTTACTAACATTCATTCATGCATTCATATATTTGCACCTACCAAAACTTCCTAACATTCATAACCTTTCTTAACATTCATTCATATATTTGCACCTAAAACTTCTTAACATACCTAACACTCCTAACATTCTCAACTTCTCAACACTAAAAATATCTTACACCATCCCAACATTCATGTATTTACACCCATCAAAACTTCATAACATTCCTAACATTCGTTCTAAACATTCATATATTTGCACCTATCAAAACTTCCTAGCATTCCTAACATTAACATTCCCATATTCATTCCTCATATATTCATTCTTAACATTAGAATACACCTATCGAAACATTCACTCCTAACATTCCCCCATTCCCACATTCACTCCTAACATTAACATTCCTCATATATTCATTCTTAACACTAGCATTCCCCATATATTCATTTTTACATTCATTCATACATTCATATATTTGCACCTATCAAAACTTCCTAAAATTCCTAACATTTCTTAACATTCATTCATATATGTGCATCTAAAACTTCCTAACATACCTAACATTCTCAGCTTCTCAACACTAAAAATATTTTACACCTTCCTAACATTCATATATTTACACCTATCAAAACTTCATAACATTCCTAACATTTCCTAACATTCATTTCAAACATTCATATATTTTCACCTATCAAAACTTCCTAACATTCCTAGTATTAACTCCCCACATTCACTCCTAACATTAACATTCTCATATATTCATTCTTAACATTAACAATCTCCATATATTCTTTCTTAACATTAGATTGCACCTATCAAAACTTTATAACATTTCTATCAATCTCAACTTCTCAACAACAAACATACATAAATTTAATAATTTACATACATTCATATATTTGCACCTATCAAAACTTCCTGACATTCCTAACATTTACATATACATGTATATAATCCAAAAAAACAATCATGTACATGTGAGTTCAATGTACATGTATATAATTCAAAAATTAAGCTCCTCAATGTCCAAATCAACTACAACATATATATCTACATAAAAAGAACAATACAAATAATTCTCTAAATGGAAGTCCACCACTATCCTCGACTAGGGTATTCCCTTGCACTCGTAACAATCTGCAACATGTATAAAAACATATTATGAATATCATAAATTATTTAAATAATTTTAAACTTAGATCAAAACATTAAAACATTAAACTAATATATCGAAGAACAATTCAATTATTAACAAAATTACCTCCAATTCTCTATCATCCAACGGAGTCTTTTTTTTGCCTCTAAAAGCTGGAGGAGACCCAAGCTACAACATATATAAAAACAATTTATAAATCTTACAAATTATTTAGACTATTTTAAACTAAATTCAAAAAAATAAAATATTAAACTTACAATTCCAACACTATCATCCAATGGAGTATTTTCTTTGCCTCGAAAAGATCGAAGAGACCCAAGCTTCAACATATATAAAGCAATTTACAAATGTCAAACATTATTTAAACTATTTAAGCATATATATTAGAGAACAATTCAATTATGAACAAAATTACCTCGGTGCCAATATCCACATCTATCAAAGAACCTATATCTTCACCTCCAATTTCAATATGTTCTCTTCCATTAAAATTTAAATTTTGTTAATAAATAAATCATAGTAAAAGAAAAAAATATTAAGCTTAGCAATTAACTTAAAACCGAAATAAAAAAATAAATAAAAATATTAGCTCACAATAGATGGAAAATAATCAGGAGTTGAAGAGGCCGAGATGTTGAGAGCAAGCGAGCGAGGGTTTCAATTTTCTATGGCAGGGAAACAACAGCGTGGGGATCCAGCGTTCCTGCCGGCGTGCTCTGTGAAGGGATTGCGATTCAGCGGCCAGCTGATGATAAAGAACTTTAAGGTGCGTCGAGTGTCGGCTCTGGTGTTCAACAGGCTTCTTTGCGTTCCCGACACGGGATCGACTCCTTTCCCCACAGTGGCCGCTTTTATTCCAACAAATTTCACTATTCTTACCCAACTCGCTTGGAACTTAACACTAGGCCTGGGAACCATGATGTCTAAGGTCGTGATCTTTGTTTTCGAGTCGGAACAGCTAAAGTCAGCAGTGGAGCGCATTTGGCCGTGGGAGATATCACTGGGAGAGGTAAACAAGAATCTCATCCGCGGCCTCCCAGGTTGCGAGATGGTGAGATTCAAGTTCAGGAACATCCAGGATTTTCTTTGTTGGGGTTTCGGCTACAAGAACGGTGGGCTTCAGCTCCTAGATCTGGGGTCGAGGGTTTCGGCTTCAATTCAATCCAAGAATTGGGGTTGTGGGTTTTGGCTATCTTTCGAGGCTACTGGTTCCTCTATTGAAGAGGAATATCGCCTGTCTTATGGCGGTGGCGGTGACTATGGATATACTCTTGCGTGGAGACCCATATTGTGTCCTTAGGGATTCTGCGGCGGCGACGGCGTTTTCAGAGGTGGTGGCCTTTGCTATTGGCAATATATCTAAGTTTTTGTGTGGTAGTGGGTTTTTCTGGTGGTGCTCGTGAGATATTATGATCAGAAGTGATCCATTTTTGGTCTATTTTTCGATGATATCATTCTTGCTGAAGTTTTTGTAGTTACTACATATGATTTGGGTTGTGATACCCATATTTTCTGTGATGTATCTAGCTGATATGCTTTTACAATTTGGGACAGTTTTGTAATTTTTTGGTTATGACAATATGAGACAGCAAATATGTGACAATGTAGGGATCCTAGTGATCCTCTTACATGTGCAGATGTAATTTTGTTCTACTTTGAAATAAAATTATGAATTTTTTCCGAGGAAAAAAAAAAGATGGAAAATAATCTAAAAAGTTCGAATCTAATAAAACCTACATAGATAAGTCAAATTAACAATAAGATACATAGTTAAATTTAAAAACAATATATATATATCTTTCAAACATAAATATAAATGTGTAAATTTTAAATATACCTCTCCAAAATGCTCTTCTACATTTCCAGCATTTTGACTAGTGGAGACTCTAAAATTATGTTCATTTAACAATCGAGAAAACTAAAAACAATAAACATTTACGTAATGTATTTATTACTATACATCAAAAAATAATTTATCATACATAGATATAATGTAACAAAAAGTTTAATTCAAAATAAATAAATAAAATTAATAGATTGAAAGTACGCTAACCTCTCATATACTTGACGTGTCATTAGATATTCTATTCGAAGCTATATTATGACAAAGATTGGCATAGGCCTTTAGATCTTCAATGCCCATACAATCTAACTCATCATTTCTTTTGTAAACAAAATCTTGCTAAATAGTGGCTCGAGCCCTCTCTCGACTCAATCCAACATCAACTCCTACAAATATCGAAGTCAAACCTTTGACAACATTATGCCTTACAGTTGTCCCAACTTGTGATGTGGGCTCCATCTCCGATTTGTAAGTCACAAGCCTAGGTGGACGAGATATCAGAGATGGAGGTCGAAGATTACTAGGATCTCTAAGGGCACATTTTCGATTGGATATCCTCCCCTTTCCAACTCCATAAAACTCGGAATGAATATCAGTATAGTCTGGCTTCATTCCTAAAAAAAATCAGCATAAAAAAACCTAGCAAGATAATTAGGAACCTCATCATTCCATGGAAACCAACCATAGGCTGGAAGGAATCGATCACATAAAAAATGTGCAAGTTCAAGGTGCTTAAAATATTGCACTTTCAATGCTTTCCACTTTAGGCCCTCTTGGAAGTTAAACATTGAGTTGGCCTATTCTCTAATCACTCTCTCCTTCACAACAGCCCACTTGTCTGGACCCATCACCTGTGCCTTTCTTCTTTGCATCAAGGAAACAAAACCATCTGTTGTTGGTCCAAGATCCTCATATACCTCAATGAATTTTTCTAATTACTGCAAACCCATCTATATATTTTGTTTGTTCTCTGGATCGAGATCCAAACTAGAAAGATCGTTTTGCAGCTTGTCATAGTGAGCCCTACAACTTTCAAGGGTTGTTTGTTGAAGACCACTTTCCCATGGAATCTCCTTTAGTAAATCTGATGGATAGGTCATAATGGGTGTACAACCCTCAGCTAGCTGGACATATTTCATCCTTTCTTGACCTTTTCCACCCTGTGTAGAATGACGAGCCTCTTGCAAACCTTTCTCTGCTTCTACGCTTGTCTCCCGTACAGAAGGTCGAGATCCACGTCCACCCATAGATGATAAGGGGGAATCATCTCTACCACTATCTCCATGTCGATGATCAAATGAATGTGAACTATACAATAAGCTTGAATCCTGAGGTGAAGTCAGTAGTATTCGATTTTCATTTCTGACACCAACTCCCGAAGAATGTGATGACCTCCTACGCTTCTGTCTCAAAGGTTGCTCTCTTTCCATTGGATATGATATCTACAAGTTTACACAAATATCAATTTCTACATGTTAATTAATCAACTTCAAAGACCTAGCTACTATAGAAACTAAGATTTCAATAAGGACCTAGATATCCCTAATATTATCTAATAGTTCTTTAAATGATTAAAGCTAATTTATTATCTGTTTCCTTTTGATATGATATCTACAAGATTACACAAATCAACTCATATCATATTCAAATTCTACATGTTAATTCCTCATCTTCAAATACCTAGCCACTAAAAATATAAGATTTTGATAAAGACATATATGTCCTCAATATTATCTAATATATCAACTCATAACATATTCAAATTCTGCATGTTAATTCCTCAACTTCAGAGAACTAGCTACTATAAAAACTAAGTTTTTATTACCTAGATGTCCCTCATATTATCTAATAGTTCTTAAAATTAAAATAGCTACACTACTGTTGGATGTATGAGAAATTAATGTAGCAATCTCTTTGTTTTTTATGTGTTTTAGATTTTTAAAACTACGTTTTTAATAAAGACCTAGATGTCCCTAATATTATCTAATAGTTCTTAAAATGAAAATAGCTACACTATTGTTGGATGTATGAGAAATTAATGTAGCAATCTCTGTGTTTTTTATGTATTTTAGATTTTTAAAATTAATGGAAACAATATCATCAAATATGAAATTAAAGCTACATTTATTTATGTCAACTACAAAAAATTTCGTTCTTCCAAAAAATCATAAAAAAACCCTTATGCTAAGTAAACTGATCAGATTCAAAGTTGATGAACTCTGCATGGACAGAGTTGATGAACTCTGCATGGAAAAAGTTCATCAACTCTGTCCACATGGATAGAGTTCATAAAATCTGTCCATGTCGACAGAGTTATGTTCATCACTCCATGTGGACAGAGTTGATGAATGAATATCTTCCTTATAATACCTATGAACTAAGATTAAAGTTATAAAAAATGCACAATATCCTAATATAATAGTAAATGTAAACTGATAACTAATAAACATTATACAAGTTATATGTTTCTTTTATGATTTAGATTAAAAATACATAAGATCAAACAGATCGGTAATCAAAAAATTTGATTTTTTATGTGTAATAATTTTTTTGTTTATGATTTATATAAAACGTACTAAAATACGTTTTGCTAAGTATAATACATTTTTTGTCTATTTGGACAGATTTGATGAACTCTGTCCACATGTGGACAGAGTTGATGAAATCTGTCCAAATGGACAGAGTTCATCAACTCTGTCCATTTGAACAGAGTTCATCAACTCTATCCATTTGGACAGAGTTCATCAACTCTATCCAAATGGATAGAGATGATGAACTCTGTCCATTTGGACAGGGTTCATCAACTCTGTCCAAATGGACAGAGTTCAACTCTGTCCATTTGGACAGAGTTCATCAACTCTGTCCATTTGGACAGAGTTCATCAACTCTGTCCAAATGGACAAAGTTCAATTCTGTCCATTTGGATAGAGTTCATCAACTCTGTCCAAATGGACAGAGTTCATCAACTCTGTCCATTTGGACAGAGTTCATCAAGTCTGTCCAAATGGACATAGTTCATCAACTCTGTCCATTTGGACAGAGTTCATCAACTCTGTCCAAATGGATAGAGTTCATGAAATGGATAGAGTTCATGAACTCTATCCATTTGGATAGAGTTCAACAACTCTGTCCAAATGGATAGAGTTGTTGAACTTTGTCCATTTGGACAAAGTTCATCAACTCTGTCCACATGGACAGAGTTCATGGACGACTACCCTCATCATATATGTATTAACTAAAATTAAAATTATAAGAAATATACACTACTAATTAACATATGCAAACTTTAACTCTACAATACTACGATGAAAAACGAATATAAGCGATTGACGACAACAAGAGACAAATCACATATTCAACGTTTCGGATTATAAAAGGAATTGCATAAATATTTACTTGACAAGGGGCAGCATAGCAAGACTAGACCACAAACAGACCCTCCAAGAAAAGACCACGAACACCTCCACAAACAGACCTCCATGTTGAACAGACCTCCACGAAGTGACCTCCACAAACAGACCTCCACACCGAGAGGAAACCAGACAAGTAGAGGGGTACCGGGATGGCAGATGTACATGGTAGGTGGCAGGGTGACATGGATGGGGATGACAGGAAATGACCAACCAATCAGGTGGCAAGACGGATGGCAAGATGGGCGGCAGGAGGATGAGGTCGAGGACAAATCACTGCAGGTGAAAACAACGAAAATGAGGCCATAGCTGACCTTTTATGTGGAAAAATTGTTCAGCCGAATACGTATTGGAACACCGATAAAAATTACCGGCCGGCAATGTGTTCCGTCAAATTAAATGGTTCACAGTTAAAGGTTATTCGGCCAAATAAAGGATTCGTTTTCGATCAAATAACTATAATTATTCGGCCAAATAACTTCATTTTTTGGCCGAATAAATATAGTTATTCGGCCAAATAATGTCCGCTATGTTGTTTGGGCACCTGATTCTCACGGAAGTGTTACCCAACTTCGCATTTTCACCCATATGAGATTGATTGGTGATTTTGTTTACAATAGTTATGGGTCTCGGGGCCCTAACATAGTGGATGTGTTGGTACCATTACGAAGGAAAGGGTAACTTCAAGAGGTCATGGCTGGTCATTTGAGTTGTTTTTCATGTTCATGGATTCCTATGACACGAGATGACACGTCAAAATCCTCGACACGAGTTCCATGAGTAATTGAAATTGACAGCTACTATAAAGAAAGAAGAAATCATCAAACTCTATGGACTCTACAAAATCCTTCATCTTTCAATTTTTATAGATGTCATGTTGGAGTGGCCACGATGTATGTAGTATCAAATGGCTTACTATAAATATTGATTACTAAATCTTGAAAACAGGTGAAATATCAATACTAAATCTTGAAAACCATCGAAATCTTTAATACAGATATAAACACTCATTACACTGATGACCACACATTTGTTTGAATATTTTTGGTACCAAATGATCTATTCTATTGTATGGACCATACATTTGCAGACATCGATGAACAACCGTCACATGAAAAGAAAATCACCCCCATTACTTTGAAAACACCCTTTCAGCATCATTTATATAATAAATTCACGATCTTCAAGAACAAAATATCAACTGATAAACATCTTACCCATAACTACTGTAAACAAAATCACCAATCAATCGCATATCCCTAACCTGAGGCCAACGAACCCCTAGAGAGGTCATGTGTGGTGGTCTCTAAACCCATCCTTAATGATTAAAACAACCTAATGGTGTCAATTCCCACACACAAATCTAAGAATGGCCTCAAGAGCTAACATATGATGGTTTAAGGTGTTATTGGTGGTCCTAGATGCCTAGAATCTTCATTTAGGTCCTAAAGTAGAGGTTTCATCCCTTGACAATGGCTAATACCCTAGGGATATCCCTCCCACTTATATTTATTCCCCTCCTACCAATCTCTTCCCTTTATATTTGTCCTCCCTCCATCCCCCCCTCATATATCTCCCATACCCATCCCTCCCTTCCCCTTATATTTATCCTCCCTTCATCCCCCCCATATATGTCCCTTACCCATCCCTCCCTCCTATGATTCCCTCTACACCTTCCTCTCCCTTCTTTGACTCCCCCCCATCACTTAACCAATGTAATTTTGGGCCATAAGCCACCCCATAGACCATCTGGATGGAATATTGGGAATCTAAATGGTATTACAATGGGTTAAGGATGCAATTATATGGTTTTGGATTGGAGGGATTGGTATTTGTACATTAACTATAGTCATGGAAGACAAGACAATAATTCCCTAAATCAACAAACATGCCTTATAGATGAAATATTTGGCCTTTAGTGGGATATGGGTGTCATTATGAGGTTTTATGCACTAACGATGGGTCTCAGGGTCTTAACCATGGTAATGGGACAATAGTGTAACATAAAGAAGTCTTAAAGCACTACACATTGCCTTTAAATGAGATATTTAGCCTTAATATGGGATATATGTGCCATGAGATTATTTTATGCATTGAAGATTCTTCATGAGGCATTGACCATGTTCATATAGGAACCATTATGAATATTTCCAGACAAGAGATAGTTATGAAGACACTACCATGGTTGAAGGATAGGTCTGGAGGTCTTAACCATGGGTATGGGTTCGATTATAAGGTTATTAAATGTTAATATTTGATATGCACTAAATATCATATGCGATATATTGCATATGCGATTCAGTGATCATGTAATAGAAACTGTCCGTTAAGTAAAAAATAGTGTATCATATCGCATATGCGATAAAATGGACATGTGTTATATCACATATGCGATATGTGTTTTATAAAAATTATTGGGTTGCGGGCCGTGGGCCATGTTTACTTTATAGAAAGACATAATTCTTCTAAACTCATGCACACAGAATTATCCCACCTACAATTTAATGATTTCTTACACAAATCCATAGGTTTTGTACAAGTTTGTGTGGATTTCAATGGGTAATGTATGTAATAGAGGTCGAAAGTCAGTGAGCAAGGTGCTTACACCGGAAGAATATGAAAATAAAAAGGAAAAGAAGAGGGAATGTTCAATAAATCATCGACATTCATTGGATGAGCAAATACTTCCCATTCCCACTCAACAGGTACCTAACGTAGAGGCCGAGGAAGATAATGCAACATTAAAGAAAGTTGGTTATATGGGAGATGATATTCTTGATCCATTATTAAGCGGACAATCTTGTGAAGAATTCAATAATTATGTTCCTCACAATGCAAATGTGACTCCACAACAACCATGCCAGGTGGTTCAATCTCCTGATCGAAGTTGCAGCCTGTAGTGGATGTAAACATCACTCCAACATTTCAAACAATAAGAAATCTTGCATCAAAATGAAAGAGAACTCCTAAACGTATACAACGGTATGAGAGCGAATTGGATTCCATGGAAGTTAAGGTGGCTAAACTCACTATACTTCGTCATTGTTATCAAATAATGAAAGAATATTTTGATAACAAATCCGAAGCCGGTAAATGCCAATTGTTTTTAGCTTTGCTTAAATCTAGAAATATGGCAAGTGTCAAAAAAAAGTTAGGAATAAGGACATTGAATAATATCGAATCAAGTAATCACATTGTTAAATATCTTGTTGCTGCATTCACATCGATTGGTAAAAAAAATCGTTCACAAGACTATAATGTGACTCGTCACATATTGGCTGAATCAATTGTATGTAGATCCACAAGACAACGGCGTTTACTTGAATCCACATCACAAATTGTGCCTTTACATCCAAAGACACTTAAAAAATATTCAATAAGAAGAGACAAACTTGATGTAGAGGGACAAATGGAAACATTATGGGCATTTAGCGGTATGGTTTCCCCACAAAGACATGAAGTTAGTCGAAGCAGTGAAGGGCCTAGTGCACAGGTTTTGGCACGATAACACTAGGCCTTCTTCTAACACAAAGGATGTGTTAAAACATTGTAGGGGTTCTAGAAACAATGAACCTCATGTTAAACATTATCTTGACATGACACAAACTCAATTATTTCAGATGTTTAAATTTTCCCACATAGAGTTAAGGCTCGGGAAAAGATATTTTGAAAAATGCAAGCCTTGGTATGTTAGAATCAATACCATCCAAAACACTTGTTGTAGATACCACATAGAGTTTGACCTATATTACCATACATTTGCACATATACGTCATTTTTTGCATCCTAATAATGTGCAGGAATGATCAAGTACAGTACTGCCAATGTCATCCATAGATTTCATCCATAGCATAATGTGTCCAAGGCAAGATGGATAGACACATTACTTAAAACAATGTGTAGAGGGTTCTTGCAACAATTGTGGTGGGCTATCATTATGGTCTGATTGCATCCATGAGAGTGAAGATCAAGCATTTGGGAAAGCAATTGTCGAGAAGCAGAACTATCAATATGAGACATATCGACTACATGATAGGAAATAAAGCAGGAATATTAAATTGGTGACTTCACAGGTAAATTGTTGAATATTGACATATTAATATTCATGTACATATTTTTATGTTTTTTTATAACACTGTTTATTTTTTTACACCAGGTGCAAGTATGTGATTTTATTTCAGATTTTCGTGGAAAGATCCAATAGTACATTCAACATGTCGTAATGGCACGGTGGCAAGATGAGCAATTCAGAATATGCCGAGACACCTTCTCTCTTAGAACAATACTATCAGTGGTTGGCTTTGCAAAAAATTACACCCTACAACCACAAAATGAAATACAAAGTCAATACTATCACTTAGAGCAAGTGAGCATAATGGTGCATATCATGTATTGACATGGACCAGATAGCAATGAAGAGAAACATGTGATACTGAAAGAAATTCACTTCTACATAAGTGATGACTGGACCCATGACATCCATTACATGAAGCATTGCTTTAAATTATTCTATGATCATGTGATAGCTATGGATATACCATTTTATCATCATTTCATTTGGTCAGATGGTTTTGCTGGACAGTTCAAGAATGCGCATGTATTTGAATGGTTTTGTTTATTGCACATAAAATACAAGGTGCCACATGTATGGAACTACTTTGAAACTGGTCATGGAAAAGGAGAGCATGATGGTGCTGGTGCATGCATAAAAACTACCCTACGAATGGAAGAGATGAATTTTACAGGTTCTCACCTTCGAGACATTGCACCTATAGTGAAATGGTGTGCATATGTCATGGGAGAACAAACAACAAGGAAACACCTAGTGCAGAGAATATTCTGGGAGGTGACAAATGTGGATCAATCCTAAAGACATCGGGTGAACACAGTGCATGGAACTCGACAGTTTCATTCAATTAGAAGCTCAGACAACTCGAACCTACAAATTTGGACAATATTGAAGGCTTGCTTTTGCAGTTCCTGCAGCATCGATGAATGGTATGATTATGATTATACAGATACAATTGATACATGGGATCGAGTGACACTCGACACCAATTTCAATGGGGTAAATGAAATACACCATTTGGAAGATTATCATACACATATTTCTACATACTATGATCACATATCGAATCTCATACAAGCAGGTACAAAAAAGTAAATTAGTAGTACCTAAATTAGAAATTGCATTTATGTATTGTTAACTTGACCTAAGTAGAATTTAATTTATCTAGAAATTAGAAATGCAAGACCTTATTTAAAAAATTTACTGTTAACTCGACCTATTTCCTTTCACAGGTCAGATATATGCAGTGGTTCCCCCAAAAAATAATGAATGGGTTTCTGACTATTGGTTGGCACGTTGCTTAGAGGGGAAACAAACCATTCTCGAACCTATTACAGATGATGAAAATATTGAATTCCCAACTGGATCGATGGTTATAAAAGGGGAGTACTTGACAGTTGCAGCACAATAGAAAAGGAAGGGTGGGTATGTATATCAAGATTATAGACCAGGAGCTATTGTATACCACTTTACCAACCTAGTAGTTGGTATAAACATCAAGTTGCGCACACTTCGTCACAAAAATAGGTCACATGTATGATACTTTCTACCTCATATAGAGCACGAAAGATTGATGGACACCATCAGCAACAGAGATGATCCATATGGCCTACTCGTATGAGTGCATTGTCAGGTGCTTTATTTAACCTTTAAAGTGCATGTTGAAGCACAATTTCAATTATTTACCCTTAGTTTATTCCCAATGTAATAAACCTATGATTGACAGATACCATTCACAAACATAATATTATTCAAAGGATACTGGACACTATAAACATGATCATACAACCTCAGGTGAATTATCTATAAATCATGTTTATACATTTTCATTGGGTTCTCTTTATTTTATTATGAGAGTACTAATGTTTATCCTTTAGTGTGCCTAGGATACAAACACCATCTATGGCACATTGGAGGTGCCAAGAATGGTGTCTTTAGACACCAACAAATAGAAATAAAAAAATAACATGTTTTCGAGTTATGAGATGGAAGTAGAAACACATGTACATGAACAAATAGAAAACCAACTAGGGTTTCATGAACTACAAATTGCATGCTATCACTAGCATTGACAAGTTAGTGTATGGAAATAGGGTTTAGTGACCTCTTTACAAGTTATGATATGGAAGTAGAAACACATGTACATGAACAAATAGAAAACCAACTAGGGTTTCATGAATTACAAATTGCATGTTATCACTAGGGTTGACAAGTTAGTGGATAGAACTAGGGTTTAGTGACCTCTTTACAAGTTATGAGATGGAAGTAGAAACACATGTACATGAACAAATAGAAAACCAACTAGGGTTTCATGAACTACAAATTGCATGCTATCACTAGGGTTGACAAGTTATGAGATGGAACTAGGGTTTTATGACCTCTTTACAAGTTATGAGATGGAACTAGGGTTTTATGACCTCTTTACAAGTTACGAGATGGAAGTATAAATACATGTACATGAACAAATAGAAAAACAACTAGGGTTTCATGAACTACAAATTGCATGCTATCACTAGGGTTGACAAGTTAGTGGATGGAACTAGGGTTTAGTGCCCTCTTTACAAGTTATGAGATGGAAGTAGAAACAAATGTGCATTTACAAATTGAAAAACAACTAGGGTTTCATGAACTACAAATTGCATGCTATCACCAGGGTTGACAAGTTATGGTATGATGTTAGTATCATAGGGTATGATGTTAGTATTGTAGGGTATGGTATGGTATATTAGTATGGTTTGGTATGCTAGTATGGTATGATGTTAGTATGTTATGGTATTTTAGTATTGTAGGGTATGCTATGGTATGTTAGTATGGTATGGTATGTTAGTATGGTAAGATGTTAGTATCACATGGTATTGTAGGGTATGATATGGTATATTACACATGTATGCATGACTTAGAAGTAGAAACACATGTACATGATGTTAAAGTTAGTGGTATGGCTATGATGTTATGATGTTAGTGTATGTAATTTAGGTAGCGTATTGTATGGTTATGATGTTAAAAAGTTGAGGATAGCCATAATGTTAAAAATTTGATGATCGTTAAATTTAGGTAGTTGTATGGTATGGTTATGGTTATGGTGTCTAGTGATTATCTCCCATGATTTACTTAATCGTTACTTTATCTTAGTTGGATGAGTCATAAATTCTTCGTTTAAGTATTGGAATTGCATACTAGCAAATAGGTGAACCACACATATCATTTTATCACATAGGTGAACAACACATATCATGTTCCAAAATCAAGTCAACCATATATGTATAAATTTGAACCTTCCTTTATATTATATATGTATACAAATAATGTTGCAAAGATTGGCATGCCACATGGCCATAATACAAAATAGTGGATAAAACTATACATCCTTGTGTATACAAAAATAAAGCTACATGTGTGTACCCCCCTATACATTTATTCTATTTATCCCCCCTTTCACTATTGCTGTCAATGTCTTTTGAGAAGTCTAGCTTTCTCTTCTGACTGCTCAGTGGTGATCCCAAATGTTGAACAAGAGGGACAAGTCACATTAGTGGAGACTGCAGAAAAACAAAAATTTGTAAGTTAGTTTACCAACCTATAAAAATTATATGTACATTTGTTCAAATTCCAAACCAATATAACATTTTTACTTATTGCACGTGAGTAAGTAATGGTGGTTCGTGGTGCCTCACTAGCATCGACCCCGATTGGGTGCTCTTCAAGCACCACTTGCTCACTATCAAGCTGCATATATATATATATATGCCAATGTTAAGAAATCAATGGGTGCACGAAAAACATACTTGCATGTACAAATAAAACTATATTACATGGAGGGATAATCACTTTTTCAAAGAAATCGAGACATACATGTACATTGGGGGGGAAGAGGTGGGTCACCAATTTGGTGCTCTTCAAGCACCAAATCAGAGAAAGCGATACATAAACATACCTTCTGGCTCGTCAAAGGTGGGTCACCTATTTGGTGCTCTTCAAGCACCGGTGTCTCGCTAGAATCCTACATAAAGTAACATATGTCAATTTCAGATAATAAAAAGAATCAGAGCCATATATACTACATGGAATAAAAATGATGTTTTCAAAGAAAGCGAAACATACATGTACCTGGCGGGGGGGGGGGGAGAGGTGGGTCACCAACAACCTCGCTTTGGTGCTCTTCAAGCACCACTGGCTCAATAGATACCTACATAAAGTAACATATGTCAATGTTATATAATACAAAGAAAACGAGACATATACAACATGGAGGGATAATGAATTTTTCAAAGAAATCGATACATACACGTACATTGGAGGGGAGAGGTGGGTGAGCAACGAATCCAATTGGGTGCTCTTCAATAACCACTCGCTCACTATCATAACTGCATAAAATAATATCTATGTCAATGTTAGCATATCAATGGGGGAAACAAGGAAAAATATACTTGCATGTACAAAAAGAAATATAAGCAAGAGTTGCAATATATAAATATACCTGGGGGAGGTGAGGAGGTGTGTAACCAGTGGGTTGAACAACTATCAACAGGATAAAAGGATTTCTACATGAATTAGTGAAGAAGTTTGCTTGTTGGCCAACATCATCAAAATTATGTTCCTACGTACAAAAGGATAAAGATACAATTGGACAATTTCAAAAAATTAAAAAAGTACATGTTGAATCATTAAAATCACAATTAAAAGAAAGTGATACATAAACGTACCTGCTGGCTCATCAGAGGTGGGTCACCAATTTGGTGGTCTTCAAGCACTGGTGCCTCAATAGAATCCTGCATAAAGTAACATATGTCGATTTCAGATAATAAAAAGAATCAGAGACATATATACTACATGGACGAAAAATTATGTTTTCAAAGAAAGCAAAACATACATGTACCTGGCAGGGGGGAAGAGGTGGGTCACCAACAACCTTGCTTTGGTGCTCTTCAAGCACCACTGGCTCAATAGATGCCTGCATAAAGTAACATATGTCAATGTCAGGTAATACAAAGAAAACGAGACATATACAACATGGACGAAAACTGATTTTTTCAAACATGTACCTAGGGCCGAGGGAGAGGCGGGTCACCCATCAAGATATCATGCTATGTAACAAAACATAAAGATACAATTAGAAAAATTCTAAAAATTAAAAGCATGAATGTTGAATTATTAAAAGCATAATTAAAATCATATTTAAAATAATACATGGGTCTGGAAATCTTCCTCTACATGAGAGGTACTAGGTAAGGATTCAACATACTCATCCTGCTCACCCTGCATAAAACATATTATATCCAGATTAGGATGTATTGAATGTTACAATATCTACTATAAATATGTAAATAATGATGACAAATTAAAAAGTATATTTCTTACAGCTAATGGTAAAGAACCAAACCCATATTCAATATTGACTACTCCATCAATGTTCTCAACATCAATCGATGGACTATGCAAATCTGGGCTGTCATGGGACACTAGATGTATATTTTTTCACATAATTTGTTAGATAATTAAATAGAAATAAATTGCAAAACAATTGAAAATTGTGATATAAAACAAAATATATTATGAAAATAATGAGTTTTACTTACATATCGAAGTAATCCATCGTCCCGGAACTCTGAAGCAGGGCCATAACATATACCTCCACACGATTTGCAAGGGTGTGGAGTAACATGATGCTCTGAATGCTCTGTGTCTTGAGTTCAATCTGTAGATGGATCCTTACTGTGTGATGGGCCGGCCTCAGAAGTTCCAACCCCTTGGCCTACATTGCCTTGGACAATAGTCCCATGCTGAAGCAATGTATTTGCCAAGTCTAATAAGGCCTCCTTTTTATCATCGATCACAAGACCCACAGGAGGATATAGCCGAGGGGGTTTTGGTGTGCATGGAGGGCGTGGCACACTATTAGGATCAGTACTATCCACTTCCCTATGTTGCTGCATCCCATGACCCACACCCTGTAAGTCTAAAATATCGAAATAGTTCACATGTTTCCCTAGGATGAATTCTGCATACAACTTCCTTAGGAGATAAAATGGGATGTCCCTATTCTCATGAGGGTCTTCATCGAAGACCATGTAACAGTGATCCATCTAGGGTGCATCCATGGAGGTGGACAACAATTTTTGGCAATGGATTTTTGGTGAAATGCAAAATGTGCACCCTCGATCGAGGTGTTAATACCTCGATCAAGGGTTTAATAAGTGCTCGATCGAGGTTTTTTCTAACCCTTAATCAAGCTTTTGTTAAACCCTCGATCGAGGTTTCAATACCTCAATCGAGGGTTTTCCAAGAGCTCGATCGAGGGTTAAATAAACCATCAATCGAGGTAGTGACCTCGATCGAGCTACGGAACTCAATCAAGCTTCATACCTCGATCGAGCTCCATGTTTTTAAAAAATTATAAAAAAGGGTCGCGTGCACCCGCAGCCACAATTCACTCCTCTCCAAAATCCATCGATCAAGCCGTTACCTCGACCGAGTGTTCGTGTCCCGGAACACGTCGTCCATGTAGCCGTGCCCCCGGAGAGTTCGACCGACCGACCACGCAAGCCACACCCCCTTTCACCAGAATGTCAGAGGAGAGAGGTAACCCTCAAAGCTTGTTTTCAAAATAGAAATGAAATTTTAATTTTTTAATTAAGTTTTAAAATGTTAGGTTAAAAGTGAAAAACAATCAATATTATAGATGCTTTAAGTTTTTTATTTTTTGCCTAGTATGTTTGCAATGTGTGCTGGCAAGCAGAAATGTTGCCGATAGCATTTAAAATATCTATAAATTGAAATTTGTTTTTTATTTAATATTTTGTTTTTTGTTTTATATATATTTTGTAAACTGGTAGCGTTTATGCTACCGGTTTAATTTTTAAATGAGAGCCCGGCAAGCAGAAATGTTGCCCGAATTTTTTCAATCCTCTGAGAATACACAGAGGACTGAAAAAAATCCAAACCCTAGACACGAGACAATCATGAACCTTAAACCAACATAGGCATTTATCTAAACAACGCATATATTTTGCTTTAAATATTTTGATCATATATATTGACATTTTTTTATTTTAGTTTATTGAAAAATGTACTTATGTATTTTAGTTTTTTTTGAAGCTCAAACAAAAGCATAGATTTTTTTTTCTAAGGAAAGAAACACACACACACACACACACATATATTAATAGTATATATTTTAAAATATTTTGATTTTAATTATTGAAAAATGTACTTATGTATTTTAATTTTTTTTTAAGCTCAAACAGAAGTATGGATTTTATATATATATTTTAACATATTTTAATTTTAATTTATTGAAAAATTTACTTATGTATTTAAGTTTTTTTTAAGGTCAAACAAAAGTATGGATTTTATTTTATTTTTCTAAGGGAAAAAACATTTATAAATAAGTGTTTAAATTTGAAAAAAATCAATATAAAAATTTAATAGAATTTTATGATTTAAATTTTTTTAAATAATATCAAATTAAAAAGTTAATAAAAATCCATAATTTAAGATAAAATTATAATTTTGATATTTTGTAGATAAAATATGTAGATTTATATTCAACATTTTGAAAATTATAAATTATAAATTTAGAATATTTTAAAATAATAGTAAATATATTACTAATAAAATATATAAATATATACATTAAATTATGGAAAATTGGAATTGTAATTTAATTTTTAAAAAATAGATGAAAATTTTTACATAATTATAATTTTAAAACTTAGTTTAAAATTATAAATATCTATAGGAATTAGTTTAACATCCCAAGTATTTTTAACTCATTTTCACCCCATCGAAAACTCACAAAGCATTCCCTATAACCCGAAAAACTTTTAGCGACTAGAATTCAACTCGTATTTTAGGAAGCGTCACCCAAATAAGTACCACATGTCCATAATCTCAAATTGAACAAGAAATAAAGGAGTACTCAACATTATGAAAATAAATCATAACCCCGATCACACCACATATTCGATAGTCTTCTTCACACCACCTTCGAAGCAAAAATAAAAAAACTCGTCAATCCATTTTGTTTTGTAAACTTTTTGATTGTTTTTTGAGTAAGAGTTTTTTACTCGTATCCATATATGGAGTTACTCATACATTGAGTTATTTACAAAAAATCATTTACTATGCCTTATTTCATGCAGATGCATCTCTACAACGGGGATCTTTGGTTCTCCGAAAGCAGAGCACTGGAGGATCTACGGTCATTCCTCGCCCTGGAGGTCAGCGGAGGACTCATAAGTATACAATTGTGCATGATGTACTCTTTGTTGTTAGTTAAATCAAATTAAAATTTTTCACATGTGTATATTTAATCATAAACTTGTATGTCTCTATTTTCACAGGTTTGCCTAAGCGTTCTATGCAGACATACACTCTTGCTGGGGAGATGAGCGACAGCCACTGTGGCAGCTGCTATGTGCATGTGAGTGACAAGGATCAGGATACTGTTGGTGTCGGTGGGAAGCTTCCCCATGAGACAGGTACATTAAATGCATATATATATTTCTTTCAGTTATCAGTACTTTTAATTTATGTTTTCATCTAACATTAAATGTTATCAGTACTAACATTTGTGTTTTCATCTAATTTCAGATGCTGCATAACATGGCGTCGATCCTCACGAGGAAATGCCATTTGATATCACATGTATCATGCTACAAGACATTACCATGCAGTGTGCATGTTTGCAGGAAAAAATCAATACCATTCCTAAGAACTCTCCCTCATCACGTTCGGTGGAGATGATGTTAGAGGCACTAGACAATCTACTAAAGGTCTACAAGTCCATCGGACCATTGAGTTCTCTTTGGGCCTCTACATGTCAGAGAAGAAGGGCCACTGTGAAGGGTCTTGATGACTAGGCCGCATTGAAAGATTCAACAACTAGCCATGATGTGAAGGGAGCATTATTTGATATCCCTCCTGACCATGCCCCTGGTCAACCGCTTAGACTCAAGGATTTTAAGCTAGAGGTTGCAATGCCTTATGTATATGACAGGTTTATTGGAGCGTGGGGCATGTTTCCCCACCATGACCAGGTGCCATTATACTTTGCAAAACATGTCTATGCAGAGTTTGTCCTGAATATGTACCCAGATTACACTAGCATACCATATAGATTCTATGGTGCTGGTGGGGGACGTAGTCATGTGCATACTGGGGCTAGGAGAGACCCTACAACTCAGCCAAAGCCAAATCCATTGGTAGGCCACCCTTCCAGGACCATGTTTAGGGTCGATGATGTAGCTGCGTCATCTCAACTAGTGACTGAGGAACGTGGTGCATTGGTAGAGGCGACACTCATGACAATGCATTCTGGCATGATGGTTATGCAGGAAGAGAGACGCAGAGCACCCACTGCACCTACAGAGCCTAAGTTACAATGGGTGGATGATGATTTTGTCAACCTTTTTGATCATGACTCAATGCTGTAGTATGCTATCATGGTGCGCGATGCATATTTTAGACTGCATCAGATATGCAGGCCTCGACCGATGGGGTAGGTATATCTTTATTGTCATAATTTGATTGTTGCCATTTGATTGCTATTGTTATCAAGTATATCTTTTTTTGACTATTACTTTTATTTTTGTTGGACCTACATGTAGGAGTCCGATTTCATGGAGGTCCTGTTTGGCAGTGATGCATCTGTTTGAGGTCCTGTTGCAGTTCTGTCTGCCCACGTCGATGAGGTATGTGTTAACTATCATCCTGTTGTTCAGGAATAAACACCCTTATAATCGAGGGTCTGGGGTTACCAAATTACTCTTAAAACTTGCAAAAAAGCAACTTTAAAGTACAGAAAGGAAATAGGAAGATGTGATGAACTCACTCGATTAACAACGGTTGATCCAATCTTTGTCTTCTCCCACTCTGCTACTCTCCAAAGCTTTCAGGGATGCACCTCCTTCACCTACAAAGAGAAAATCCTCCAAGTACAATATTATACATGTATATATGACAAGTTAGATAAACAATATATAGAGTGATTAATCATAAATATTCATCAAACCATGATACATGAAGGAGACTCAACACAAATTTGGAAGAAGGATTCTCTTTATTAACAATAGTGAATGAGAGAAGTGTACAACCCAACGCCTGAAACAAGGATTCCTCTGCATCCAAAGGATTCTGAGTTATGTTGCTCCAAAGAATTCTGAAGATATACCACCAGCATAACTTTGCTCTCCAAGGATGATTGATTAAGACCCTCCCCAAGGCCTCTATTTATACTTAGGGAAATAGAGCAGTTTCGAAGGTTGAGGAGGTTGAGACAGTTAAGATAGTTAATGATTAGGGCTTAACAAATCTCCATTAATCATGTTATATTATTTTTAATGTCGAATGGATGCGTACGCGAGTATTGATACTTGCAACCTACATATGACACGCGAGTTTCTATAAGGGAAACCCACGTACAAATATGTACGCGGGTTGCAATGACAATACTCGCGTAAAGTATGTGATATGCTGTGGAGATAGTCGTGTACATATGTAAGTTACTGGAAAGAGTCGCGTACAACAATCAACATATAAAAAGGTAAAATGGCAAGTTGGGTGGATAGTGAATGCATCTCATGTCATGCCCATCTATATTGTTTAGGCAACCTTCAATCCATAAGTGTCCTTCTGTGTGCCAACATATGAAGTGTCGGCACTTGGATGGAGAAGTTCCATTTGGGTTGATAACATATGCCCCCTAATGTGTGAGGTCAGAGGGAAGCGATGGCCAAAATACTTTATAATCTCTATCTTTGAAGAACTCAGAAATCCAATGGAGCAGAGGTAGTACTTGAAACAAATACATAATAATGTCATATACAAAATCATATCTGAGGATGCTATTTTCAATATACTATAACACTAGCTCCTTTACAATGTTTGAGTACATCATATAGTACGGGTACAAGGTCACATATATTACAAAGGTGGATCAAAGCCACAATATACAATAATGATGAGTCTTCAAAGCTCTGGAAGCTGTGTAGATAGGTAGAACATAATCTAGTGCAACTTAGTCCATAAACAGGGAAATAAGATCTTCATAAACAATCCTAAAGAACTAGTACAATCCAAGCCATGTGAATATATGTAGGTTGAAGTCGAACATGGAGCAGATTCAATAGATTGTCAATCAATAGGTGATAATTGACAACTGAAGCAAAGGAATTCACCAATGATGAAAGTGAATCCCGAGGTACGATCATCAAAACTCTAGGTCTTCGACATCAGAAAGTAATGATACAGAACCATACTGTGATAAGGAAGGAAATAGATCCTCCAACGGATCATAAGAGTGACTAGGAACTGGGTAAAGGAAGGGAGACACAAGTAATAATAGATACAATAATGATGGGATCAGGATATAGATCAAACATTGAGTTAAGTCCTTGAACAGTAAGCACGACATAGAGATGACCCAAGACACCTTTTGACCTTATAGATATAACAACTAGACTTATCTATCATGTAGGAAACATGATCAGATTCCCCGGGTATAACTGATAAGAGGAGGAGTAATAAAGTCGAAGTAATAGCTGAACTGAAAGTCAACACTGAGACATGGGTATCGAAAAAGATAGAGAGTGCTATGTTCAAGGATGACATGCTACCACTAATTGAAAACCAAGAGAAAAATTCTTCCTTACCTTCCCTGTTAAATTTTAACAAGTCCAGGAAATTCAACTCGGATCTCTCTTCATTTTTTAACAAGCTTGAAGAGAAGAGGAAATAATGCTTGATAGTGTCACTGATTCATGAATTTAATGAGCCCGAACTAGTACATGCTCAGTTGGTGTTTTCACATTTAGAGAGTCTAAAAACTCCAAAGAAGACTTCAGGGGGGTCCTTTTTCATCTAATTTAGTCTCCTGAGGCCGAAAAAGCATAAAACATACCACAGAAGAACTCTCTTAACTTTCGTAGAAGAAAAGGTGAACCTTTTTCATACTTAGTCAGGGAGGTCTGAAAAAGGTTAAATGGCCACCTACCCAATGCTCCTTCGAGAGCAACATATAGCTTGAGTTTTAGGAGTGTGAAGGAAAGCAAGATCACTTAGAAAAATACATTTGAGTACGAGGAATGGGGCTTGCAACAATAAACTCGATGCTTTATTCTTTAGTGTTTAATGAGCATGACAAAGACATAAAGTACACTCATAATAATTTTCATGTTTAGGTCTAGAGCATGAAAAAGAGAAAACTAAGCTCATATCGGGAGTTCCTTTTCCATAAATTTAGTCTCTCAGCTCGAGAAAAGTGATAAACCTATGCCTGAGAATACTCTTCTCAATTCCGTAGAAAAGAGAGTGATCCTTTCTCGTGTTATTCCGCATGGTCCGAGAAAGAGATAACTTACCACCAATGTGGATGCCCATTCACATATTCTTAACAAGCTTGAACGGACAAGTTAACTCGGCAGTCAAGTCTGTATTAAGGAGATAGACCTAGGCCCAAAAGAAACTCCATAAGGGTGGGGAGTCCTATAAAGGGATATCTTGTAAAAAGAAACCAAAATGAGGCTCCATTTGGCGTGAAAATTAGCTAAAAGGATTCCCATATACCTAAGATAGTTGCGGCATGAGTATCGAAAGACAACATAGGTTCTAAATGAGGATACTCATGAGAGGAAGGCCCTATCCACAGAAGAATGATGGTAAAGACAAGGATCTAATGGTTTAAAATATCATAGTCCGTGGTTAAAATTTTGATTGCTAAGTTTAAGATGGATTAAGTATAGATGCAAAATGCATATAAAATGACAAAAAATCACCTTATATGAGCAAAAAACACTTTAGAATGATGAAAAACTTGTTACAAGGAAAAAAGGGATGGTATTAGTTTGATAAAATGTGAACTATAGGGAAAAAACCCACATAAGAAATATAATTTATATAAATAGTTCAAAACTCACCATTTTCAATTTTAGCCATAAAAAACAAGTTTTCACCTCTACCTTCATTCAATCAGTGTGGAAAATCCGGTGGACAAAATCCAATTCTGCAAGTGTGAGGTAAGGCTACACCCCAAGCTCTTCAATTTAATCCTAGCAAATTTTAAATTTAAGCCTCAATTTTATATTTTTGAGCACCTTTAATCAAGGCACGCAGTGTAAGTGGGTTCGCTATATTGAAACTCGCGTACACGCATTATGTACATGGGTTGCCCTGAAGAACAGTCACGTACAGTACATGACATGTCTAACTATATAGTCGCGTATGCTGCGTGAAGGGGGAAAGAAGTATTTTGGGTCAAATTTTTGAATTTTTACATGAAACTAAAGGTTCACAATGGTTGTTTTGCTAGGTTTGAAGATGGTGCTTGAGTGGAGGGAGTGTGAGCATGAAGATATGGATCAAAAAGCACTCCAGGATTCCCCAATAGTGAATGTTTTACATTCAAGTGGGTTGTTGAAGTTCTTTTGCACATCACCTATGCAGGCCAATGTCCACCTGTTAGAGTTCATGATAAACTACTGGGACCATGATTTAGGCATGTTTGACCTTCAAGGTGAATCCTTGGACATTACTTCAGAGGATATTTACTTCATCACCTGTCTATCACGACGGGGAGCTTCAGTCAACTTGGAGGGCACTAGCAGAGGCGGTGATCCTCTAAGTACCCAAAACTACATTGATATATACTGCGCACTAGGTACCCAAAAGAGAGGGTGTTGCATCCCTATTGCACATATATGTGATATTCCTTTATAGGTGTTGACCAGTACCATAGTGAGGGTTGCAGGATCATCTTCTCTTCATCTCGCTACATGGAACCAAATGAGGTTGGAAATGGATTGCATGTAGGGGGATTTATATGATTGGTGTTCAGGAGTTGTCCCAATTTTGAGAAAGAAACTCTCTGAATGCAAGAGAGGAAGGAGGAAGAACTTTGAGTATTCTAGCATACTAGTTGCCTTCTTTGAGAGAGATTGTCAGGATTGAGCCTTGCAATACCCCTACCGGTCTGATCTCCTCGTCAACCTAGGCTGAGCAAGTGGGGAGATATCTTCCTCCACCAGGGAGGAGGTGGTTCAGTGCAGAGTGTATACGATGATGACTTCTACTTTTGGTGGGAGCGGCAGTTACCAGCACTGGATCAGTTTCCATATGTTGGGATGGATTTCTGTGGTGACCTAGACCTTGTCCTCCCTCTAGGAGGAGCATGGGGAGAGCTAGGTAATTTTTTAATTTTCAAGTTTTTAAATTTTTTATGAATTTTAAAATATAGTGATATATACATATGTATAAGAGTTCTAATCCTATAAACATGTCAAAATGCAGATATTGGACCAGTCCGCCCTGAAAAAGCATCCACACATGTATGTGTGTCCTGTCTTAGGCGAAGACCAGGGGCTTATTAGGGTTCTGGAGGGGAAGCTGGCCAGGCTTACCCAAAGAGTACCGACCTTGCGGATAGAACACATCTCAGCCATCATCCAGGAGTTTGTGGTTGGATTTCCACCTGTTTGGATACACCTTTTGAGGTGGCTAGCCAGAGTAATTTTAGTATACATAGATGCTATTGAGGCTGTTGAAGCCGAGGAGGCTGAAGAAGCCAAACTATAGGGAGACCGGGGGGACCAGGGTGGTCCAGCTTAGATCTAGGAAATTTGATGGACTATGATCCATATTTTGTATATTTTTTTGTATATTATACAGTTATGACAGGATCTAAGGATCAGAGACTCAACCTCTCTATATACAGATATTCACACACACACATATATATATATTGTGTTGGTTTATTTACAATTTTTTTTTATGTGTATGCTGTATATTTTTATGAAATATGTGTTAGATCCCAATCCAAAATGTAATTAGCGTATGCATCAGTTAATGAATTCTGATTTCTTGGAATGTGATTGAATGTAATGAACTCAAAATTTCTTTCCAATAACCTAACTTGCTTGAACTGACACAATAGAATAGGGTTCCGCACCTGATAAGCTCAATTGAGCTGGGAAACCACTAGTTGAGAGTCCAATCGGACTTCCAGCTGGGTGATACCACGTGAAAAAACATCCCATAGAATCTCAATTACATCCCTATACTCAACAACATTATTAGAAGCAAGACCTAAGCAAGCGCCTCCTGAGGAAACTAACTGTCTTGAGGGAGAATAAATGACCCATGCTGCTGAAGCAAGATTACAAGTGTGGCGACTGGCGCCATCAGCGAAACCTACATACCTCTCAGAAGACATATGAAACAACCAGTAGATGGTATAAAAAACACAAACCGACAAACTAGTGTACATAAAAATACATACAAGAAAATACAAGAAAAAACGCTAAGCCTAAGCATAGTACTTCTTTAGGTAGAGCCCATTTCTAAGCTCAGGAAACTTATTCCCATCAAAATCAATTAACTCATATGCGCCCTTCTTTAATACTTTAAACACGACATAAGGTCCTAACCACACGACCTTGAACTTTCCTTCCCCCAGGGGTTCTTTGTCTTGGTCCCAAAGCAAAACAAGTTCCCCCTTAGAGAAAATCTGAGGTTTAACTGACTTACCATATTGGCTTTTGACCGTATTCTTGTGAGCTTGATTAGCTATCAGCACATCTCTATGCTGTTCATCAAGGTGTTCTAAATGTACTAAATGTTTTTCAAGCTCAGTTGTATCGAGTAACACATGAATAGCTATTTTCAAAGATGGGATTTCACATTCAATCAGGGTAACAGCTTCCACTCTATGAACGAGTTGGAAGGGGGAGAAACCCGTAGCAGTTGTTACATTAGTTTAGTATGCTCAATGAGCAGGGTATAGCATGATATGCCAGTTAGAAAGGGCTGCATCAATTGTATATTTGAGGATAGCCTTCAAATTCTTGTTAACAGCCTCAACCTGACCATTTGCTTGAGGATAGTACGAAGATGAATGTTCTTGTCTGAATCCAAGCATAGTGGTCAGTTTCGTCATCATGCTATTTTGAAAATGACTGCCATGGTCAGTGACAATCACCTTGGGTATACCAAACCGTGCTATAATCTAATTGAACACGAAGAAAGCTATTGTTTCCCCGTTGGCTTTAAAGGTGGGCATTGGCTCTGCCCATTTCGTAAAATAGTCCACAACGACAATGATATATTTGTGCCCCCCAGACAAGGCTCAGTTGCACGTCACGTAATCAATCCCCCACTTCATGAAGGGGCCCACTGTGACAATGGGAAACAACGAAGCAGGATGTGACTGCATTTTTCTGGTGTAAAGCTGACAGGGATGACAGTGCTTCACCGCTTCCACACAATCTTTGAAGATTTTGGGCCAGAAATAACCGACACGTAATATCTTCTGGGCCGTTTCTAACCCAGATAAATGACCCCCACACGCTCCACTATGGGAATCATTCAGGACAATCTCCATTTCCTCATGGGTAAGACATCGATGCAAAATGGAATCTACCCCTCTTCGATATAAAGTATCCCCTATGATGAGGTAGTTCTAGGCATGAAGGCGTAATTTACGTCATTCCTCCCGTGAGGAAGCTGCAGGATACTTCAAAGTCTGGAGATATATAATTATATCTCCATACCAGGGATCAGAGGTGGATATCAAGAAGATATGCTCATCTGGGAATGAGTCTTCTTCAGTGACTACATCTTCTTCCATTGGAAATTCGGCTATAAGCTCAGCAAAAACTAAGGACCTTTTAGACTTAGCGGACTGGAAATCCAAGTCAAACTCTTGGAGAATGGCTATCCATTTGTTGAATTTGCCCCCAAAAATACATCGGGACAAAACATACTGAAATGGATTGACATCCGCAACTATTGTTGTAGTCCTCAGTAAAATGTAGTGAAGTAACCTCTAGACAGCATAGACAACTGCTAAGGCCAATTTCTCGACGTGGGAGTACCTGAGTTCAGGTCCAACTAAAGAACGGCTAAGATAGTAAATGACATGCTCCTAGAGCTTAACGTCTTCCTGGACCAAGACTGTTGGAGCAGGGTTCCGCAGCTACAGAAGAAGTTGCTAGTTTTGGCGGAAAGATATAAGTTTTGGTGGAAAGAGGACAAGGCAGAGCTACGACGCCGTAGCACGTTTCCAGCTGGAGAGCAGAGCCGAAAACCATGACTTTTGGGATAGAAAATTCAAGAAGGAAACGGTACCTGAGCGGCCGAGAGAAGAAAGCTCAACCACTGCATTGAAGGCAGCGGCAGAAGACAGGAGGGCTCAGCGACCCTCATAAAGAAGAAGGAGCAACGAGGCTCAAGCATTGAAGGCGAAGGACAGAAACGAGAAGCGGTGCATAGTACCCATGGTCAGTGACGGGAAGCATGGAAGACTGCAGAGAGCTGTGGTGTGACGGGAAGCGGCTACCTCAAGGACAGAGAGGACCGACTGTCACTATTTAGGGTTTGGGTTTACTGTTGGGACAGGCCCACAGTGTTGTAATGGCGAGACCTTCGGGCCGCCTATAAAAGCTTGCATTTTGTATTGTAAAGGGTTAGCTAATCAGTCAGCTAGCAGTCGGTTGGCTCATAGGATGAGTCGTTAGTTGGTCAGTAGATTATCTTTGAAGTAGATTCAGGAGTCAGTCACACAGACTGTGTTGTAACGATCTAGAAACCTAGCTTGTCTGTGAGTCATTTGAGTCTGTATGTAACCATCCACAGAGAGGAAAGAGAGGGAAGGATATACTGAAAGAAAGGCAATATAGAGATAGAAATAGGCCAGAGATCTAGAAGAGATCTCACGCTGCATATGCAGTGCAACAGAGTGTGCTAACTTCCCTCAAGATATATAATAGAAGCACAGTTTGGTGGATGTAATTCCCATCCTGGGGGTGAACCACGTTAAATCTGTGTGTTATGTGTTGCATGAATGGGATTGTACTTGCTTATTGTTACTGGTTACTATGCATATGATGTTAGTTGCAGTAAGTGAATGTATGTATCGTTCAACTCATGGTAATGCAAGATGATAGAGATAAGTTGAAGTATTTTAGTAAGTTGCTTAAAGGCTCCTTTACGTCTATTTCTAACGACCATTTATTCACAATATAACTTCCAGAAAGTAGAGTTTCACACATTGACACAGTCAACGCTAAGAGTGCAAAGTCGTAGTGGTAAGATATCGCAGAGAGGCGATATCGCACCGGCAGAGGAGATGCGGTGCGCGATACTACGAGCTGAGGACTTAGCGTTGAGGAAAGGTTGGTGTCTCGTGGTGCGCAGAGATGCGATAAGGTTGGGGATATTGTGAGTAAGTGGAAGTCGTGCGACGCAGGAAGAAACTGTGTGACTTGCGCGTGGATAAGAATCACAAGGCTACAAGTGCTGCGAGTAGAAGGGGATGTGCGATGCGCAGATATAGCTGACCTTGTGACTCACAGGAGTAAGAAAAGAGACGTAGGATGCTCAGAACCTGGTCCAAGACACTTGAGTCTTGGCCAACCCATTAGATTCACTTCGGGTGAGACTTCAGATCGCTTCGCGGTCTGTCACCGAAAGGGCCAGTGAGTTAGGGTTGTTGTTGATTGATTATAGTAAACCCGGGTCTGCCCATGCAATCAACAAATGGTTCCGTTGCCGGTTTAAATGACTGGGATTCAATGTTCTGTTGGCATCCTACCAGAGAAGAGTTTCACCAGTGGCTGGATTCAGACTTAAGGGAGTTCACCAAGAAATAGAATAGGAGTCCGAGACTAAACATAGAGGCTTGGTTAGAAAAGCATATCGCTTCAGACATACATGCTATATTTTTTGCAACCTACGAAAACGAGCTTTTCGAGTGGTTATCTAAGTTGACAGGTGAGAATACATTCAAGAAGAAAAGACACATTGTCTGGACACCGGAGCTGATTCAGACCGTGCAGAACCTCGACAATCCAATTACGAGAGTAGTGGACTTCTGGCTGACGAGTGTGCTAGAAGGCTTTGTTACAGAATTTGCAGTTGACCAGAGAAAGAGCTTCAGCATAGCTGAATGATACTTCTTCAGAGGATATCGTGGTAAGTACCTAAGATCTCTAAACTTGTCCCTTAAGATGCTGTTATATGAAAAAGGAACAATGGACCTAGTCTCAGATGAATAAGTAAAGATAGTAATGTCACAAGAGTTTGAAAGTGATTTTGATGACATTGGACGAACACGTAGTGGAAAGAAGTATAAAGTAGATTTTAGTTCTCCTGTATTTGAAGACAGTTCAGACACTATTAGACAACAAAGCCCTAGCACCACAGAAGAACCAGAGGGGGGTATCCCTTAACACCCCTATACTCCACAGAAGCAGACGGGGACTCAGAATAACCCCGTCGGTACTCCATCTAGTAGCTCACAGTCAGTACCTACTCCCGCTACAGCACCTTCACCTACATCGCTGAGTGGTAGTACCCCAGTCAGTTATAACCCACCACAGAGAAATAGAATGGGAGACGACATGAAGCTACCTATTTTTAAAGGTACAGGAGCAGAAGACCTAGAACAGCATTGGTTCCTATGCGAAGCTATGTGGACCATTAAAACAATCAATGATGATAACCTCAAACTTATACAGTTGGTCACCACACTCAGAGACAGAGCCTTGACATGGTACATAAAGCATACTACATTACCCAAGACGCTCGCCCAGGTCAAGAACACCATGATTAAAGAGTTTAAGAAACCTAAGTCTGAGTCTCAGTGCATTACAGAGCTTAAGGATATTAAGCAGCTACCATCAGAGTCGGTATGGGACTTCGACCAGAAATTCAAAGCTCTTATAGACCAAGTAAGTTTTGAGCTTGCGCCACAGCAGCATAAGGAATGGTTTATTGCAGCACTGCTCCCTCATATCAGAATGCCACTAATGCAGCAGAAACTTACTACTCAATATGAAGTGTTGGAGATGGCAATGAAACTAGAGGCTTCACCTTTAGCAGAAACCAGTACAGGCATGACAACTCTACAGACCCAGTTGGCCAATATTACGTTACAGATACACGAACTTAAAAAAGGGAAAGAGGTTATGCAGGATATATGGTGCATAAAGTGTAGAGAACAGGGCCATAGTAAAGACAACTGTCCAGTCTTTGCAGAATATTTAGCGTCAGGGGCTCCTAACCCCTTACCACAAACACAAGGGCCATGGTGTGAAATATGTAAAACAGAAGGACATCCACCTCAGCAATGCCCTTTGCTTCAGAAGTATGTACAGACACCTAAAAACCTATATTGTATCTTCTGATCAAAAAGAACACATGATGTGTACAGATTCCAAGCAGACACACAGGGTCCAGCAACAGGACCACAGCCGGATCAGACGTATGGAGGGTGTGGAGGAGGATTCAAAGGACAAGGCCATGGAGGAGGCTTCGCATGAGGAGAAGGCTTTGGCCGAGGAGGAGGTTTTGGCCAAGGTCGCGGACCAGTCACTTGTTATAATTGTGGAATCATAAGACACTATGCTAGGGACTGTCAAAACTCCACTACTACTTGTAACTACTGCAAATCTTATGATCATACCATAGAAGAGTGTCCTATCTTGATAGCTAAGATCAGAGACCCTAAGCCTGTAGCACACTAGAACATCCAGCTTATTGCTGCTGAACCTAAGGAGACCAGAACCAGCAGTTAACATTGTGACTCGGAGCGATGCTTCCACCAGAGGCACATCGCAGGAGACCGGAAAGAACACAAGTCAAGGGTGGGTGCGCAGAGCTCCTAGTAAAGTAACAGCACTCGACCTGCAACAGATTAAAGATACCTTTCATGAAGCCAAGGCTTCCTTTGATGAACCTACACCATAAGGACGGCAGGTACCGCCGTCTAAGGGCATACCGCAGCAAGTACCTTGTAGCGATAGCCCTGAGCAGGCACAGCAGGCTACCACATCGGGAAGATGTGACGAGGATGAATTAACAGGAAGTGTACAAGCCTTCCTGCACAGCTGCTTGAAACTCCTAAGAAATGATAAAGCTGTCAGTGAGCTACAGCGCATGATAGATCAGTATTAGCAACCCTCTCTCTCGGGCAGTGCACACCGCGCTGTCCATAATATTACAAGACATGCAAGGACAGGAAGAGAGATGAAATTCACAGCCCAGATCGGTGAGTTTGAAATGGATGAGGTTGTCTTAGATCTAGGGTCAGAGGTGAATGTTCTAACTAAGCAAACATGGGAACAGATGGGTAGCCCTCAGTTAGCCCTATCACCTATCCACCTGAGATTAGCTAATCAGCAGCGAGTATCACCATTGGGTCGACTACCGCAGGTGCCAGTTGATATTGACGGAGTTCGTACTTTTGTGGACTTCGAGGTTATAGAAATCATGGGTGACAGTCGACCATATCCAGCACTATTAAGTATTGATTGGGTAATTGGCATGAAAGCTGTCATTGACCTAAAGAAAGGACAAATGACCTTTGAGGATGCACAGATCCAGGTCATCGCACCGCTGGATCCTTACCAAGGTCCTAGATATATTGAACCCATCTGAGCAGAGGAAGAGGCACATAACATCGATAGTCTCTACCAGATGACTGCAAACCAGAACGACTTTATAAATCCAACCGAAGAAGGGCATATTAGTTGGCGATGCGACAGCTCATGCGCATCAGATTCTGATGTTGGTCTAGAAAACTGGTAGAACAGACTTTACGAAGTCTCATCGCGTAGATGTGCGTTTATAACTAAGTCACTGCGATGGATTGGCGCCGAGATCGTGGAGACTCCATCATATCATGGTCTGATGGATATCCAGGATTTTTTTGAACAGATTGAGCAACAAATTCCTCATGAGCAGAGGATCACCGCTATGGACCTTGCAGTTCAAGCCACACCTGCAAGATGGTGGTATACGCATAAAGATAGTATCGCATCATGGGATAATATAAAAAGACTGATGGCAATCAGATTTTCTGACGACAGAGGGTATGTTCAGCAGAAGTACACAGGAGAAACTGACCCCAAGATACACATTCAGACATGTGAACATAACTGGTCGAACATTCCAGAGGAAGAATGGGTTCATAGATTCATTCACACATTGGACACATTTCCAAGGAACTGGTATACAGAGACTGAGCTGCGCAAGGGAACAACCACATGGTCACTTATGACAGACAGCTTCCTACTCACCTTTGCGTTTGAGTCAGAACATCCAAGTGTTGCTCAGGCCCTGGACATAATCAAGACAAAGATTTTTGAGGATCGCACCATCTCAGTACCAGTCCAACCTGAGTGGACTATCCAGCTAGAAGAGGCGTTGGAATGCTATAATTTTGCATCAGAATCAGAGGAGGCAGATGAGGATCCTCGTAATACCAACATTCCTGAATCAGAAGGCACTCGCGATGTGGAGGGACCACAGTTAGAGACTCCAGCGATCACCGAGCCCATCAAGATTAAAAAGATCAATATTGGCACAGACGCAGAACCTAAGTTTGCTTCTATTGGAGACTACTAGAATGATGAAACAGTCGGCCACATTGCAGATCTGTTACATGACTATCAGGACCTATTTCCCACTAAGTTCACAAAGATGAAGGGAATAGTTGGAGACCTAGGAGTCATGAGGATACCATTAAAGGAGGATGCTAGACCAGTTAAGCAGCGCCCATACAGATTGAATCCGCGCTACAAAGAAAAAGTAAAGGACGAAATTGATAAAATGCTAGCAGCGGGCATCATTGAGCCAGTAGAGGAAAGCGAATGGGTTAGCCCTATGGTAGTGCAAGAGAAGAAAACAAAAGGGGACATTAGGATCTGTGTTGATCTGCGCAAACTCAACGATGCATCACTTCATGATCCATTTCCAACACCGTTCACTGATGAAGTGTTAGACAACGTGGGAGGACAGGAGGTTTACTCCTTCACCAATGGGTTTTCAGGCTACCATCAGATCAGAATACATCCAGAAGATCGATCCAAGACCACCTTTGCAATAGAATGGGGCTCGTTCCAGTATACAGTAATTCCCTTTGGTCTTAAGAATGCACCAACTATATTTTCTAGAGTAGTAGTTGCTGTATTTAAAGAATACATTCATAAGTTTTTAGAAGTATATTTTGATGACTGGACTGTATTTGGGTTAATCGATAAGCACATAGGCGATCTAAGACTGATGTTAGAGAAATGTAGGCAGTACCAGATTTCTCTAAACTTGAAAAAATGTATATTCTGTGCACCATTTGGTATCTTGTTGGGTCACATTGTTTGCAGACAAGGCTTGATGGTAGACCCTGCCAAGATCACTATCATTGTAAACCTTCCAGAACCCAACTCAGGAAAGCAACTGCGGACAGTACTTGGTCATACCGGGTACTACAGAAAGTTCATCAAGGGCTACGCAAAGATTACAACGTCGATGGAGAAATTGCTCAAGAAGGATGTAAAATTCCTATGGAATGAGGAATTCCAGCAGAGTCTAGACATACTTAAGGAGAAGATGGTTACAGCACCCATCCTAGTATTTCCAGACTAGACTAAGCCTTTCCATGTACATGTGGATGCATCCGGCATCGCATTAGGAGTCGTCTTGACCCAGCCAGGAGAAGGGGATCTTGACCATCCCATCGCATATTCCAGCAGAAAGCTATCCACAGTGAAAAAAAACTACACCACAACAGAAAGGGAGGGCTTAGCTATGGTATATGCACTGCAGAAGTTCAGGCACTACCTATTGGGCGCCTCGTTTAAAATGTTTACTAACCATTCCGTATTGAAGTACCTAGTCAATAAACCAGTGTTAGGGGTGAGAATCTGCAGATGGTTACTCCTCTTCCAGGAGTATGATTTTGAAATCATTGTGAAACCAGGAAGACTGAATGTAGGACCGGATCATCTGTCGCAGTTAGACTCAGGAGAAGAGCCCAGTAACCTAGAAGACAATCTGCCAGATGTGCCATTGTTTTCCATACAGATTGCAGATGAGTACTATGCCGACATTATTCAATTCCTCACCACAGGAGTAGCACCTGATGAGTTTACTAAGCAGCAAAAGAAACAGTTGGTTGTGAAGGCAGCAGACTTCACCCTCATTACAGGATGCCTATACAAGTTAGGCCCGGATGAAGTTCTACGTAGATGTGTAATGCCACATGAAAAAGACGTTATTATCAAAGAGGCTCATTCAGGAACCGCAGGAGGTCATTTCGCTGGAAAACCGACTGCACAGAAAATCTTAGAGGCAGGCTTGTGGTGGCATACATTGCATAAAGACACTAAGGAATTTTGCAGATGCTGCAATATCTTCCAAAGGGTAGGAAAACCCTCGCGATGCGATGAAATGCCGCTGTGACCGCAGGTCACATTGCGCGCATTTGACAAATGGGCTATAGATTTTGTGGGTCCAATCAACCCACCAGGGAAGCGCACTGGTGCGAGATATATTATCACTGGAACAGAGTACCTCACCAGATGGGCAGAGGCCACAGCAGTAAGAAATTGTGATGCTGTTACAGCTGCACAGTTCCTCTTTGAAAACATCATCAGCAGGTTTGGATGTCCAGTAATTTTGATGAGCGACCAAGGTACACATTTATTGAACAGTACTATTGAGGCATTAACAGAATAATTCCAGATTCAGCACCATAAGAGCACTCCCTACCACCCGCAGGCTAATGGTACAGTAGAGGCCTTCAATAATATTTTAGAAAATGCTCTTACTAAGATCTGTAACAGCCAGAGGAATGATTGGGACCTCAGAGTTAACGCTATCTTATGGGCATACAGAACCACATGCAAGAAACTTACGGGACACACACCTTTCAGCTTGGTATATGAACAAGAGGCTGTTATGCCTATGGAGTATATTCTACCCAGTTTAAGAATCGCTCAGATTACCGGGATGACTGATACAGACACAGTCGAAGCAAGGTTAGCACAGCTACTTGCCTTAGAAGAAGACCAGTTCATCGCTGTATTCCATCAGAAAGTGCAGAAGGCCCGAGAAAAAGCTTGGCATGACAGAGACATTAAGAATAAGACTTTCCAGACCGGAGACCTGGTGCTCCTTTATGACAGCAAATTCATCAAGTTCCCAGGGAAGTTTAAGACACATTGGCTGGGACCATATCAGATACAGCAAGTCACAGAAGGAGGTGCTGTTCAGCTCAGTCAGTTGAATGGGGAGCTCTTGCCCACATGGATTAACGGCAGTAGGCTTAAGCTCTATAGTGACAGCCTCCCCACCTCTCATCCCTAGCATGAACAGTTTATGACGGTGCAGATGTCCAGTGTAGTTGAAAGGAGGCATCGCACCGGGAATGAGTCTACACTCGGAAAAAAAATAAAAATAAAAAAATAAAATAAAATAAAATAAATTGTATTTTTAACCCTGTTTGTTTGCGCAGGTGATGCGGAGTTGCATCGCAGCAGTAAGATGTTTCCCCCTGCCACATACCCAGTTTGCAACCGACGGTGGGCTAGTCAAATCACTATCTGACAGGTAGTTAATGAAGAAATGACTAGTATCCCCTACCGTAGATTTGGCAGCAGTATATTAATTTTTTCCAGATTTGCTAAATCTCTGACGAGACCGGCACCCGTACACACGCTTGGAGGACAATTTGATCAGATTTTAGCATTTATTGAGGATTGAAGGATGGGTGTGGTCTTATCCATGCAATTAATATGACCGGAGCACCCAGTCTAGATGACCGTTATGTCCGGGATTGTTGTATTTGGCACAAAAGCAGAAAGTATTCAATTGGGACGGTTACGCCTGCAGAAAAACCGAGCACTGGAGAGTAAGTGTTAAGCATTCCTTGTGTCGAGCTGAGTTGTTACAGAGTGCTGTGGGTCTCAGAAGTTGCAACCATTGCACGTCCGCCATTTTATGCCAAGTGGGTCCTATCTGAGGACGAGCCGCTGGAAAACATTTTGAGAAGATTTCAGCGTCACGGCCTTGCAGGAGCTATGGCGTCGCCATCTACAGCTAACCCGCCGAGCTCGTCCCGAACCAGAGAAGCACCAAAGACGAGAAGCCATTCCCAGCTCATGGAGGAATCCAGTTCTGAGAGGGAAGATGAAGTCCGTAGTTCAATGGACTACCTCATACCATGAGTTGAAGGCGCTCCATACATCAAACTTTCCAAGAGCGGTAAGCTTCCTGTGCCCATACCGCCAATAGATTCTCGAGTAAAGGAAAATGGCGATTTAGTAGGATATGCTGCTGTTGTCAAATTTATTGATTACAACCTGGCGGACGGTAAGAAATACCCTCACTTCAAGCGAGATTCATATCTTGTGCTCGAGAAGAACCCAAGGACAGGTAGAGAAGAATTCATCCCCCTGCCGCATGTCCAGATTCTTGAGCGGTCAGGTCTGCTCAACGTGTTGAGACTACCCCATTTTGGTCATAGCGCAGAGGTTAATGCTGTGGTGCATGTCCTCCTCTCGTGTGTACATGGAGGCTATCTCTGGCTAGGTCACAAAATCGACCTCAATGTCGACTTGATACACCGTGTTACTAGCCTGTCTAAAACTAGTAAAGCTCCTGAAATACAGATAACAGGAAAGACCAAGGACTCCAAACTGCCACCAGCATTAGTTAAAAAGTATCAGCTACAACGTGGAGGCAGGGCTTATGATATCACAAGTTTATAGAATGAGACACTCAGATTTATAGCCAGTCTGCTTGCAGGCCGACTGCTTACCAAGGTCCGACCAAAGGAAGTTACAGGATCGGTGATTAATCTGGCCATACAAGTTACCGAAGGAGAGCAGTTTAATTGGTCGTTATTTTTATTAAACATGTTTCAGGAAGATTGTTTGGCAGCCCAAGATCAAGCCAACCACCCTTTCCACTTCTCGTGGCTGCTCATACTGTGTGCATTCGTCGCATGGAAGGAACCGCCCAACAACCAGTTTCCGCAGATCCCAGGAGGAACACCCAGGGGTGTGCGCTATGCCAGTTTATGGGACACCAGCAGTCAAGCAAGGAAACAGGTTAACGCAATAGTATTTTATGAATATTATTTGATGTTGCAGAACCTTATCCAGCATTCACCAAGGATCAGCATAGAGACTGTGGACGCATATGATAACCGACTTAATTTTATGGCGGACAACCATAGAATATACCTAAGGCCTAAAAGGACTAAAAGGGATGACTGGGCTCCCGGCTGGTTCAGAATGACAATGCAGGATGTCGATAATGTCATCAAAATTTTTGATGACCAATGGAAAAATGAATACGAAGATACCACGCCACTGCCAATGGAGACCGACCAGGTAGGCCCACCAAAAAAAGGCAAAGACAAACTAAACACCCAGGCACACCAAAGAATAGAAGTACCACCACAAGGCAAGAAGAAAAGAGATGTGCCAGCAGAATCAGCAACAACGCCCACTACAAAGGATTGAATCCAGGAGACCACAGCGACACAGGGGAGGAAGAAACAGAAAACTTCAAAACTGACTCTGAAGACAGCACTAACAGAAGATGATTACAAACTCATCGCAACAAGGACATGTGATACACTCAAGGATTCATTTGATGAGGTGAAGCAATCACAGGAAAAGATTCAGAGCGCCGTAGAAAAGCAGCTCATAGACATACGAACAATTACAGAGAAGGCTTCCACGATACATGCTCCACCAGTACAGGTGCTCACTGGAGAAACTTCAGCACCGCCGCTACCCCACGAGGAAAGCTTGGTAAAAGATCGCCTCAACATTGTGTTGATCCCACCGGGCAGTATCAGACTCTCGGCGACAGCGGCGGACCCACCAGTCCAGTTTAAGCAACCCCTTGAGGTTAAACTCGCAGAGGTTCACATTGATCAGTTGCACAGAATCCAACAGCAGCTAAGCGCAGAGCTCAGGAGTAGAGAGCTTGCGACTTACCAGCAGAATGCACAGCTAAAGCAAAAGAACGCAGCACTCGCCACCAGCTATCAGAAAAAGGTAGACGAGTTAAAAACATATCAGAACAAGGATCACGAACTCTCCCAGGTACTACAGAATATTGCAATAGAACTCCCTAACTGCAACATCGAGTTCGCACTGCCTACCCCAGAGAAGCGACAAAGAGTTGCAGCAAGAGCAAAGGTTCTCAAACAAACTGTAGCTAAGATGGTTGAGAAAGTAGCCAGGATAAAGGAAAACCACAAGATGCAGATCGCCGAGCTTGAGGCACATGTACAAGACACCTCCCTAGCAGACCAAAAAGCGCGAGTGGAAGCTTTCCGACTCACCTCTGCGCAGATACAATCATGCATTTTCGAAGCCCAGGTACTACTAACAAATGCGATGAACACATGGGCTGAGCTAGATGAGCCACCACAGAAGGTCGAGATCCAGCAGAATATATAGCAAGTAGAGAACACTGCAGTGGCCATGAAAGAAGAAATCAAGAGCCTGGCATCCCTTCAGAAGATGAGGAAAACGAAGGAGATGAACCAATTACAGCAAGAGGTGTAGCAGTTAAGAACAAAGGAGCTGCACATCACTGACCTGCTTCAACCCTTTCAGGAGCAAATCACAGAATTAGTTGACGTGGTTGAGCAAAAGGTGAAGGAATTCACGACCGCTAGAGAGAAAATTGAAGGAACAGAGGACTCCAAGATTGATCAAGCATTGCTTGATTCGGCGAAGCAGTGAGCCAAGGAGATGAAGAATGAAGTCCCAGGACTTCAAGGCAGGTTACAGCGCACTTCGTAAGAGGTGAAGGATAAGTTGCAGCAGGAGAATCCTGTTGCAGGTGGCTCGAGGACGAGCCACAAGTAAGTGTTAGGGGACTGTTCAAGCAGGGTCCCGCAGCTACAGAATAAGCTGCTAGTTTTGGCGGAAAGATATAAGTTTTGGCAGAAAGAGGACAAGGCAGAGCTACGATGCCATAGCACGTTTCCAGCTGGAGAGAAGAGCCGGAAACCATGACTTTTGGGATAGAAAAGTCAAGAAGGCAACGGTACCTGAGCGGCCGAGAGAAGAAAGCTCAACCACTGCATTAAAGGCAATGGCAGAAGATAGGAGGGCTCAGCGACCCTCATAAAGAATAAGGAGCAACGAGGGTCAAGCATTGAAGGAAAAGGACAGAAACGAGAAGCGGTGCATAGTACCCATGGTCAGTGCCGGGAAGCATGGAATACTGCAGAGAGCTGTGGTGTGACGGGAAGCGGCTACCTCAAGGACAGAGAGGACTGACTGTCACTATTTAGGGTTTGGGTTTACTGTCAATATAGAGATAGAAATAGGGCAGAGATCTAGAATAGATCTCGCGCTGCATATGCAGTGCAACAGACTGTGCTAACTTCCCTCAAGATATATAATAGAAGCACAGTTTGGTTGATGTAACTCCCATCCTGTGGGTGAACCACGTTAAATCTGCGTGTTATGTGTTGCGTGAATGGGATTGTACTTGCTTATTGTTACTGGTTACTATGCATATGATGTTAGTTGCAGTAAGTGAATGTATGTATTGTTCATCTCATGGTAATGCAAGATGATAGAGATAAGTTGAAGTATTTTAGTAAGTTGCTTAAAGACTCCTTTACGTCTGTTTCTAACTACCATTTATTCACAATATAACTTCTGGGAAGTAGAGTTTCGCACATTGACACAGTCAACGCTAAGAGTGCAAAGTCATAGTGGTAAGATATCGCAGAGAGGCGATATCGCACCGGTAGAGGAGCTGCGGTGCGCGATACTACGAGCTGAGGACTTAGTGTTGAGGAAAGGTTGGTGTCTCACGGTGCGCAGAGATACGATAAGGTTGGGGATATTATGAGTAAGTGGAATTCGTGCGACGTGGGAAGAAACCGTGCGACTTGCGCGTGGATAAGAATCGCAAGGCTAAAAGTGCTGCGAGTAGAAGGGGATGTGCGATGCGCAGATATAGCTGACCTTGTGACTCACAGGAGTAAGAAAAGAGATGTAGGATGCTCAGAACCTAGTCCAAGACACTTGAGTCTTGGCCAACCCATTATATTCACTTCGGGTGAGACTTCATATCGCTTCACGGTCTGTCGCCGAAAGGGCCAGTGAGTTAGGGGTGTTGTTGATTGATTATAGTAAACCCGGGTCTGCCCATGCAATCAACAAATGGTTTCGTTGCCGGTTTAAACGACTGGGAGTCAATGTTCTATTGGCATCCTACCAGAGAAGAGTTTCACCAGTGGCTGGATTCAGACTTAAGGGAGTTCGCCAAGAAAGAGAATAGGAGTCCGAGACTAAGCACAGAGGCTTGGTTAGAAAAGCATATCGCTTCAGACATACACGCTATATTTTTTGCAACCTATGGAAACGAGCTTTTCGACTGGTTATCTAAGTTGACAGGTGAGAATACATTCAAGAAGAAAAGACACATTGTCTAGACACCAGAGCTGATTCAGACCGTGTAGAACCTCGACAATCTGATTACGAGAGCAGTGGACTTCTGGCTGACGAGTGTGCTAGAAGGATTTGTTACATAATTTGCAGTTGACTAGAGAAAGAGCTTCAGCACAGTTGAATGATACTTCTTCAGAGGATATCATGGTAAGTACCTAAGATCTCTAAACTTTTCCCTTAAGATGCTGTTATATGGAAAAGGAACAATGGACCTAGTCTCAGATGAATAAGTAAAGATAGTAATGTCACAAGAGTTTGAAAGTGATTTTGATGACATTGGACGAACACGTAGTGGAAAGAAGTATAAAGTAGATTTTAGTTCTCCTGTATTTGAAGACAGTTCAGACAGTATTAGACAACAGATCCCTAGCACCACAGAAGAACCAGAGGGGGGTATCCCTTACCACCCCTATACTCTAGAGAAGCAGACGGGGACTCAGAATAACCTCGTCGGTACTCCATCTAGTAGCTCATAGTCAGTACCTACTCCCGCTATAGCACCTTCACCTACACCGCTGAGTGGTAGTACCCCAGTCAGTCAGAACCTACCATAGAGAAATAGAATGGGAGACGACATGAAGATACCTATTTTTAAAGGTACAGGAGCAGAAGACCCAGAACAGCATTGGTTCCTATGTGAAGCTATGTGGACCATTAAAACAATCAACGATGATAACCTCAAACCTGTACAGTTGGTCACCACACTCAGAGACAGAGACTTGACATGGTACATAAAGTATACTAAATTACCCAAGACGCTCGCCCAGGTCAAGAACGCCATGATTAAAGAGTTTAAGAAACCTAAGTCTGAGTCTCAGTGCATTACAGAGCTTAAGGATATTAAGCAGCTACCATCAGAGTCGGTATGGGACTTTGACCAGAAAAAATCTCTTATAGACCAAGTAAGTTTTGAGTTTGCGCCACAGCAGCATAAGGAATGGTTTATTGCAGCGCTGCTCCCTCATATCAGAATGCCACTAATGCAGCAAAAACTTACTACTCAAGATGAAGCGCTGGAGATGGCAATGAAACTAGAGGCTTCACCTTTAGTAGAAACCAGTACAGGCATGACAACTCTACAGACCCAGTTGGCCAATCTTACGTTACAGATACACGAACTTAAAAAAGGGAAAGAGTTTATGCAGGACATATGGTGCATAAAGTGTAGAGCACAGGGCCATAGTAAAGACAACTGTCCAGTCTTTGCAGAATATTTAGCGTCAGGGGCTCCTAACCCCTTACCATGAACACAAGGGCCATGGTGTGAAATATGTAAAACACAAGGACATCCACCTCAGCAATGCCCTTTGCTTCAGAAGTATGTACAGACACCTAAAAACCTATATTGTATCTTCTGGAAATCCGTCGAGCATGATCAACAAGACTATTGAGCTTATGATCTCATGTCAGAAAGAACACATGATGTGTACAGAGTCCAAGAAGACACACAGGGTCCAGCAACAGGACCACAGCCGGATCAGATGTATGGAGTCCATGGAGGAGGATTCAGAGGACGAGGCCGTGGAGGAGGCTTCGCATGACGAGAAGGCTTTGGCCGAGGAGGAGGTTTTGGCCAAGGTCGCGGACCAGTCACTTGTTATAATTGTGGAATCAGAGGACACTATGCTAGGGACTGTCAAAACTCCACTACTACTTGTAACTACTGCAAATCTTATGATCATACCATAGAAGAGTGTCCTATCTTGATAGCTAAGATCGGAGACCCTAAGCCTGCAGCACACCAGAACATCCAGCTTATTGCTGCTGAACCCAAGGAACCAGAACCAGCAGTTAACATTGTGACTCGGAGCGGTGCTTCCACTAGAGGCACATCGCAGGAGACCGGAAATAACACAAGTCAGGGGTGGGTGCGCAAATCTCCTAGTAAAGTAACAGCACTTGACCTGCAACAGAATAAAGAGACCTTTCATGAAGCCAAGGCTTCCTTTGATGAACCTACACCATCAGGACCGCGGGTACCGTCGTCTAGGGGCGTACCGCAGCAAGTACCTTGTAGCGATAGCCCTGAGCAGGCACAGCAGGCTACCACATCGGGAAGATGTGACGAGGATCAATCGACAGGAAGTGTACAAGCCTTCCTGCACAGCTGCTTGAAACTCCTGAGAAATGATAAAGCTGTCGGTGAGCTACAGTGCATGATAGATCAGTATCAGCAACCCTCTCTCTCGGGCAGTGCACACTACGCTGTCCATAATATTACAAGACATGCAAGGACAGGAAGAGAGATCAAATTCATAGCCCAGATCGGTGATTTTGAAATGGATGAGGTTGTCTTAGATCTAGGGTCAGAGGTGAATTTTCTAACTAAGCAGACATGGGAACAGATGGGTAGCCCTCAGTTAGCCCTATCACCCATGTTAGTTGCAGTAAGTGAATGTATGTATTGTTCAGCTCATGGTAATGCAAGATGACATAGATAAGTTGAAGTATTTTAGTAAGTTGCTTAAAGACTCCTTTACGTCTGTTTCTAATGACCATTTATTCACAATATAACTTCCAGGAAGTAGAGTTTCGCACATTGACACAGTCAACGCTAAGAGTGCAAAGTCGTAGGGGTAAGATATCGCAGAGAGGCGATATCGCACCAGCAGAGAAGCTGCGGTGCGCAATACTACGAGCTGAGGACTTAGCATTGAGGAAAGGTTGGTGTCTCGCGGTGCGCAGAGATGCGATAAGGTTGGGGATATTGTGAGTAAGTGGAAGTCGTGCGACGCGGGAAGAAACCGTACGACTTGCGCGTGGATAAGAATCGCAAGGCTAAAAGTGCTGCGAGTAGAAGGGGATGTGCGATGCGTAGATATAGCTGACCTTGTGACTCACAGGAGTAAGAAAAGAGACGTAGGATGCTCAGAAACTGGTCCAAGACACTTGAGTCTTGGCCAACCCATTAGATTCACTTCGGGTGAGACTTCAGATCGCTTCGTGGTCTGTCGCCGAAAGGGCCAGTGAGTTAGGGGTGTTGTTGATTGATTATAGTAAACCCGGGTCTGTCCATGCAATCAACAAATTAACCCAATGGTCGACTCGGACGCTACCAGATACAACATAAAATCCCTAGAGTAATCTGGCAGATGCAGTAAAGGTGCCGATAACAAAGATTTTTTCAATGCCTCGAAAGCGAGTTATGCAATTTCATCCTATACAAATGGGGTGTCCTGTTTTAAGAGGTGCGTGAAACCCTTGGTAATTGTTATACCAAAATCTTGTCATCATCATGTGATAAGACATTTGACATACCTACTTTCCCTCAATCCCAGCTTCTGGAGTGGAAACTAAATGATTTTTCATCAATCTTTCATAAAAATTCCCAGCACCACGCATGCCCCTTTGTCTAGGAGCGGTACCCCTGTTCACACCACCCATCATCTGTTTCCCATAGGAGGCACCACTGCTTATTGTCCTTGGTCCATAAGCGGTTATTACGAGAACCGCTCTGTCATAGAATCATAAATGCAATACCTTGGGTAAAAAGGGGAAAAGAGAAGTTTCTCAAGGCTTCTAGATGATAAGCCTTGTGTCCTACCTTATCCCTACTATTGTGGGTTGGTTGAGCTCGAGATCCCTCATCCTAGGATCTTAGAAGCCACCTCACTCACTAATTTCTCAACCTACTCTATCCATTAAATCCTTATAAATAAGAGCTCATAGCCATGGTTGAGGAGAGAACACTTGAGGTATTGTTATGCTGTTGGATTGATCATTGGCCCAAGATCATTTGGAGAGAGCATAGAGAGTTAGAGTCGGAGATTTTGGGGATGAGAATGTATGGTTTCATTGAGATGCATGTCAACACTAAGGCTTGGTTGTAAACTTCTTCATATTCTTTAATGCAAGCTGATTTCTGTCCCACATATGTTGTTGTTGTTGTGATTTCGCATATATGTTTCTAGATTCCTTAGTCACTAGCATAGATTAGTAGATCATATTCTAGTTGATTTGATCTGTTTCTTGTTGACCTTGATTGCAGGTACATAGGTGGACTATCAAAGCCTTGTATTCCAGATATCTACAACATCTAGGGAGAGTCTTCAACCTCTGTCCTCTATTTATTCTGGATCTGAACCATTCAGACCCATGGAACACCTTTCTGTCTGCAGGAGGTGAAATATTCCAGCTAACAAATTTAGCGACTCCGCTAGGGAATTAGTATATCAATTGTTCTAATCTTCCTCAGTCTACAACTGTTGTCCGAATCCAGGCTCCGGTTTCTTCAACACTCTTCAATCAGATCTACTTTTTGACTTGCTTCATTTGGGTTTGAAATTTCCATATCTGCTTAGATCTGATTCATTTCATTCTTTTATGCTTTGTTTCCATACTCAATTCAACAGTATTTGCCTTGATCTAGCTTTTCCTGACTTGATCCATCTTTCTTTTTGGTTTTGGTCATCTACGAGGAACCGCACCTATGTTGTGTACAAGGAACAGTGCCACCACCTAAACAAAGTGCATAGTGAGCGGTGCCACTACCTATAACCCATTTGCAAGAAGCGGTGCTATTTTGGAAACACTCTGTCAACACCTACGAAGCGCGGTGCTAGGTAGGTATCATTCCAAAACATTTTTTCCTCATTTTTCTTTGAAAAAATTTGGATTTGGATTGCTTTCAGTTCTGTTGTTAGGCTTGTGTTACTGAATCTGACATGTGTGGCTTGATGGTTTGATGGTTTAAGATTGATTTGAGTGGAATTCCAAAAGTTTGTTTAAGTCTTTTGATTGTTCATTCGCTTCTATGCTTGTTGGTTATTTTTAAGAAGGATTTCTTATTTTCTGAAAAGTTTAAGGTGTTATTGAAATCTCTTTTCATTGCATAAACTAAAAGAAGAAAACTAGATTAGCTTCTAGGTTTTGTTTCTTATTGGCATAGTAAACTTCTTTTTCTTTCCTTCAAAAAAGAAAATTTTTGACTGAGACTAGGACATCATCATTGAGCGTTGGATTTGGGTTCTCTGATTGGCTTTACAATATTTCAGAACCTTTATGATCTTTCGTCTTTCATGCATTTATGACTATCTTGATCAAAATAAATAAATAAAATGGTAGTTTTAAGTTAGATTTGCTTAAGTTTTTGAGAAAATTGAAAAGTTAGAGTGCATTGGCATATAGGTGTGCTTCGTGTTGTTATTTTAGGAAAAGAGATTCTCACCCTTCTCATTTGCTTTCAAAAAGAAGAAATCAGTTTGGAAAAGCTTTGCTTGTCTTTGATTTGATATTCATGACTGTTGATTTGGAATGATTTTTGGTCTTGAAAAAAAAAAGAAAACACTCTCTTCCCTCTCGTAAGTAGGCATACTGAACGGTAAAGCGAACATTTGCACAAGCATATTGCATGGTTTTAATTTTCTGTCAAAACATCATGCATTCACCTAACCGTACAAGTTAAAGTTAACGGTAGTTGTAGGTTAAAATTTACATAGTAACTTGATTGATAGGTTAGAGATGTGTTCGGGTGTCGTAAAACGTAGGAGCTATCGTTATTTGTCAGCATTACATCTCGGGACTCACGTGTTTCTTCCACGTACCATCAGTATATCAAACGACCTTTCATGTACCCTTGAGGTATATAGAAAGGTACTTCACGTACTCGATTATATATCGGAAGGCCCCTTGTGTACGGTTATGCATTAGATAGCACTACTACCGATTTGAGCTCCCATGTACCTTGAGTATATCAGGAGACCCCACTAGGATACCTTATCTATCTGAGAAAAGACCTTTGGCCATCTTGTTTGGAGCCATACATCGAAAACAACATTCAAGGAGATTACTACGCACGTACCCTAGAGGTATATCGCAAGTGGCATCTTCTTGACAATCCTAGTGAGAGACCTGACTTTTGAACTCCTCCTGTCATTTTAAGTCTGCTTGTTTTGACCTATAGTTTGTGTAGGGAAGTCTTTTGGTGTGTTTCCTAGATTTTCATACCCTAGGTTAGATAGGAACTGTACAAACTGGTTGAGTTAAGACATTCCAGGAGAGTACGGGGCTTGCCACCTGATTTTATTCTTGTTTTAGGAGAAAATCCAATGGAAGCTATCGACCAAGGAGCTGCTACCACCTCCCAGGTGGGAGATAATGTGGTGGTGGAAAGTGGAGCACTACCATATTCTTCACACTCGCCTCCCTTGTTCCAACAACCTTCTCAGAGAAATTCATCGTTTCATTCTCCCTTGGAAGGTCATGTTGATGATACAACCCGTCCGGACTTTGGTCCCAATGATCCTTTTTGGGAGACACCTATAGGATAGGTCATTGCCTCATTTGGCACCCATGTAAGTTCTCTTGATGATGAAAAAGAACGCAGGCAATACCATGCTACTATTCTCCATGCACAAGAGGTAGAAAAGTAGATTGATGACCTATTAGGCTCTACACCACTACGTTCCACATCTATTCCTATGGGATATGGTTCACTGGTTCATTCTATGAGACTGATTGAACTGATATTATAGATCGTCCATTAAGAACCCACAACCCAGGTCAAATTACCACCCCTCTCACCTCTCATGTTATGTCTATTCCGAATCCTCTTAGGTCTTCTGCACCTGGGGCCCAACCTTTAATTCCTGTTTCATCAATACTTTCTAAGGCCGGGGGGCAACCCCCAGCATGACCTACGTTATCTAATGCCGAAATTGTACCTAGTCAAGGGAAGACCTCTAGCATAGAATCATCTACAGTTTTTGTCCCTCCCACCCATACCAATGTGGTAAATCCCCCATCCAGTTCAGGTTAGCCCTTGGGGTCACAACCTGTAATCATTCAGTCTTCTGGAGGTTATGGTTCTCAAATACCTGTAGGTAATCACCCATCTAATCCTACAGGAATGCCTTATGCTAGAATTCCATACCCTAGTAACACTTTTATGCCATGGGGGAAACCCAACTGGTCTTACATCCCAGCTATGGGAGGGATAACCATACATACTGCAGGAGCTGCAGGAGGACCGCCTTATGGAGGTCCTCCCCCTAGGGCACCTAATGGTCCTAGAGGATCTGGAAACTTTCCTACTTATGGTCTTGGTGGTCCTGGGGGACCTATTGGCTTTCCTCCTTTTGGCTCTGGAGGGTCTGGTGGCCCTCCACCTAGTGGTTCCAGTGGCTCTTGAGGTTTACCACCTTTTGGAGGCTCTGGAGACTCTGGTATTCTGCCACCTGGTGGTCCTGGTGGTCCTGGTCACCCTAGCGGTCCTCCTCCTAGAGGCCCTAGTGGTCCTAGTGGTCCTAATTCTAGAAATCAACCCCCTGTGGTTGGATCTTTTGGTGGTTCTTCCTCATAGCAACCTGTTTATTATTCTACCTATGGTCCTACTGATAATTATATGCCATATCAATCCTACCAGTATGTCTAGCCCAACTGACAGTTATGTTTCCTAGCAACATTGGACTTGCCTGATTTGTCCAAGTTGATTAATGATCCCATTCGACATAATCCCTTATGGCCTCCCATTCCGGTAAAGTTACCATCGGATATTCCAAAATTTGATGGGAAGCAGGGAGATGATCCGAAGAACCATGTTATGACTTTTCATTTATGGTGTTCTTCGAACTCCCTCATGGATGATTTCATCTGGTTACGACTCTTTCAGCGAAATTTGACCGGTATGACCACGAAGTGGTACATTGAACTCCCACAAGATTCGTTTGTGGATTTTGGCTCGTTGGAAACCGTGTTTCGTACACACTTTCAGCTCCCTATTCATTATGAAACGAGCACTGATCTTTTAACTTCTCTATGACATAACACCTCCAACCACATTTCCGATCATATTCATGAGTGGAGAAGGAAGAGAAGGCTTATTAAGGCCCCTATTCTGGATCAATTATTAGATGACTGGTTCATTAAGTCCTTATTGCCTCATATTTCCCGAGATGTGGCTATGGGCGGTGTCATTACCGAAGAGCAGGATATTAGTTGGGCTCACTACCTAGACTTGGTCTATTTCCAGTCTGGAACTCTTATGAGTTGATCCCTCAAGCTCCTCACCCCAGCATTGATGCTTCCAAGCCACCAGCAGAAGTACCTGTTGATGGGATTGTTGGTTCAATCCAGTCCCCATCCGTAGTGAAACCTGCCAAGCAAACCCAAACCGGTACTCCTTCAACTCCTAAGGTTTCCGCCGAGGTCAATTCTATTCAAAGTACTCAAACCTTAGGAAATAAAAAGAAAGGTAAAAATAGAAATAAGAAACTTGGAAACCAATAGGAGACTCCACGACCAACCAATAATGACAATGACATAGGAAAAAGGAAGGCTAAATATCCCTATCTGTTATGCAGTGGTGAGCATTTTTCAAAGGAGTGTCCCCGCCGGGATGAAATCTCCCAGTTTCTGAAGTCCATTCCCGCACATGCAGTACTTACAGATCCCTTTCCCTCTCAACAAAAACTGGTAGACCACATGTCTAACCAGGGTAACTCTAGTTCATCAAAGGAAATTTGAATGATGTCCTCAGATACCATCCATATGCAAACTTGAAGTCAGAATTATGATAAACCCATAGATAATAAAGAATATCAATCTTCTTTAGGGAAAGTTCCCTCTACTAGTTCTTCAGAATCCTCATCTACTGTCCCTTTATCTATCGAGAAGCCTACTCTTGACATGATTTTGCGCCCAACTAAGAGTACTCTTTGGAAGGATGTCTTTAATCCCAATGCCTGAGCTGCTCAATTCTATAATGTGGTTGAAGATCTTGCTCAAGCACCTTGTGCGATGTCTACCCTAGAATTACTCCGAAGTTGCCCCACATAGCGCAAGAACTTGTTGACAACGTTAGGATATTTAGACCCAAATAACACTAACTTGATTCATTTCAATGTTGAGAACTATAAACCTAGATTACTGCATAAACTTTCTTTTCAGATCATTATGAAACTAGTGGGAAAGAAAGTCTTTTGAATGGTACTAGATGAAGGAGCTTCGACCTCAGTGTTATCTCTGACTTGTTGGAAAACTCTTGGATCTCCCAAGCTTATTACATCACCTACAACCCTTAAATCCTTTGATGGACAGGGTTTCTAACCCCATGGTCTCATATCAGCCCTCGTGGTCGAGCTGGGGGGAAAAACCATTTCCATCCAAGTAGAAGTGGTAGATGCCCCTTTAGATTACAACCTCCTTCTAGGAAGGAATTGGTTCTATCCCATGACTGCTATTGCCTCAACAGTATTTTGAACAGTCCAATTCCCGCATCGAGGGAGAGCTGTTACTATTGATCAACTTGATTTGTGTACGCCGGATGTTACTACCTCCATGGCTAATAACATCCCCATTTTAGGTCAGTCCCCCCCTCCTTACCGGTCAATTGGGGTAGGCATGCTGAAGGATTCATCCCTTATGGGGATTTTTCCATCTACTCCTCCTAGCATGGATACCGCGACAGTACATATGATCGCCTCATTTGAATATGAGCCTAAGGGAAAAAATGTTGTTGATTCCACCTCATTGAGTCCTCATGAAGCTATGTATGACACTATTCAAACCTTTTTCTATGGTCACACTAATGACCTTCATCTAGTGGCTTCGAATCCTTACCATTTACCATACTGGTTAGAACCTTCTCTTTCGGTTCTAGACTATCTCTTTGAGACTTTTCCTTCCAATGAGTCCATTATAGAGATCATGAACATTGATGAGCCCATTTGGGAGGATCACCATCATAGAGCCATGATTTTGCATCCTTGTTTCCTATTGATATTGTCAACATTCCGCAAAGTCCTATATTGTTGCAAGATACAGATTCCGAAGGAAACCTTTGCAACATTACTCAAACGAACCCAATTGACATATCAGCCAAGCCTAATGTTATTGAGCATGTTCATGTTGGGCAAAACTGCTCCGTAGATGAATATGAAGCATATAAGGCACTTTTTAAAGAATTCCGTGATATTTTTGCCTGGTCCTATGAAGAGATGCCGGGGATTGACCCTTCCATTGTGGTCCAGAAGATTAAAAATTATCCCACGGCTAAACCTGTCAGGCAGAAACTTAGGCAAGTCCATCCTCAGAAGGCCACAGCTATTAAAGCTGAGATTGAGAAACTTCTGAAAGCTGGTTTTATTTATCCTATACCTCTGACGGAATGGGTATCAAATGTTGTCCCTGTCAATACAAAGCAGGGCACCATTAGAGTCTACATCAACTTTAGGGATTTGAATAAAGATTATCCCAAGGACAACTTTCCTACCCCACATATCGATCAGATTATCGACAACTATGCTGGAAGTGTCATTTTTTCATTCATGGATGGCTTCTCTGGCTATAATCAGATTGAGATATTTCCCTCCGATCAGCATAATATGGAATTCATTTTCCCATGGGAAACCTTTGCATATAAGAAGTTACATTTCAGATTGAAAAATGCTGGAGCCATGTTCTAGCGTGTGATGTCCTATGCGTTTCATGACATTAAACATATTGTTGAACCATACCTTGATGACCTCCCTACTCATTCACAGTGACGGGCGGACCACCCTGGTCATCTTAGAGACATATTCCTGAGATGTCGTCATTATAATATACGGCTCAATCCGCATAAATGTGTTTTTTACGTTGAAACGAAATGTCTGCTTGGCTCTGTGGTATCCAAATATGGCATCTGGATAGATCCTTTGAAGATTGCTGCTATCATTAATCTACCAGCCCAAACCAACCTCCTTGAACTCCAAATTTTGCAGGGGCAGGCAAACTTTTTCCACCATTTCATGTGAAATTTTGTAGAGAAAACACACGGTTATATGCGTCTCCTCAAGAACAACACTCCATTCTTCTGGGATGACCATACCCAATATGCCTTTGATAATCTTAAGCATGCTCTAACTCATTCACCTTTGATACACCCCCTGGATTATTCAAAGGACTTTCTCTTGTATATTGATGCATCCGCTACTACCATCACCATGGTTTTAGTGCAGGAAAATCTCCATGGTCAGGAGCATGTGATTTATTACGCCAGTAAGAATCTTATCGATTCCAAAACTCATTATTCACATGTGGAGAAGTTAGCATTGGACACAGTCATTGTGCAAAAGTTTCATCACTACATTCTGCTCTGCACTACCACCGTATTAGCAGACTAGAACCCAATGTACTACATCCTGACTCATCAGGTACTCGTGGGCAAGTACTCCCATTGGATTGTTAACCTTCAGGACTTCGATTTGGAGTTTGCCAAGGCCACATCAAAGAAATCATTTGTTTTTGCAGAGCTTATGTGTGATCTTCCTTGTGCTACAACAGAATCTGAGCCCAGTGATTCATTTCAGGATGAATTCTTGTTCCTGATTTGCACTACTGATCCTTGGTATGGAGATTTGCTGATTTATCTCTATACCCAGCATTTTCAGCCGCATTTATCTCATGATGATCACCGCCGTATCCGTCACCACACAAAGTACTATCTCATCTTGAATGATACCTTGTATAGACGTAGGATTGACTCCATTCTTCGATGATGCCTCACCCATGAGGAGGCTGAACATGTGTTGAATGATTGACACTCTGGATCATGTGGTGGTCATTTATCTGGGATGGCTACAGCCCAAAAAATCCTTCACATTGGCTATTTTTGGCCTTCTGTCTTCAAAGACTGTCATGAGGCTATTAAGAAATGCCCACCTTGTCAACATTTTTATCCTAAAAAGTGCACCCATCCTTCTCTGCTTGACCCCGTCATTGCCATTGTCCCATTCACCAAATGGGGGATTGACTTCATGCATTGTAAGCCTACCTCAGTTGGGGGGCATGGTTACATCATCATAGCTATGGATTATTTCACAAAAGGGGTTGAGGCCATGCCTACATATGCAGAAGATGGTAAGACTTCCACTCTCTTGTTTTTCAATCATATCATAGCTAGATTTGGAGTTCTGCAGTCCATCGTCACTAATCACGGATCTCATTTCCATAATCAAATGATGGAGGAACTGAGTGCCAAGCTAGGTTTTCACCATGAAAACTCTACGCCATATTATCTACAAGGTAATGGTTAGGTAGAGGCCATTAACAAAGTTTTGAAAACTATGCTTTGTTGGATGGTTGGAGATTATAAATACAATTGGCACCTCGTTCTTTTTTTCTCTCTTTGGGCTTATCAGAATTCTGTAAAAATAACTACTAGTTTCATGCCATTCCAGCTTGTCTATGGACTTGAAGTTGTCTTGTCGATCCAATGTCAGATTCTATATTTACAACTTGTCATCAAACTTCTCCCAAGCACTTCCACAGAGGAAGATATATTTTTGTATTTGAATAACCTTGATGAGACTCGCAAATATGCTTCCTTGGATAATGAGGCGCATAAAAAATGCATCAAGGTGAAGTAGGATAAATCTGTCCAGCTTCATGTCTTCAATGAGGGTGACCAAGTATTGACGTATGACCATAGATATGACAAACTAGGGAAGGGTAATTTCGAGTCCATGTGGTATGGACCTTTCGTTATTTCTAAGGTGTTAGAGAAAGGAGCTTATGAGCTCGTTGATTATGATGGAATCCCTTTGGGGCAACCTCGCAATGGGTTGTACCTGAAAAGGTACTATGCCTAGGTCTTCTTGGATAGTATCTTGTATATATATATATATATATATATATATATTGATTTACTTTCAGTGTGATTTTAGTATTTTCAAGATGGTTTTGATTTTTAGTGTCCACATTTGTTTATACCATGTTTTGGTCATGCAGATGGCTTTCTATGGCTTCATTGATGGTGCTTGCTGCCACACCTTGAATCTCACCTCAGCTGCTTGGGTTCTCTATTTCCCAGCTGAAGATTTGGTCAGTTCAGGAGCGGTTTGCATAGGTCCTACTACTAATAACATCGTCGAGTATGAAGTAGTCACCGGTCTTCTGACTGAAGCTATCTCCCAGGATGTCCGTGATCTAGTAGTCTTGATGGACTCATAGCTCGTGGTTTGTCATTTAAACCATGTCTACACCATTAAGAACCCGATACTCCTCTACCTCTTTTGGAGGGTATGTTTGTTAGAAAGATCATTTGGAACCATTACCTATAGGAATATCCCTAGGGAACATAATGTAGTTGCTAACTCATTGGTTAATTACATCCTAGATTGGCATATTTCCCATTCACGATGTCAAATAAAACATGGTACATTGTAAATAAACATTTAAAGACACATAGAACTCATAGAAAATGCATTTGTCCATTTGAAATGTATAAACACCATGTAAAAGTCTGTATATATATATATATATATATATATATATATATGAAATTTTTTTACAAAAAATAGGTCCCGAGACATCATCTGAAGCACGTAGGATTTTAGGAAAAATCATCATACAAAATCCTACAGCTATTAGCTTTCAGTATATATGTCTCATACACTAATGGTGCTCGTGATAGCACATCATCACTCTAGCCACCCTACCTAGCAACCTGCTAAATCTGCCTGGTACTCTCGCTATAGATCTCTGATATCTAGTCGGGAGGTTTTCTATGTCAGCATCTGGGATGTCTAGATTCAACCTCTCCAGGTTCTCCTCTAGCTCCCTGGTGATATCATCACCCTATGGTATGAAGCGAGCTCTGGATCACCTATCCAATGGAGATTCTCCTCGAGGCCTCGCTGCTCCAACACCTGCATGAGAACAAACAGGTCTCATCACTTATCATAAAAAATATAAAACTTTAAAAACATAAAAACATTGTCCATTTAAGGGTTTCTTGCTTCTTATCGATGTCACCCCACTTCCCTCCAGGTGGGAGTGGTAGCCTTGGGATCTCATGTAAAGTCTCTTCCTGCATAGGCATAGTCCTCAACCATGAGCATCTGATCCTGTAACCATCTGAAGAATGGATCACTGAACTTCACTATGCCCCTACCTGCTCCTATGTGAGCCATGACCTGGACCCACCTTAGCATACAAGGGTCCCATGCTCTCAAACTCCGGAAAGTAACCTGGGGCCTCATCTGTGGGACCTGCTCAAAGAAGAAGCAGGCTAAGATGGAACCAAATCCGAACTACTTCAGCTCTCCCTGCCGACATTTAGTCAGCTGATCCTTGAAGATTGGAAGCATTACTTCCACCCAGTTGAACACCGTAGGTGCCATGGCCTCTATGGTGTATAGAATGTGTGCCTTGGAAGCCTAGTACACAACCTGGCTCCCAGCCACCCTCTGCATGGTGAACAGAACAATCCGTAGAGCCTTGTCTGTCACTGCCCTGATGGGGATTTTCTTCCCTGATGTACCTGTACCTGGTGCACAATGCCGATCTATAAGCTCTTTGGTGGTAATGTCCCCACCACACGAACCTTTCTGTGAGATGGGGGCACCCCATCTTGATAAACCAGTTAGGAAGTAGATATCCTCTACCTCCACTGTAAGTATAAGTGCCCCCACCTTGAAATACTGTTGTTCTAGAATCCACATATGCAGTATGTGTTCTAGTAATATCTCATGGGACACCATGCTTGGGGTCCAGAAGAACTTTAAGAGTCCATAATCCCGTAGTGTGGTAATGCAACCCACATTTCTTTCAACAGCAGCATTCTCGTCATCATGTGTTCTTTCCTTCCATATCACCATGTTTTGAGTCACCTAGACCTGCCAAAAACAATAATGGTATGCATTAGAATCATCCCTAAATCATTTCAAATCAAAAGAATGAATATTTTTTGCCCATATAATTTGTTTAAGTTCTCCATGGTTGGCACCGCCTGTGCCCCATTGGAGGCAGGTGGTGGCACCGCCTATCCAGTGTGTTCTTGGTGCGGTTCTCGGGTGTTACCGCATATTCCGTAAGGGGTAGCCATGGTGCCTGCATATTGAGTTTTAGGGCTTGCCAAATAGGCCCAAAAACCACCCAAATCTCAAAATAGAAGCTATGAAATGAAATATAAAGGTCTTAGATGTTACCTGCAACTGACGGTGCTGAAAATGGACGGTGGAAACTCCCAGTATCAGCTATGGAATATCTAGCTAGAAAAATGCTCCAAGTGCTCTCTGCTAGAGGTAAATAGTGAAATGTTTTGATTTTTTACTATGTACTTGACTTATATAGACATTTTTGGGTCCGACTTACTATAGTTTTGATATAAAATCATATTTTAGTCAAAATTCATTTGTCGTAATCCCTTAATGTTGGTTTTGAAGGCATTTAACACTTGTTTCTGAGTCGTCTACATGATAAGAGAACTTTAGTAAGAAGCTTTGGAAAGTTTCTTTATGGATTTTTCATACCTTCACAAAATGGAAAAGGTCATCGAGCATTTATTACAACACTTTGTCATGCTCGTTAAAATCTAGTATCAAAATTCTGAGTCCATTTCAATTTTCTTTCTAGGATCGTAAAATACAACATTATGTAAAGAAGTGTCATGAATTCCTCTTTTCACCTCTTTTTCAGGATCCTTAAACATGAAAAGGTCATCAAATCCATTTTTTATTCTTTCCAGGCTTGTAAAATATGGCATTGTGTAAAGAAACCTCATGGAGTTCTCTTTAAACCCTTTTCAGGCTCCCTAAATACAAAAAGATCATTGAGCGATCTTGTCTTCTTCACGCTCATTAAATTATTTGAAGAGTCATCCGTCCAATGGTAGGTTATCTCTTTTTCGGTTTGGATCAGACTATTTATGAAAAAGGATCACTCTAGCCAATCATGACTGGAAAAGTTCTCTAAGGTGTGATTTTACACTTTTTCGGGCCTTAGAGACTAAATCAACAAAAAAGGACCCCCTTGGAGTCTTCTTCTATATTCATTCAGACTTTCTAAACATAAACGATACCGAATTTTCTTTCAGTGGACTCTTTAAATTAAACATTGAGAGACCCGTTTTGGGAATGAACCCCTCCTCTCTCAGGTTCGTAAAACATATGAGTCTTGACTTGTCTTCCAACAAGCTATATCGAGTGTTTGTTACCCTCTTTGAACTTGTAAAACCGAAAAGAGGCACTCATCAATCATGATGGGGGAAATGGGAAGGGAATCATTTTGTAAATAATGGCAGTTGTTTGTCATTACCTTTGAACATGGCACTTGTCTGCACAATCATGTCAGTCAATTGGGTATTCACCTGATCTCCATGACGATCCACTTTCATGAGTCATGTCAATCCTTTGAGTCTTTCAAAAGAATGCATTGTCCACTATCACATTCTATATCTGTCCTATCTAGTCATGCTACCAAGTCTTTTTGTTGTGCCGCCCAATGTTCAAAGGAGATCTGAAGAAGTTTTACCTCTGCAATATACACAGTCTTTGTGTCAGTATCTTTGAGTCAGTCATATGGTTACTACATTCACATCATTCTAGAACTATGTTCCGACTTTCATGTCGTCGATGTGGGACTCATCATGGCCCTCCTTTAATGAGACTTTTCCCGTCGACATCAGCTCATCATCCAGGAAATAGTTTTAGAAACAATATTTAGTACCTTGAGATCTGTATGCCTTAATGACAGATTCTCTTGCTCTTGACATACGTTCACATCATTGACCTTTGACCGATAGAATCGACTGGGTGTTCAACATCAGGACATCTATTCACACTTAGGAGGTTGTACTAGGGTACCTTGGGAATCATTGACATTAATGGTGATCTCCCTCGCACTTGATAAATGGTTCACATCATTGGCCAGTAATCAAGCGGTTTCTACCATGTTCGACTTCAAATCATTGTAACCACATGGATAGAATCATACTTTGTGGAAGATGAGACAAAGACCCTGGGTATTTGTTTAAAGCGTTCATTCTTTTTCCCTAGGATGTGATGGAGTTTTGTACATCTAGCATGGATCCACATTTGTATGGTCATGGCTATGCTCAAATTTAAGTCAGTATGACCTAGATCTACATTGTATGTCTTGTAGCTATGTCCAACTTTGAGTCCTCTATCACATGGATCTACACTGTATTCTAGTAGCCATGCTTGTTTATTCCTCTCATGGATATTCCTTGTATTGGTCTGCAGCCATGAGTTTGGTTACTTGTGTCTATGAGTCAACATACTAATGTACTACAGATGCCTACTTGACAACATGTTCCGATCGAGCCAACATTTTCATCTTGTGGTGATGACTTGTTCTCAAAGCTCTCGTTTATCATATCCCTCTAAGACTCATGCTTTGGGGGGCATCCTATTATACCAAAATCCTATCATCATCTTGTGATAAGACATTTGACATACCTACTTGCCCTGAATCCTAGCTTCTAGAGTGGAAACTAAATGGTTTTTCATCAATCTTTCATACAAATTCCCAGCATCACACATGCCCCTTTAACCAGGAGAATTACCCCTATTCGCACCGCCCATCATCTATTTCCCATAGGTGGTGCCACCACTTATTGTCCTTGGTCCATAAGCGGTTATTACCAGAACCAATCTGTCATAGAAGGAGAAACGCGGTACCTTGGGTAAAAAGGGAAAAAGAGAAGTTTCTCGAGGCTTCTAGATGATAAGCCTCATTTCCTACCTTATCCCTACTATTGTGGTTTGGTTGAGCTCGAGATCCCTCATCCTAGGATCTTAGAAGCCACCTCACCCACTAATTTCTCAACCTACTCTATCCATTAAAGCCTTATAAATAAGAGATCATAGCCATGGTTGAGGAGAGAACACTTGAGGTATTATTATGCTGTTGGATTGATCATTGGCCCAAGATCATTTGGAGAGAGCATAGAGAGCTAGAGTCAGAGCTTTTGGGGATGAGAATGTCTGGTTTCATGGAGATGCATGTCAACACTAAGGCTTGGTTGTAAACTTCTTCATATTCTTTAATGCAAGTTGATTTATGTCCCACATATGTTGTTGTTGTTGTGATTTCGCATATATGTTGCTAGATTCCTTAGTCACCAACATAGATTAGCAGGTCATATTCTGGTTGCTTTGATCTATTTCATGTTGAGCTTGATTGTAGGTACACAGGTGGAGTATCAAAGCCTTGTATTCCAGATATCTACAACATCTAGGGAGAGTCTTCAACCTCTGTCCTCTATTTGTTCTGGATCTGAACCATTCATACCAGTGGAACACCTTGCTATCCGCAGGAGGTGAAATATTCCAGCTAACAGTAACCCTGGCATAGTTAACAATGAAATGTCGAACAAAATTAGACTTTCCCTGAAGGCTTTGAAGTTGCCTAATAGAATGAGGAGGAGGTAGATTTACAATGGCCTCTACTTTTAATGGATCCACCTGGATGCCTCTATTAGAGACAATGAATCCAACCAGTCTCCTAGACTCGACACAGAACACACACTTGTGGGGATTCAAGCAGATCTTATAGTATCTGCATCGCTCAAATATCAACCGTAAGTGATCTTGATGGTCAATCCTCTTACGAGAATGTGCAGGAAGATCATTAAGGTAAGGTTTGACAATGGCTTTGATATCATGGAAGGAAAAGTTCATTGCCCATTGAAAGGTTTCCCCAGCATTTTTCAATCCAAAGGGAATGTTTTTGTATGCGAAGGTACCCCAAGGACAAATGAAAGCCGTTTTATGTTGGTCTTCCAATTTTATTAGAATTTGATTGTATTCGGAGAAACCATCCATAAACGAGAACACTTCACTTCCTGCGCAAGCATCTATAATCTAGTCTATAAATGGTGTGGGATAGTTGTCTTTAGGACAGGCTTTATTCAAATATCAGAAGTCAGTATAGACATGTATGGTCCCTTGCTTCTTATCAATAGGAACAGTGTTGGATACCCATTCCATCAGAGCTATGGGATAAATAAAACCGGCCTTCAACAGTTTTTCAACTTCATCCTTCACAGCCGCAGCTTTACATGGGTTAACAGGTCTTAAATTTTGTCGAACAAGTTTAGCGTTAGGGTATGTTCGGATATCATGTTCAACTATCGATGGATCAATGCTTGGCATCTCCTCATCTGACGAGGAAAAGATGTCGCGGAATTCCTTGAACAAGGCCGTATAGGTTGCAATCTCCTCAGGAGAGCAGTTTGCACCTATATGTATATTTTCCATGACATCTAGATTCACAGAGATGTTGATAGGGATGGTAGTGGAAATATTTTCCATATTCCCCTCAACAAACATTCCTTCCCTGGGTAAGGGATTAATGGATGTATCAACATCATCTGACAGTCTCATATGAAACTCTTGATTTTCTATTCTGCTTATCTCTAGAAGAAAATAGGATCGATGGTGAAGATATTCACAGATCTTACCATGTCCACACATGGCTTCCAGAATGGCTTCATCAAAAGGTAAAACCATCTCTAAACAGTTCGTAGAGTGCAAAGAGTTTTCTACCCAAGCGGGAAAATAGACTTCTTCCAGGCCCTCTGAGACTGTGAGAGGGTCTAGAATGGGATCAACGGTGGTTTGAGTGATAGCTTGGTAAGCCACTTCCACTGTCGATAAGGGTACTTCCAGTTCATGGGGGGAAGGGAGAACACAAGGATCAGTCCTATCAACAACCGTGGCTATGGAATTCCCCGTACTAGTAGAACCAATATAGTTAATCAGGGATGGAAGATCAAATGTTCCCATCAGTGATGCGTACATTCCAGTGCCCAAGCTCTATGCATCAGGTTTGACCTGATCAGCCAATGGCACAGTGGACTCATTAGACTCCAGGTGGCCTTTTTGAGAAAAATCGGGTTGGTCAACAGTAACCAACTATCCTTCGTTTGGAAAAACTACCACCCAAAAGACGGCCGACACAATAGCGGACATGGCATAATTCCAGCTTCTTCCCAAAATCAAATTATAGTCCAAAGGTGCATTAATCACTTCCACTTCATTAGACACTACTTTCCCTGCCAGATTAATTTCAAAAGTCGATAGGATACCATGCGATCAAAATGACCTTCCGTCAAAAGCAGTAAGCAGAGTGTTTGACGGGACCAGCTCTGGGGATCCGAGAGCTTTCCAACATGACAAGGACATAACGCATGTAGAAGCACCCTCATCAACAACTACCCTTCCAATGGTCTTTCCTCCATGGATGACATCTATTGGTAAGGCTACATTGTAAGGTAGGCAAATTTTAACATCAGACAAGTGAAATTTTGCCATGAGACTCGACGAGTCCATGCTGCCTAAGGCTGCTAAGAGGGCATCCCGCTGGACAAGAGAACTCTGTAACACCTCTAAAGCTGACATTGTACAAGGGGTTTGGGCTAAGTCTTTAACCATAGAGTAGTTTGAAGCAACCCTAGCATTAGGGTTATGCAAGGTCTTCTTAAAGACACCTTTTGATATCTTAGGCATAGTTTCAGCAAGCTTCTCGATTGTGAGAGGGTTAGAAGTTTCACCTATAGACTTACCCTTCTCAGAAGTCTCTTTTTCATAGTTTTTATTCCTCGTCTATAGAAAAATCAAAGATCGAACCATGTTGATATAGTTGGGGTCAGGGGCACCTAGAGTGCCCCCTGCTACATTAGAAGTTGAAGTAGAGTTCTGCCCTTGGGGAAAAGGATCATTTAGGACATCCGGTTGTTGAGATTTTAGTAGCTTCTGGGCTTGTTCTATAAGGGGACAAAGGTGAGTGAGGTGATCCTTGTGGCACAACTTACATGGGAAATTTACCTTTTTCTTTTCTTTCTTGCCCCCCATCAGCATTGTTTGTGGCTTTCTACTTGTTTTGATTTCCCTCCCCTTTCTTTCCTCTCTTCTTCTTCCCACCGGGCTGCTGATTTCCCTTCTGAGAAGTTTGTGCAAAAACATTTGCACTTTGGGGGGAGGGGGCAGCATTTGTTTCCTCCACCGTAGAAGGCTTGACGGATAGCTGATAAAGATATTTGGCCAAAGACTCTACAGTGGGAGAGTTTACAAACCCAACCACACCATCAGCATGGGGTCCAGGCTTAGGTTTCTCTGCATCATGGGTAGGCCTCGGTGCCTCAGGGATAATCTCATACAAGATCCCATATTGTGAATAAATCAAATCCAATTGCTGGGCCTTGAGAATGGATTCTTCTTCATTCGTCACTCCTAAAGTGGATACATCCTTAGATATGTAAGGCAACAGGGATTTAAGGAACCACTCTAGTAAGAACTCAGGAGGAATAATGGCTTTTATAAGGATCTTTCACCTCCTCCACTCTTGGATATGATCTGAGATGTGGGTAGCCTTGTTCTTCCTAAAGGTAGATAACAGTTCTGTTCTGAAATCATATCGGACTGGAAGCTGAAAGTGGCTAAGGAATGCACTAGCCAAGTCCCAAAAACTACTGAATGCGGGAGAAGGAAACTCAATGTACCATTTTGCTGCAGTATTCGTTAAGGTTATTTGGAACAACCTCAACCTAACTAAATCTTCATTCAACGAATTAGAAGAACACCATAAATGAAAAGTGGTGGCATGAGCCCCAGGATCTTCACCAACTTTGCCCTCGAATTTAGGGATTTTCGATGGCAATTTGGTGGGGACAAGTGGCCATGAGGGGTCATGCCTCACCGGTTCGTTCATCAATTTTGAAAAATTTGGCAAGTTTAATGTTGCCAAGAAAGGAAGCTTGGGTCGCACCGGAGCACTAAAAGTGCCAATCTGGGGATTAGAGGGACTTGTCCCTGAATGCCCATATGTAAAGGTGGGGTTTCCCCCTACTGCCAGTTGCAAAGTGGATGCATTACTTTGAAACAAATTCCATCTGTAAGCCACAGGATTGTGAGTAGGAGGTGCAGTATACGAGGTTCAGGTCGTCTCAGTCGATACTAGGGTTTGAAAAAAGGGAGTGTTGGGCCCTGGAATTGTCCATTTTTCCATCATTTATCGACATACCTTTCATCCATTTTCTTATCATTATTTCTCATTTATCATTCCATTTTTCATCCATTTGTTGTAGCTGCATGTTGAACAGCATGCTACTTCCATTGATGTTTTAAGTGGTTAATAGTGATTATTTTCTTTTATCTTTGATGAATTAAAAGACTATTATGCATAATTTTACTAATGATGGTTTGTGGAGTGAGTTGTCATGTACAGGACGCTCATAGCCAGCTGTTACAGCCTTAACCAAAAACGCATGCCACATAAGAACACCTTGATTCGCGTCTTGATTTGCGGGCATATGGAAACGAATCTAAAAAATCCGAGACATGGGTTTTGTGTGTAACATCCTCATTTACCTGAATCTTGAGGAAATTGCCAAACAAAGCTATGGTTTTCGATATGCATGTGGTTCTTCGAGAGAGTATTTTCCATATTTGGTGTTGCGGCCGTTTCCAAAGTTGCCAGCAGTTACGGCCATGTTTCAGCTATTACAAATCACAAGCCGGCGGTTCAGTTCTTCATTTCCATGAGATAATTTTATGTATAAATATGTAATCAATCTCATTGAGAGGGGGATTAAGCATGATAGATTAGGCAGGATAGGAGATGGATGATAGGAGATGTAATATAGGAGAGAACACAATGTTATGATGTAGGATTTGATCTAGATCTATTGTAATTCTTCCATTATGATAATACATGCTGGCAGTTTCTTAATTCTGGAGTTGTAGACTTTTATTGTGGAGATCCAGCTCTGCTCAGTGGAGGAAGGGCCCTCTTCCCTGAGCAGATGCTGATAGTATTGATTGTAAGTGTTTTATTTTGTAGATCTATTATTTTTTAATTCATGCTTTCATGCATTTGATTTATCATAGTTGTTTTATTATTCAATTTATGTTTTTATTCATTAGATTTATCATATGTTGTTTTCCTATTAATTCATTTGGTAGATCGTTGGCCAACATAACAATTCTTTTAGATGTACGTAATTAGATCTTGTTTCATGATAATTTATTTTGTTGAAGTGTGATTAGATTTACAGTGTGATTTTATGAATAGGCTGAGGATTGATTTACTTTCAAGCAAGTGTGATCTAGTTTACAAACAATTACGATTGCATACCAATAGATCAACAGTGTCAGGTAGAAATTGTGCTTGCATAGATCTTACACGATAACTTTGAAATAACAGACTTCCTCGGGTTGATAATTTATGTTAGCACTCTGTATGTTAAGTTTTAATTAACTGGCATATAGTGGGCACGACATTTTGGCGCCATTGCTGGGGAAGTTATCAATTGTGCAAAAGTGCATCTGACATTGTGTTGTAGATGCATTGTTAAATCAGGGCATGTAAGTTGCATGATTACATTTTAGTTTATTGAATTTATTTTGAGTGTTAATTTTCTGTCTTTACATTCAGTTTTATTTCATTCTCAATCTTTGCAGTGTAAATCTTCTCATTCCCCTTAGTGGTGTTGTAAGCACCACCCATTCTACTAACAAGTTGACAGGAACATTCGAAGGAGGAGCCTCAAGATAGCACACAAAGAATATAATGAAGAGATGGTAGGTGAGAAAGATGGAGAAGTTGTTACCTTCAAATTTCCTATCAGAGATTCGAGAGGAGTGGCACCAACGAAAAGAATTCCCCCACATGTTCTACCAAATTTTCACGATTTGGAAAATGAAAACCCTGATGTATTTTTATTTCAATTTGAAGTACTTTGTAGAGGATATGGTTATTGTGCTAATGATAAAAAATTGAATGTGTTTCCCCTTACTCTAAAAGGAGCAGCCCTTCAATGGTTCATGAGCCTCGGTGGGAATTGTATACAAACTTGGGAAGACATGAAACATGTATTCTTGAAAAGATACCAAGATTATTGCAGGGTCAATGAAGACATCTTCGAAATGACACAAGGAGAAGAAGAGAGTCTGGAGGAATACATAGAACGATTTCAATATAACTTCCAAAGATCTAAACAGAGGAAATTGGGAAAGAAAATCTTAAAAACACTTCTACTCAAGGGAATCCAAGCTGAATGTTTAGAAATATTGAATCTGATTGGAACAGGTAATGTATTTTAGTTAGCATATGATGATATTTGTGAGTTATGTAGGAGGTATTCAAGAGGAAACTTCAAGACTGATAAGAATTCTAAGGAACTTTTATCTCTATTTTTGAAATCTGCTGCAAAAACAAGAGTTTTACTAGTTGAAATCAGCAATTTATTTGAAATTTCTAAAGCTAATTCACAATCGGGTGTCTTGCAGGATAAGAAAAAGCAGGAGGAAATAAGAGAAGCAAGGGATTTCCCTTTGGATAGTCTTGAAAGTTGTGGTATATGTGATTTGAATCATTCCACAGATCATTGTCCCTCCTTACGAAAGATGAAAGAAACATATCATAGAGATCTGGGAGTTGCAGCCAACTCGTTGCAACAGTCATGTCAAACATGGCCTACATCTATGGTTCGAAATTCTATCCCTCCATTTTCTTACTCTCATACTCAATCATTAAATACTCTTCCACCATGATAGTTGTTGCAGCCTCAATTTAACTCTTACCTACTTTATCCACAAGGTTGGAATGGCCCATCCTATGATCATATGGCCACTCTCCCTCATGCTGCAACACAAGTTGGTCCTTCAATATCAACCTCACAAATCAATCATCTACATCAGCCACATCTATCTTCTCATCAAACTCCTTGGTACCCAACATAATTTCCTGTCCAATCCACCCTCCACCCTAACCATAATAAAGCATTACAGTATGCTTACAGTGCTGAACTGCAAAATGTTCCTACATTTCCCTCTTGTTCTACCTCATCTACACCATTGCAAAAAGGCTGTGCGTTGTTGCAGCAAATCCATACGAGGCCTGAACATGTCTTAGATCCAAGTTTTGCAGATGGAGTTTGTTCTAGTCCTCATAAGCAAGCAGAAAAGATCAACAATACACACATAATATTTGATGGAGAACAACCATTGGAACCAAAAGCATCATTCACATCATTAGATCCGAAACTCTTATGCATTGAGGAAGATCAGTTTAATAAGTATCTTCATGGTGTAACATCCATGAGCAATCAAGGGAACAAAGACTATATTGAAGCTTGGTTTCAATCTGTCATCGGTCTGCAACATCATTCCATGCTCTACCAATTCTTAGCACCATCATTTCAAGGGAAGTTGATCTCTCATATCCTAGAATTCATAAAGTTATATTTTTCTATTGGGAGTATGAGCATACTTGAGTCACTTTTTCGAAAATGGCTCCATTGGAAATATGCATACACTTGAATTTTTTTTATATTTCCAAGTAGAATAGGGTAGGATAGAGTAACATAATCAAACCATGCTTTTGTTTGTTTTTTATTTTTGAATAAGTATGCTCTCTTATTGCGCATTGTTGTGATCTGGAAGATCAGAAAGTAGAAAGATAAGGAATGGGTATAAGATGTTTTCATGAATTCCATAAAAATGCACATGCTTTATTTCAACATTATGACATTTTTTAAGAGTTGCAGCTGCAGCTGCAACAGGATGTGCAAGTCAATATACATGCTCAATGCTTGAAATTTTTGGTATGGATGTGTGTTATATTTAAATTTACATCATTCAAAACATCCACACCTATTTCGATCACCTTTTGGGGTCAAATTTCATTTATTAAAATTTTGGTGACATTTTGGCTTGAACATTTTACTGGAACACAGTCGAGACAGTCCATTTTTGGAAGACCAAATGGACTTATTTTTAAAACCTGTTTACATCCCAAGTATCCCTTTGAATCTAGTTTCCAAAAAAATTTGAATTTTTATGATTGGTTGTTAAACGGAAATCTTATGGCCAAAATACTAACAGGGTGTCAAGCTGGAAGCTTAGGAACAGAGATGGGACAGTCAATTTTTGGATACCTTATTGGAAATAACTTACAAACATGTTTCATTGGTATATTCCTCTATGAATGTTGTTTACAATTCAATTTTAATCACTCCATTCCGATGTTGTACACAAATTTTATGACCAAAATACCGACTGCCTATCACAAATCTGCATTCCTAAAACTCTATTTTCTAGACAGTTCATTCGATTATTTTACCCATCAATTCTTATTGGATTCAAAACCTGCTTCTAATGGAGATACCTATATGAATCTACTTTGATCTCCAATTGGATTCACATCAATCCATTATCAAACAAAAAAGTTAAGCCTAAAACCGTGACTGTTGGTCTAGTCCAGAATTTGAAAAAACACCTTGTCATGCAGGATGTTACTTAGTGATTTGGAAGATCATTGCATAGAATTTTAAAAACCTGTTTCTAATGGAAATATACCTATGAATTTACTTTCATTTGGCTTTGGAATCACTCAAATTGGACAAGGAAAGAAGAAGCTATGATCAGAATACCGTTGGTGAGTCTAGATGGACATTGCTCTCCCGCAGGTATAAAATGGATTTTGCTTTGTTCATTTTTTTTTGGATTTGTTTTATGAGTAATTGCTTGTTGTTTTTTCATAAGTGTTGGGTGAAGAGAGACCAATCATCTCTCTTCTTTCATCATCTCATGTTTTATTGCAGGCAAGTGCTAGGTTTTTGCAGGTCCTTGGAAGAAGAAGGTCAATGCATGCACGAGTGACTCTTGAAGACTTTTTCTCAATTTGTAAATGGATTGAGCACATAAAAAAAAATGGAGAGATTGATGTGCAAATCATACAGAGTCCAATGTTTCCAAAATTCAAGTACCATTGCTACATCCCAAGAATCATTTTTAGACACCTGTCATCCCACTTGTTGCTGAAAGAAACCCCTCAAGAAGCCAATTGCCCTATAGTAGATTCATTCACCCTCCTCCTTTCAAAACCCCAAAAATTCATTCATGTCGAAGTCCCATTTTCCACTGCTTATATAGTCACCATAACCATTTTATTTCCCATCACTACTACATCATGACTTCACATATACTTTCTGCTTCTAAGTTTCATGTTGGTCCTATTTTTCACTATGATTCTTCACAATCATTTATTTTGTACTCGTATTGGATGATGTGGAATTTATTAAGGTCCACCTTCCAATGGTCTTGTCCCATCGACTCCGACACATCATCTGGGATCAAGATTAGAGTTTTTATAGTGCCCTGGTATGTGCATGAATCAATGGCAGATTTCCTTGTTGTTAATCATGGGGATTCATCAATGCCTCTTGATTGACAAATCTTGCAGGTGACTCGACTCCAGCACATCCATTTGTACCTATCAAGATGCACTAAGGTACTTTAGAGCTCACTGTCATCAAAGGTGAGTTTCTTCACATTGGTTAACAGCATACATTAATGGCTGATAATCCAATGATTTCTTTCCATGCTCGACTTCAGCACATTCATTCGCATGGTAAGAATTGTACCTCGGTTTTGTAGCAGCTGAAGATTATGTGATCTAATGGTTTCAACAATGATTTGCAACATCATTTGTTCAGTAGTTTTGCAATTCCTTTCCATTTTCAGTTCAACAGTTGATTTTCAGAATAAGAGAAAGGGATTTCTGCTTCTATGGTAGAATTTTTCCTCATCAATTGTCTTAGCAGTTAGTCTTACATGCAACCAGCACAACATCATGGATCAAATTCAGTCTCATCTAGGTTCAGCTCTCATATACATATGTCTCAACATCATATCAGCCTACATAGCTCCAGCATACACCAATCCATTCATGTCAACCAAGGCTTCCAAGGAGGTAACACTTCAGGTAAAATAGCATGAGTTTTTTATTTATTAAAGATTTGGGGAAATGTCATGAAGAACCACTAAGCATTAGCCATTTCTAGGTCAGTGCAAGAGGATGAGGGACCTTTAAGATGCAATCCTAGTTTTCGAAAACAACATCATGTTACCAAAAAATACATCAACCCGAGCCTGACATAGCACTTGGTATGGTTCAACCCGAGCCTGACATAGCACTTGGTATGGTTCAACCCGAGCCTGACATGTCATGGAACATGTAGGATAGGAAGACAAATCGCGTGCACGTTATATAACTACAAATTGCGTATGTATTATGTAGTTCTAAAACACGTGCGCGATTTGTAAATCATAAAAAATAAATTAAATACACAGTCTTGAACCCGCGGGTTTAGCTTTAGTTCTAAAATGTGTATAAATGCATAAACTTAGTACTATATAAATGCTAAAACTTAGTACTAGAGTTATGTTTATAGGTATAAAGTTTTATTTATGGCTAAGAATTGCATAAAATGATTAACTCTTTGAACTTTGTTTAAACTTTAAACCCACGTTATGCTCTAATATGGATTTAACTTTGTTAAAGTTTTAATTCTATGATAGATTTGTTTAAGATTTATATCAATACATACTATATTGGTATAAACTATGGACTTAAATGTGGATTTATAACTATGCGGAAGTTTGAAAGATAAGTTTAGAGGGCTCCACAACTAGCAAGTTTTAATGCTACGCCAAGTGGAAGGTTTGATGTTGCACTTTAGGCTTGAATGGTGATGGTGAGGATGATGATGATGATGTCCATGATGTTGATGGTGATGGTGATGATGTTGATGTTGATGGTGATGGTGAGGATGAGGATGATAATGATGATGTTGATGGTGATCGTGATGATGAAGGTGAGGATGATAATGATGATGGTGAGGATGATGTTGATGATGTTGATGGTGATGATGATGATGAAGGTGAGGATGATGATGATGATGAAGGTGATGACGATGATGACGATGAGGATGATGATGAGCATGATGATGATGATGTTCGTGATGTTGATGGTGATGATGATGATGAGGATGATGATGATGAATGATGATGATGTTCATGATGTTGATGGTGAGGATGATGAGGATGATGATGATGTTGTTGATGGTGTTCATGATGTTGATGGTGATGGTGAGGATGATGATGATGATGTCCATGCTGTTGATGGTGATGACGTTGATGGTGATGATGTTGATGGTGATGATGATGATGAGGATGATGATGATGAAGGTGAAGATGATGATGATGAGGATGAGGATGATGTTGATGATGTTGATGGTGATGATGATGATGAAGGTGAAGATGATGATGATGATGAAGGTGATGACGATGATGAGGATGAGGATGATGATGAGCATGATGATGATAATGTTCGTGATGTTGATGGTGATGGTGGTGATGATGACGAGGATGATGATGATGTGCATGATGTTGATGGTGAGGATAATGATGATGATGTTGATGGTGCTCATGATGTTGATGGTGATGGTGAGGATGATGATGATGATGTCCACGATGTTGATGGTGATGATGATGATGTTCATGATGTTGATGGTGAGGATGATGATGAGGATGATGTTGATGATGTTGATGGTGATGATGATGATGAAGGTGAGGATGATGATGAGGATGATGAGGATGATGTTGATGATGTTGATGGTGATGATGATGATGAAGGTGAGGATGATGATGATGATGAAGGTGATGACAATGATGAGGATGAGGATGATAATGAGCATGATGATGATAATGAGCATGATGATGATGATGTTCGTGATGTTGATGGTGATGATGATGATGAGGATGATGATGATGAATGATGATGATGTTCATGATGTTGATGGTGAGGATGATGATGAGGATGATGTTGATGATGTTGATGGTGATGATGATGATGAGGATGATGATGATGAATGATGATGATGTTCATGATGTTGATGGTGAGGATGATGATGATGATGTTCATGATGTTCATGATGTTGATGATGAGGATGATGTTTATGATGTTGATGGTGTTCATGATGTTGATGGTGATGATGTTGATAGTGATGATGAGGATGATGATGATGATGTCCTTGATGTTGATGGTGATGACGTTGATGGTGATGATGTTGATGGTGATGATGATGATGAGGATGATGTTGATGATGTTGATGGTGATGATGATGATGAACGTGAGGATGATGATGATGATGAAGGTGATGACGATGATGAGGATGAGGATGAGGATGAGCATGATGATGATGATGTTCGTGATGTTGATGGTGATGATGATGATGAATGATGATGATGTTCATGATGTTGATGGTGAGGATGATGATGATGATGTTCATGATGAGGATGATGATGATGATGTTGATGGTGTTCATGATGTTGATGGTGATGATGTTGATGGTGATAGTGAGGATGATGATGATGATGTCCATGATGTTGATGTTCATGATGATGATGTTCATGATGTTGATGATGTTGATGGTGATGATGATGATGAAGGTGAGGATGATGATGTTGATGATGTTGATGGTGATGATGATGTTGATGATGTTGATGGTGATGATGATGATGAAGGTGAGGATGATGAGGATGATGAAGGTGACGACGATGATGAGGATGAGGATGATGACGATGAATGATGATGATGTTCATGATGTTGATAGTAAGGATGATGTTCATGATGTTCATGATGTTCATGATGAGGATGATGATGATGTGTTGATGGTGT
>LPNX010840821.1:852092-882092 GCA_001517045.1 Pseudotsuga menziesii | reverse complement strand
TGATTACTCTCAACATTGGTCATTTGTCAAAGTTGACAGAATTTCTGAAATGAGTTTGATTGTTGTGGAATGTGCAAAATAATGTTTGGCATTATTTGAAGTGTTACAAAGCACTCCACGATAAGGGCATAACCAAAGAAAATTCTAGCAGACTTCATTCAACCATGAGAATGGATGAAATTTACTGTGGTTTATTGCATTAGAATTTTCCATGAATTTGATGAGAAAATGGTTCTAAAACTCTTTTATTTCCCATGAATGATAATTCCTGTAGAGAGTTTGGCTTGTGAAGATCACTGGTATTTTTTTGGCACTTGTGAGATATGGAGGGTCTACAAATTATGTGATTATCGGATGATATTTGAGCAGGGGTCATCATAAAAGGAAATTTGTAAATTCGATCTCTTGTTGGTATAAAGATTTCCTGTGCATTGTCTTTTTATTTTATTTTTACAATACATTATGAGCACTTAACTACAACCATGGGGAATAAAAAATCGAGCTCACACAGTCAATTTCAAATAGCATCCAGTCATTTTTCAAGTAGCCTACAGTCATTTTTGTCAGTCAAGGATGTGTTTCCAGCTAGCACATATACAAAAATTGGATGTTGACAGTGATAGTGCAGATACAAGAAAACAAAAATCCCAAAGTTCACTTGATTTCATGAATGGAAGGTAAAATATTCAGTTTGGGGGAAATGGTTGTTCACAACTAAGATGACAACTCCTCTTTTGCATGAGGACATGCAACATATTCAGTTTGGGGAAGTGGTTTTTGACATTTTTGTGCATACTGGTTTTTTTTTTATTCATTCACAGCTAGAGAAAATGCTAAATTTGAATTGAGCATATCTCACAAACCATGAATTGGATCCTCATGAAATTTGGACAGGGAATGCATAACAATAGGATGAACAACTGTGGAAATTTTTAGCTCAATCCAGTGCACGGTTTTCAAGAAAATGGCCATCATCACCTACAGTCAATTCACATTTTTCTCAAAATATGTGATGTGGGTTTGTCTAATTTTTTTCATGGAGATGCATTAGATTGGTAGCTACGTTCTTGCAAAATTTCAGCCCAACCCAGTTCGTCGTTTGGGAGAAAATGGCTTTAGAAGTTTCCCATTCAAAAAGGCTACAACGCCGTAAAATATTGTCGTTTCCCGTTTTCCGTTAGCTGCTACACCGTTCTCATTTTCCGTTAGATGCTACACCGTTTTCTACTAGCTGCTACACTATTCTCGTTTTCCATTAGCTGCTACACCATTCCTGTTTTTCGGCAGCCCACCGTTTTACGACAGCTGTGAGTTCTTGTTTTTCGGCAGCTCTGAGTCTGCCAAATACGTCGCTAAATTTAGCGTTGTTTCGCCAAATTCACCGCTAAAACCTTCGCCAAATTCTCTACTAAAATAAGCTGACTTTTCCAAATTCGCCGCTACATCTAGCGATGTTCTGCCAAAATCTTCGCTAAAACCTTCGCCAACTTCTCTGCTAAAATAAGCTGTGACTTTGCCAAATTTCTACTAAAGAGCTGCGAATCCGCCAAATTTTCTACTAAATCCTCTGCTAAGTGACTCTGCCAATTTGTGTTAAACTCTCTATTTCTTCTAGCTGCAGCTGTGCGAATGGTAAAATGAAGGAACGAATGAATGAGTTTTTTTTCAAGTTGGAAGCTACATAGGTATTGGGTTGCATGAGGACATGCAACAAGTTCAATTTGGGAGAGATGTTGGGCCCTGGAATTGTCCATTTTTTCATCATTTATCGACATACCTTTCATCCATTTTCTTACCATTATTTCTCATTTCTCACTCCATTTTTCATCCATTTGTTGTAGCTGTGCGTTGAACATCATGCTACTTCCATTGATGTTTTAAGTGGCTAATAGTGATTATTTTCTTTTATCTTTGATGAATTAAAATACTATTATGCATAATTTTACTAATGATGGTTTGTGGAGTGAGTTGTCATGTACAGGACGCTCATAACCAGCTGTTACAGCCTTAACCAAAAACGCATGCCACATAAGAACACTTTGATTCACGTATTAATTTGCGGGCATATGGAAACACATCTCAAAAATACGAGACATGGGTTTTGTGCGTAACATCCTCATTTACCTAAATCTTGAGGAAATCGCTAAACAAAGCTAGGGTTTACAATATGCATGTGGTTCTTCGAGAGAGTATTTTCCAGATTTGGTGTTGCAACCGTTTCCAAAGTTGCCAGCAGTTACGGCCATGTTTCAGCTGTTACAGATCATAAGCTGGGGGTTCAGTTCTTCATTTCCATGAGATAATTTTATGTATAAATATGTAATCAATCTCATTGAGAGGGGGATTAAGCATGATAGATTATGTAGGATAGGAGATGGATGATAGGAGATGTAAGATAGGAGAGAATACAATGTTATGATGTAGGATTTGATCCAGATCTATTGTAATTCTTCCATTATGATAATACATGCTTGCAGTTTCTTAATTCTCGAGTTGTAGACTTTTATTGTGGAGATATAGCTCTGCTCAGTGGAGGAAGGGCCCTCTTCCCTGAGCAGATGCTGGTAGTATTGATTGTAAGTGTTTTATTTTGTAGATCTATTATTTGTTAATTCATGCTTTCATGCATTTGATTTATCATAGCTGTTTTATTATTCAGTTTATGTTTTTATTCATTAGATTTATCATATGTTGTTTTTTTGTTAATTCCTTTGGTAGATCGTTGGCCAACATAACAATTCTTTTAGATGTACGTAATTAGATCTTGTTTCATGATAATTTATTTTGTTGAAGTGTGATTAGATTTACAGTGTGATTTTATGAATAGGCTGAGGATTGATTTACTTTCAAGTAGGTGTGATCTAGTTTACAAACAATTACGATTGCATACCAATAGATCAACAATGTCAGGTAGAAATTGTGCTTGCATAGATCTTGCACGATAACTTTGAAATAATAGACTTCCTTGGGTTGATAATTTATGTTAGCACTCTACATGTTAAGTTTTAATTAACTGGCATATAGTGGGCACGACAGGGAGCAGGCATCCCTCCGCTGAACAATGAAAAGGGAGAGCTCATGAACGGGGCTGAGACTGGAGTTTGGAAACCTTGTCCGTAAGAGGTATTGTTTCCAAAATGCACTCCTACATAAGAAGATGATGTGCCCATGTACAGAGTGGATGGGGGAATATGCCCCCCATTCCAAGGAAATCCTTGGACAAATTTCGAGGATCCTACCGGACCACTCTGGGCAGTGTGTGCAAAGGAGGAAGGAATAGTAGGTATACTAGGGATCCTAGTAACCATGTCACCAGAAGCACCTGCTAGGCTTGTGGGAACTGGCAGTTGGACCACCCGGCTTGCTGGAGTCAATGGCATAGTAGGTATGCTAGATCTAAGGGCACTTACTGGGGGAGGTAATACCCCTTCAGCTATAAAAGCTAACATGAAAGTAAAAGAACTTTCTCCTGTAGTATACATTATCTTGCCCACAAGGACACCTAGAACAGGTAAATCAAAAGGCCTAACCTGGATGATCATAGGATCGTTTAAGTCAGTCAAGGGTGTATTAAAATTCCTTGCAAACTCATCAGCCTACAAGTCTTCTATCTCAATTGTATTAAAATAAAAACGGTTAGCTCTAAGTGTTTGTTCACCTGGAACTTCACTTACTCCTACTGGTTCAAATGAACGTCCATGTCCAATCTCCGCCTTTGAGTTCGAGGTGGAAGTTCCAATGTGATAAGAGGAGGAAGGTTTTGCAACCTTTGAGACCTTCTAATAGGTTGGTCCTCCATGATTTTAAATTTGACAATTCAAACCCTAAGGTCGAGTAAACACAGACAAACCACAGAGCAATCACTATGAAAATTCCTAAAGTTTCAACAGTCAGTAAGGGTAAAAGATATGTTTTCCCGAATAAAGCTAAAAAACAGTTACTTGGAATCCTTGAAGAGGTTCTTAGGCACAAACGGAGGAATCACCCACCACCCTCCTACACTTTCAACAAGGGTTAACTTCCAAGCCCATCTAAGGGGAACCAGAAATAGTCGTCTGGTTTACCTAGGTATGAACCCTAGATGTCAAGAGACTAAAGGATACCTTAGCTATACCAACAGTTTGGGGGGACAGTCGTAAGCCTGACTCGTACGCATGGGCAGGGTAGTTGAGCCTAAAACTATGTCTAGGATAGAATCCCCAGATGTGTAAAAGTCCTGATTTATGTTTCGACAAGGAATTGGAGGGTTATCTCCTCAGTCCAATGTCTCCACGCGGCCTCGTGCTTGACTCCCGTTTGAGAGGAGCTTCCCAGAAACTATCGATAAAGATAAGGATTTACCTATCGAATGGTCCATTATGTCTGAATTTTAAAACTTATGGGAAGTTTACACTTCCTATCCCATAAGTCTAGCCTAAGCTAGTAGGTGAATGGCCCTAAAAAATAAAAAGTTACTAATAAATTTTAATTATTGCGTTCATTTTAAGGGCTATTTCTTACTCAGAAGGAAGTGGAGTGAAGGACTATGATGTTTTTTGACTCGATAAGAAATATAAAAGAAAAGGTGTATGTTTTCAAAGCAAATTATCACTACTAAAACAAACTTCTTTTTCTTTATGTAAATATAAATTGATGAAAAAGCAACGATAAAGAGAACACTAAGACTATATTTTTGTAGTTTTTTGAGATTATATTTTAAAAAACTAAAAGAAAAACTACTCTATGCAAAATCAAATGCAAAATCCTTTAAGATGTTTTCTTTTCACTTTTTAAAAATGCTCAAAGACTACTATGCACCTAAATGCACAAAAAACTTGAGTATGCTTGAATTAAACAAACTGTATAAAGTAAGCAAAGTGAAGTAAACAGATTAAAAGAACCAAGAATCAACCACCTAAGGAAGACTTGGAACCCTAGCTTGGGTGGATACAATGAAAGGAAATCATTAAAAACACACAAAGGCAAGTGGCAGACCAATCACTATCCGAAAATAGACTGGGATAAATAGCATCTGGAACCTTGATCACTGATTCAGACAACCAACACTTAAACCTATAACCCAAACAGGAAAATCCACTTCAAGTTGCAAACAGAAAGACAATCCAAACAAAAGAACTCAAGGGCTTTACAAGAAAGCACAAGGTGTGGCCAACAAGGTCATCAAACTCACAGTACAATGCTTATAAGGAAGACCAACCAGCAAACAAAGCTTATAGAGGGATAGGGACAAGAAAACCCTAACCCAAAAATTCCAATGCTAAGACTTGTACGTGACTGTGTATAAGGGCAACCCGCGTACTGTACATGACTGTCCTAGAGAGAAACCCATGTATGCAGGCCTCTGTACATGACTGTATGCAAGAGAAACCCACATACAGGTACAAAATTTTCTAATACAAAGAAAAATTTTCAAGGTATTCAAACACTATCCTAAGCATGAACTAAGATAGGATACCACACATAGACTCAAGGCAAAGGATGGGCAAAGGTAAATAGAAATAACCCACAGCACTCTGGGCTCCCCAGCGGAGTCTCCAGTTATGTTGTTTAGGAATAAACACCCTTATAACCAAGGGTCTAGGGTTACCAACTTACTCTTAAAACTTGCAGACAATCAACTTTAAAGTATAGAAAGGAAATAGGAAGATATGATGAACTCACCCGATTAACGATGGTTGATCCAAGCTTTGTCTTCTCCCACTCTGCTACTCTCCAAAGCTTTCAGGGATGCACCTCCTTCACCCGCAAAGACCGAATCCTCCAAGTACAATCTTATACATGTATATATGACAAGTTAGATAAATAATATATAGAGTGCTTAATCATAAATATTCATCAAACCATGATACATGAAAGAGACTCAACACAACGTTGGAATAATGATTCTCTTTATTAACAATAGTGAATGAGATAAGTGTACAACCCAACGCCTGAAACAAGGATTCCTCTGCAACCAAAGGATTCTGAGTTCTGCTGCTCCAAAGACTTCTGAAGATATAACACCAGCATAACTTTTCTCTCCAAGTATGATTGATTAATGCCCTCCCCAAGGCCTCTATTTATACTTAGGGAAATAGAGCAGTTTCGAAGGTTGAGGAGGTTGAGACAGTTAAGATAGTTAATGATTAGGGCTTAACAAATCTCCATTAATCATGTTAAATTATTTTTAATGTCGAATGGAGGCATACACGAGTATTGATACTGGAAACCCACGTATGACACACGAGTTTCTATAAGGGAAACCCACGAACAAATATGTATGCAGGTTGCAATGACAATACTCGCGTATAGTACGCGATATGCTATGGAGATAGTCGCATACATATGCGAGTTGCTGGAAAGAGTCGCATACAATAATAAACATATAAAAATGTAAAATGGAAAGTTGGGTGGATAGTGAATGCATCTCATGTCATGCCCATCTATAGTGTTTAAGAAACCTTCAATCCATAAGTTTCCTTTTGTGTGCCAACATATGAAGTGTCGGCACTCGAACGGAGAAGTGCCATTTGGGTTGATAACACATCCTAAATTTGAATTTCTAAATTCAAGTCAATTGTTGAACACGGAATATTTTGGTTTGCTCCAACTTTCCTCATTTATCTTTTCATATTGTAAAGGATAGAGGCAAGGGCATTTCACATGATTCTACACAGCCTCGCTCGAGTCCTACGCATGACACGCCAATCGACAAGGTACTAGTTATCACCTGTTTGAATTGTTTGCATATTTATGTTTAGATTATAATTTACATGTTCAAATTGTAATTCTCAAGTTCAAATTGTAATTCTCAAGTTTAAATTGTAATTCATTAATATAACTATTTTCATGTCATGGAAACAGACACAGACACAGGAAGTTGCAGATGAGGGTGTTGAAGCTACTATGATGTTCACAAATGAGTGGGTTGCCGCTCATCGTTCAGGTCTTGATGAAGGATCATCTTGAAAGATACACAGCCTCCCAGAACTGACACTCAACTCGAGTGACATGAGTTCATAGATATGTGTTTCATATATATATATATTTATTTTTTTCTCACATTCTATACATGTAATTTAAATATGTGTTATGTAACTGACTTGTAGAGTTCACGGTTTTAACTTCTGCAGGTCTTAGACCTGGGCAATTTTCTGTTTGATGTGCATGACCAAGACCAAGGGCGTAGTGAAGCTGGCGGTAGTTTCCATGATGGTCGATCTCTCGATCAATGGCATAGGAGTGATTTGTAGACTATTATTTGTGGACTTTATGATTATATATATATATGGACCTTTTTTTTTAACATGATGGTTTGTTAAATGTTTTAATTATTTGCAGTTATAGTTTGAAGTTATTTATGTTTTACTTGATCTTAATGTTATTTTTAACAATCATTAATTTGTTTTACAGTCTTATGAAATTGTACTATTTTTCAATTTAATAAATTACAAGTTTACAAAATTTACAATGTTTACAAGTTTACATGTTTGCAAAATTATTAATTGAACACAACTTACAATTTTTAACATAACTTACAATTATAATGTTACAAAATTTACAACTTTACAATGTAAGATCTACTAGGTGAAAATTACAACTACAATGTAAAATTTGATTTCATATTTCAGAAGAATTTTAGATTTGCTATGTATTTCAAATGCATGGAAACTATGTCAATGTATCAACTTATATGTCATGAAATATAACTTTCATTCATCCGACCAATGGGTTATAGGAATGCACGTCTCCATAATATGATCATGGTCAGCTACTGACATCTTCCATCTCTTTGGTTCACCCCTCTTCACCTTGATTTCAATGAGATGTATTCGAGCTTCCACCACCAAATGACTATACTTACAAGATATATATTCAGGCATGAAATCTCTGTAAATAATATAGTCACCTTGTCTTCTCACTTTTTCAAAAAAGTTTCCCATCACAACTAGGGCTGCACAAACATGCTTTTGATTTGTGTACACTGCATCAAAAAGTATGCCACATGCTCAACATTTCTCGATGGTGCAATTACAACAAATACATCACTTGCATCAAGATTTTCAAATATTAAACAATAAAAATACACACACACACACACACACACACACACACACACACACACACACACACACACACACACACACACACATATATATATATATATATATATATATGTATGTATGTATATATATGTGCATGTGTACAGGACTAGAGACTTAAACATTCAATCAAGTATCATGTACCTTGCTTAACCAAATCAGAAACCTGATCATGATCTAGTGAAACCATTGCCCCGTCAGTGTGCATCTATTGCCACGTCGAAATCAAATGTGGCCTTTTTGGATTAAGAGGGACATATTTCCATTATTTGACATATGCATCATTCACGCAATGATCAACCCCCAGTCCATTGGCATCAATGCAGAACTCACAGAAGCATGCATACTTACTCGTTTCAATGGAAAATATGTTGCCCATGTCTTTACTACGAACTGAATGTAGTTCTCTCATACCAGGTATGGTATCACATTACCACGGCATGGATCTATTCACATCGCCAAGGGAAACATCCCAAAAAAACCTGCATTGAATAACAAACATCACAGACACCCACACACATAATACAAACACATTTATTAAATTCCAATTAAGTTGTTGGTTTTTCCTACCTGCGCACCGACCTTGCTTGTTCATGACCTTGGTGACCCAAATTTTGTGTGCACCAATCAACTACTTCTACTGACCACTTTAGTCGAGATGCACTATGACTCATTTGGTACCTCCGAAGTGCTCATTTCACGCATGCACCTGCGCCATCATGTTCACCCTTTCCGTGCCTTGTTTCAAAAGAGATCTAGGTGTGTCGAATTCTCATCTCTTTGTCAAGATGACTCAATCAATAAAATGAGTGTGCCGATTTGAACTGCCCTACACACCCATCTAACCAAATACAGTGTTATGTAAATGACACCCCATTCTTTTTGAATGAATCATAAATCAACCCAAACCAGTGTTGAACAAACAATGTGTCATTCTCACAATCATCATTGACATATAAATGATATTCCTTGATCACATAGCGTGACTGAGGAGTCTTATCCCTACCATCAATGCTCACTTGAGCATGTCTATACAATACATGTACAAAGATGGACACCTGGTCGGAGTGACAATACTCACTTTGTATCTCTCTCTGAAGATAAAATGTGTAATTCTCGACAAAGTCTACCACGGATAGGATCGTTCCTAGCTCAAAAACCTCACGAGAATGCTTAAATTATAAATCTTGCCACCTAGACCTATGGGAGTGTTTAATGTATTTGTAAATTTGGCTTTGAAACTTGTCCATGAAGTTTGAAATAGGAATATCATCCTCGAGCAAGTAGATCCTCTTAGATGGAACATGTGAAGAAGATGATGGATTCATGGAGACATACTCATATCTCTTCCACTTAACTATGATACCTGACAATCCAGGGTGTGCTGGATCGATAGGAAACTTCCTATGGAACAATGCCAAATCACCACATTCATGGCATCTTCTCCCACCTACACACCTTTTATTGAAAAACACATTTTTAGGATTCCTATTGCATAGTATCATACAAATAAAATCCCACATTGTGTGAGGAGCTAGTTCACCATCCTAATGTTTTTTGCAAAAATCTACAAATGTGTTGTAGTATAACTGGAATTCAACGTGGTATCGACAACAACAAGTGTCTCGAATCATATTCAGGCTAATATACCATGGTTTCAACTTACTGAACATGGTAAATGAGATATGGACACCAGGATTTGATTCTTTGAATTCCTTGAACAAAGCAACTCTTGTCATCTCCATAACATGCTTGCAATGCTCCTTATAAATTCCTCTACCAAAACGTTGTTGTAGGACATGTTTTCGATCTGGTATAGCACGAGAATGGTTGTCCCAATACTCTATCACCTTCTCTCCGATGCCCTCTTCCATCCTGTCTTTATATGCTTCTCTACATATAAGATCCCAACAAGCAGCTTCATCGTTTTCATCTATATTTACCCTGAATTTAGTGTATTTGTGCAATTTTTTTCTTGAAACGTGGAGAAACTTTGACATTGTTGTGACCATTCGATTTCTTGAGGTGCTTCGTGTCACAATAGTAGTTGTAATTTCCCTACGAGCAGTGCTGATATCAGTTTTTATTGACTTTCCAAATGCAGATAGTCCAGTTCTTACATTTTTTGTTACATTCTCACATGCATTTTTATTTTTAACATCCTTAAAACCCAACAAATTTGTGGCATGTTTCAATTTTTTGTGTTTTTTATCAATCCATGTAGGATTTGATCTTGTGTAATCATTGATTGTTGTTCAAAGTACAACTTGATTATATTACTAACATGCTCTCTGATTGTCCAATCAGGGGTCGGGTTCCTGAACTCCTCTTGAGTGGCATCATCCAACCCTCTTAAACAATTAGCAGCCATTCCAATGTCATTGAAGCTCCCAATTACTCTTGAGAAATCAGAGGGTGCACAATCTTGTGATGGTTGGCCAGGATCTAGCAATAAACAAATACAAACTCAAAAATAAATTTACAAGCTCAATAATAATATTTTATTTTACTTATCATATTGCCATTGTTAGTTAAAAAATTAGCAAATAAATTATACAGGCTTGAATAACATTTTATTTTAATTTTATCATATATTGCCATTGTTTGTTAACAAATTAACAAATAAATGCGAATAATGGTGGCTGTAGTAGTAATTGGAGATGAATATGGACCCCGGTTTAAATCAGCTTCCTAGTGGTTAAAAGGTAGTCACTTGGCCACCAAGGCTGTCTTAGTCTTGAGTATTGGGGTAGTACCCCTCACTTTACGGCGCAGGTAAAAATGCTAACTGCTTGGCCACAAATGACAGCTCTTTGGTTTTCCTCATAGGTGGGATTCTAGTCAATCTAGTAGGGGTCATTGCCCTTTTCGCTTGGCATGTCCTCTCACTAGCCAGCTACTTCAGGGTTCTTGTGGTGCTCCTCATAATGAGTTTTAGGGAAAATCCTAAGTACTTCCCACAGTTGTTGCGGATGAGACTTGTGTCCCAATCTAGACGTTATTAAGTAAATTAGGTTATTAAGTATGATTCCTAGTCATTTGTACAAGATTGCAATGTAATGTAATTGTAATTGTAATTGTAATGTGACTATAATTGTAATTGTAATGTAATTATCATCATTATCATATACTAGAACATGGTAATTGTAATGTAATTATCATCATTATTGACATGGTCTATGCGTTTCTTTGAGAACATTGTTAAATCATCCATGCATATTAATGTGCTTCTATGAGATTGTATTGTGAAGTAGAATCCAATAGAGCATCAACCTTGGTCTTCATGATATGGATGTTGATATGGAAGAGTTGTGTCATCTCATTCTCTTCCTTATGATGAAGGCTACTTAGATTCACCTCCTTCTGCACTGGAGTACAACAAATACTCTTATATACATGTCTAATATTATATCTACCTCTTTGCTTGAATATATTATGTAATTTAATTTGTAAAATTGTAATTTGAACACTATGAAAATGTTCATATACATGTCAATATGAAATTAAAATTGTACAAGTTTAAAATTAAAATTGCAATTGTTTAATGTAATTAGAGATCATCATTATTATTTAATGTAACATGCAAAATTGTAATTTGAACACTATGAAAATATTAATATACATGACTATGAAATTAAATCAATATTAAAATTGTAATGTAATTGTAAAATTGTAATGTAATGTAATAATGTAATGATTGTAATTTAATGTAATTGTAAAATTGTAATTGTAATTGTAATGTGATCTTGTAATTGTAATTGTAATGTAATTATCATCATTATCATAGTGTAATGTAAAATTGTAATTTGAACACTATGAAAATGCTCATATACATGAATATGAAATTAAAATTGAATATTAAAATCGATGATGACGAGTGCAATCAACTCCCATTGAGAACAATCTTTGTAATTTTTTCATAAAAATTATATATATGTGAGTCTATATTATGCAATATGAAATTATAAAATTATATGAAATTATATGAATATGTAAATTTACTAAATTATACAATTTAATTGCAATTATACATAGATATATATTCATACACACACATACAATGTACATATACCTTTATGAATTAATTACAAAATTATAATAAATTCTAAACTTGATTTAACACATGTACATGTATATATATATAAATTATGAACTAGAGTTAACTATGAAGTTAAATATATGAATATGCAATTTATAAAATTATATGAATATGAAATTATACAATTTACATACAATTATGAATACATATATATGAATTCAAACATGCACATACAATTTATATAAGTTTATGAATTATTTACAAAATTACAACTACAAAATTATATTTACATTCTAAACAATTTAACACACACATATATATATATAAATTATGAACTAGAACACAATGAAATTAAATATATTATGTAATATGAAATTATAGGAAAAAATATGAATGAAATTATATGAACTATATCACTAGGAATTTTTTTTTATAGTTATGAATATGAAATTGCATAACTTTTAAATTAAATACCAATATTGTTAGCAATGGCATTTGATTCTCCCATCATAGCTTGATTTGCAACTTCTTCTCCTCTCAAGATTGCTCTTATTTCCTCTTTCTTTCTCTATCTTTCTCTCTTATTTCTTCGGTGTTGATTTGATTCCTACTAGATATTTTACTTCGATGATTTTTGCTTCCCATTGTGATCAAAATCAACAATCCAAATTCACACCTACAACAATATGTAAACACAATACACAATACACAATGCTAAATTTGCATTAAAACACAAGCATTGTTTCAAATTGGTAAGCCAATTGTGAATGATAAAATTAGTAAGATGTTTATGTCTTATGTTTATATAAAATTTATTTAGGAATTCGGGTGGGAAATGGTGTTAGGAAGGTTGTTGAAATGACATTAATGCCATCAATGCTTAACTTCATTCCTGACCACTTTTGTGAGATTTTTTAACAAAGACACGACCTCGATCGAGGTATTAGCTCTATTGAGCTATTTATAATTTGCTTGATCGAGGGTTTAACAATCCCTCGATCGAGGGTTTAATAAACCCTCGATCGAGCCTTGGTAAAAACCTCGATCGAGCTCCATAGCTCGATCGAGGGCCTGAAAAATAGAAATTCATCCCTCTTACAGGAAAATCAATGTTTCTATGTGTCTTCTAGGGGTGTAAACGCTGTAATTCATGGCACACAATTGAGCGGAGTTCATACCGATAGAGTCATCACCAAATCCTCTATCCATTGAGGTATCATGCATGCGTTTTGACATTCATATGGTTTTTTTTTTAAATTAGTTCTAAAACTTACACTCAGAAATCCCGACAACAACTTCGAAGTAGCTCAAAGAATAATCCGCATGGTAAAAAATACACATCCAAAAATTTCGGAAAAATACACAGCCCACACATCGACGCATCGTCTTCAAAAGGGTATTTTTGGTTTTTCAATTTTTTAAAAGAGTGAAAAAAAAGATGGGATGGACACACATGTGTATAAAATGATGCTGAAATCAGATGTGGTCGCTTTCAAAAAATAATAAATAATTGTATATTGCGAAATAAATTAACAAAAAAATATGCATACCACAATACATTTTGTGTAGATCATGCTCATATATATATATTTTAATTATTAATGTAATATTAAATTATTGGGGATGGACATGAGCCACTTATTAACTTCTTCAAATTTTAAAGGTCACATAGTTCATTAAATGCAAAATTTCACACATTAAATGACATCGAAATATTTTTTTTTAAATATCATTGGGAAGGAAACATAATATTCTACAATTTGTTTTTTAACTGCAAGTCTAAATTCACATGGCATATATGCGTTTTGAGGGCTTCTATCTAGCACATGAGTAAAAAATCACGTTTTCATCACCAAATTTGGCCAAAAAGTGTTACCCACCTTCATCTAATCACCCTCCAATTGGATTTAATATTTGGTTCCACGCACCAGTCTATGGAAATGTGTGCTCGACTTGTGGGTGGAACCAATCAGGTGGTAGGGTCCCAGAATAATGAAAATAATTGGTCTTTTGTAATCTTTATTTGTTTTTATGTCTTTGCAAATCAAACCATCAGAATAGTAATGCCTCATGGATTCTCTGTACGAGCCGATGTTCTGTAGAGCTCCTTGGGAATTGGAAATTTTGTTTGTTATGGTGTCCAATGCCTCGGCTAAATATTGTCTCAAATGATCCCCCCCTCTAAAATATGAGCTAAGGCACATCAATGCACCCAAACGATCTAGAATATGTGAATTCTAGTGTTGTCCCCTCCCCCCCCGCCCCCCTTGTTTGGGTTTGTGTATGTATTTGGGTTTGTGTCCATGTTTGTGTCCATGTTTGGGTTCGCGTTTGGGTTTGTGTTTGGGTTTGGCTCATCTTGCACAATATCTTGAACATTCCTGTTATCTGTTAAGATTAAAACAACAAATTACAAATTATTTTAATATATCATTCTTTAATTTAATTCAATTTTTTTTATTAAATTTGTTTTAAGTTTTTAACAAATATAAAAACTATGAAATTAACAAAAACACACAAATATTGAATACAACTATGGATGATATGAGTACTTACCTTCCATTGGAGCCAAGCCACCTCCACAACCACCTCCAAATGTTCTAATGCAAAATGCTAGTTTGGTATTTCGCAATTGCGGTATTTCACCGTCCCAATATCGCCTCACTGTGCAAATAACAAATTGAGGCCCGCAACCTCTATTTTATTTTTTTTGTTTTGCATATCGCATATGCGATATGTAAAACTTTAAAAATGCACATGCGATATATCGTATATGTGATATCTACTAACTAACCTTAGCCTCGTATTTGGGTTCGGGTTTTCCAAACGTAGCATCAATAATGCATATGCATTGTGGATTTACATTTCGAAAGTGCATTTCCATTTTCTAAAGTGCAATAAAAAAGTGGAACCAACTTCGTGTGAGCGCGCATATGCATTATTGAACTATTTTTACTCTTGGAAAGATAGGTTTTATACAAGTACAAGTTAGCATAGATAGTGATACAAGTAGAGGTTGAAAACGATATTGATCTAGGTAGAGGTTGACAAAGACACTGATACAGATACGATGACAATAACAGGTTGATCCTCTTATTCATATCATGGTGGTAAGGTGAAGCAAGGACATAGGGTTGTATCCTCCTTACAGATGTTGTTAGTAAATCTAGTGAGTTGTAGCTCAGTGAGGATTAGAGTCCTCACTATAGGTTCGATCCTCTCATAATACTAGTGGGGTGTAGTCTCATTCCAAATGATGTTGGTAAATGTAGTGAGTTAGAGCTCACTACAGGATGGAGCCTGTGGTAAAACTAGGGGGTTGTATCCTCCTTTAAGTTGGAGCTGATAAACTAGAGGGGTAGTAGTTTCCTTCGGGTTGGATTTGGTAAATCAATGAATGTAATATTTATATTATATAAGAAAAACATTTCGCAATTTTCCCCCATTTGGGTTTTCAAGTAAAATCTCTTGTGTACTAGGAATTTTTTATGTGATGATGAATGCTATTGTTAATCATTACTATTTGCAGCTGATATTCAAGTTTGAAATAGTAAAAAGTACCCAATACTGATTCACCTCCCACTCAACATGAGTGAATTTTCCAACATATATATTGTAAAAATAAGCTGTTTAAATGTCACATGCCCCAATTTTGCAAAATAATATTATCTTATTTGATTTTATTCCAAGACATTATGTTAAATTTTATGTAAAGTTGTAACTGATGACTCAGCATAGTCAAGGATGTTGAACGTAGTTATGAATATTTTAATTATAAATAAATAAAAAGTGGATACAATAGCTTCAGAGAGTTGTTAAAATAGTGTTTACTGGTCAAGTTGGTGGAGGAGACTGGATGGAGAGCAAATAGACAAGTGGCAGCATCCCCAAACATTTCCAATGTTGCAGGTGGAAACCTCCCTACATTTGGGGTCATGATCCCCCAAGAAAGTGGGATCAGAGCAGGTAGCTCAATTAATGACAACTAACCCAAAAAGACCTAGGAAATCTTAATAAAAATTCCCATTGAAGAGAGCTGAGGCTACTCATTCCAAGAAGAGAATCATTCAGGTGAATGTACTTCAAAGGATTTCATTGGTAAGTGAATTTCTAGAAGGTGTTCTACGGGTAAACTACAGAGAATGATCTAGTATAGCTATTCAACTGAAAGATCTTGCTGCTGAATGCAGAATTAGTACTGAGTTGTTGGACTAGTATTTTATTGTTTGCTTCACCGAGTCCCAGCCAAGGAGACTAGGAACAGGATTGGGGGTCCTGAGAAGACGCTGTCTAAGTGCTCTCTAGGAGTTGGTAGGGAGGAACGGCCTCAAAACGCCGTTGTCATCCAACTTTAAAAAAAACAGGTTCTATTGTCTTTTATTTGCTGTGTTAAAATTTATTTTTGAGAATGAATGAATAATGTAAGAATTATATGTTCTGTAATGAACTGTTAGAATTTATAATATCTTAGTTGTTGAATGTTAAAACTATAATTGAATGAGATAATCCTACCTGTGTTTTCCCCTGTCTAGGTAAACCAGACCGTACTCTAGCACAGGTAGTGTGCTTAAGATAGATGAAGATATGATAGGAATTTGGATTGATTAGAGTTATTTTGTAATTCAGAACAATGGAGTAATTTATTTCTGTATATAGATGTTTTTCTGGAAAGGATACTAATCTATCTAATTAAGTTAAGGTTTAAAAACCAGATTATTGTATTAAGAATGACAGCAAAGAAGTATACATAATACTTTTCAAAACAGCAAGTTTATTTCTTTTAATATGTTGACTACTGTAGATACGTTAATTATCCTATTCAGAACTGTATTTCTACAAAATGAAACTACTAACCTGTCACATAGGTAAAATATTTAACTTAGATAAACACTCATTTATTTCTGTGAATAAAGAACTAAGTTATTTTACAGAGTTACTTCACTGTACATACTGCTTAACTATTTCTACAAATGTTCATATTTCAAGTAGGATGATTCTAGTATAGTCTTCTTATAAATAAATTAACTGTAGCAATTATAATAGTGTAACAATGAAATATTAACAAAATCCTATCTATGTACTTATAAAATAGACTAAGTGCAAGGGTAAATAATATTTAATAAATATTATTTATATATGAACAAATTTATTTAATAAAACTAAACAAAAATTAATTATAAAAGAATGTACAGGGTCGAAACCCTCATAATATTAAACAGTATAAATTATAGTATTAACATTATAACATTATAATTTATAGCATAAATATTGTAATTCATCGTAATAACAATATAATCAGATAAGCACTAATCCAAAGATTTGGATTATTTAGTTTTCTGAAACATCAACTATAATTTTTTTTTTTACAGTCCTATAAGGACAAAGAAAAAAATAACAATGAAAGTATAACCACTACATACCTGTGACAATTAAGTATTTAACATGTATTATTAAACTAACCTATAGATAATTAAAGAAATTATTTTATACATAGGTTATTAATAGAATTTAACCTTGCTCGAATAACCAAGCTTATAAACAATTATTATGACAGAAAGAAATAGAAGAACAGATAATATTAATATATTTTAATGGAAGATAATTTAAACAGTAAAAATATTTTTACACAGTCAAAATAGGGCGAAACCCTAATGCACAAAAATTACATTTAGAGCATCAAAATAACCAAGTCGGAGCTCAAGAGAGTTACATCCCTTCACTTAAAGATAAAGAGAGGACGGCTTGACAGGACGCATACTTTTCTTTACATAACTATACACATAACCGGTAAAATAAAAATTTACAAGTCACGGCACAAGCCGAAAACCCTGCTAGTAGGAAGGGTTTGGTAAACAAACTAAACAAGCTAACCAAGAAACAATAAACCACAAGGGTTATTTTCAGGCCACGACGACCAACCAAAACTGTTCCTTAAAGAACTGCAAAAGTATGAACTGCCATGGGTTGGCCAGGGATTACCCGTATGCAAGAAGCCAACCCTACTCAATGTATTAAGCTGCAAAGAGGGTTGTAAACAGTCACCTGCAAGAATAATCCCACAAATTTTAATATTATTTCATTATATCACAACTGAGCTAAGAACAAGTTTTAAGAACCGTTAAAAGAATTTTTATTACCTGGGAGCAAAGGTAATGTAGCCACGAACGAACAGGAGTGTCGCCACCAGGAAGACGAAAAGCAAACCCTTCATCTCTCTTGTGACATAGATGGGTTTAACGAGTGCAAACCACTGCTAGCAGCAGCTAGGAGAAGGGAGCAACAGCTAAGCAAGAAGCGGATAGTAGAGCTCAAAACTGTCACAAATCAAAGCATAAGAACACGCTCTCACAAACCCTATGACAGACTAGGCCATAAGTTAAGTCACGGTCCTCAACAAATTATTTCCAGGATAAAACTCATAGCCCTTTACAACAATCCCAACAAGCAAGCCGTGGAGGAGCAAAGCCAAGAAAACTACACACAGTCCAAGCTGTAAGAAAAATGTCATGGCTCTCCTCAAACCATTGCAGGATGAACTCACGGTGCAGACAAGGAGCGAGGACGATGAAGGTGGACTGAACAACGTAACTAGGACATGGAGCTCATTCTTTTCACAGTAGGGTAAAACATGGTAGCCAAGACACAGTTGCAGAGCGACCTGAAGGCCCAAAAACAACAGAGAAGAATGAGAATGAGTAGGGTTCATAAACCCTTATACTCCTAACAATTGGCAGAGAAAGAACCACGTGTTCACACAAATAAATCAATGATGTAGTGGGTAATTTGTATAGTTCCTGCATGCAAATTGATTTCCAATTATTCAAACATAATCTTGGCTCAATCATATAGTATTGCAATCATTTACAAAGGTTCCACGTTATCCCGAAGTCAACCAATGATTGCATGGTATAAACGATGAACGCATAATCTATAAACTCTCAAATCATATGCCAAGCCTATATTTAGTCGAAGTATAGTTTGGGACGAGGTGATTTTAAAGCCTTTTAATTACACAACCTTATACATGATCCAATCGAGGGAGTGGTCTAACACCACATCCTTTACCCATTGCATGTTACATTATAAACTTTGTTATTAAATATTTATTCATATCAAGCTTTTGGTTGACCATGAAATCAACGAATCTCATAAACCATTTTCATGCCAAAATATTTTTACGTTGATACATACCCAAAGTATGTCATGTTCATACTTGTCCAAAATATTTAGGCTTGGAACTTTAGTTTATGAACTTTATAACTATATATTTATTCACATTAAGCTTTTTGTAAATCATGAAATCGATGCAATATAATAACCAATAATCTTGACCAAAGTATAATTATGCATAAAAGATTTAGTTCTTCACTAATGGAAAATCCAGTTAGTCATAGCATAAATATTATAATTACATATGTTGATAAGCCTTGAGCTATCGAACTAGGTTAATAAAGTAAATCTTACGATACTTAGGAGATGCAAAGAAAAAGGGGTATTTCCGTCCTTAGCCAAACTATGATAATAAAGTATTACTAACAAACTTTGCATAGCTAATCATATTTTCACCAACATTTATGTTGTGACTTGATAATGTTATAGCACATAGTTTTAATTGGGATCATGAACATTATAAACCTTATTTGTTTATAATCAGAACTACTGGTAAACTTGAATGCATTATAAACAAGATCATTTGTGTATGTATCTTTGAATATCATAGAAATTATAGATCAGTGGGTGGAAAATACTCGGATGATGGCTATGAATCATGTACATAGCTCAGATCAACAAAGTTTAATAATTTTTGCCTATTTACCAACCATGACAAGTACTTTTAGCTTCTCCATGTTTTTGATTAGTAACATAATATTTTAGAACTGTCTAGTACTTGTATGAGTTAATAAATCAATCTCTCTTGAAGAAATGACATAAGTAAGTAATGTGGTTAGAGGCTTAATCCAAAATAAGTATTATAAAATAAAATAAGAAACTGGAGTGGAACCATCCCACTAAACTCTAAGTCCTCAGGACTTGGTATTGCACTGTAATGTTCAGAACCTTATAGGCAACAATCTTCATTACAGAAGATGAATAACCAGCAGGTGCTTATACTAATATTATAAGTTGATAGTGTAATTTACTATTAGAACAATCATTACAGTATTACAGGTTATACACTCTAGGTGAAATTAACTTACGACAAAGATCACAAGTAGTGAACCACGAGAATAATTACTGTTGCTATTTACATATAAGAAAGGAACTCTTCTATATATATATATCGTTGACACAAATAATTGAAAGAAACAAACTAAGTGTTTTACCTCATAGAAGTAGAGTGATATGTAACAGTTTATTTACTGAGCTTTTTATTTTGCAAAATAGAATTACAGCTGAATGCTTTATGGAATTAAAAGGCGTTACTCGATCATTGATACATGTAAACCTGTAAGGACAAGTAAGCTTTCTGCGTTAGCTTAAAAGCTAAGTAAGCCCCAGAATCCAAGACAGTTCCACCTGCTTGTCGCAAATTAAAACTCATCAGCAAACTGAAAGAGGAATTATTGCACAAGTTAAACCTAACCTTGTATTAAAAAGTAGAATGCTAAGTTACTTAATTAAGATTGTGTAATAAATAATCCGGTAACCAATTCTTTTATAAATAACTATTAGCCATTAGCAGACTGCATTCTCAACATTTTATGTATTTTCAAAATTTTAAATTTTTATGAAAAGTTGGGGTTTTGACATGTGGTATCAGAGCAGAAGGTTCAAACACTAGGCCTTGATGAAGCCCAACTAGCTTTCATGAAACAGTAAATTAAATTATTATGCTTATGTATTTTATTTTAAATGTTACTCAATAGAGAATTGTTTTCTGAAGTTTAACAGGCAGGTATGGAAAGGATAGAAGAGTTTGCAGAGGAGTCTTCAGTTACTGAGACAGGAAATATACCAAGAGATCCTATACTAAAGGATTTAACTACCAATTCTTCAGAATTGTTAGAAATTGTAAAGGACCTAAAAACTGAAATGGAGTCTGTAAAACAAGAAAATGAAAGGATTTTGAGGGCTCAAGAAGAGTTGAATCAGATCCTAATTGAAAAGTTTCAAACTGAGGGTAGGGGTAGAAGAACAAAATCAGAAGATACCAGTCATCAATGTAAATCTAAAAAGATGAAACATACTAAAACTGAAAGTAGTTCATCTTCTGAAGTGTTTGGTGAACAACAAAATTACCATTCTACTAGTGATAGTAGTGATGATAATCAGTACACTAAAAAGAGGAAATACAAACCTTATGAGGAAATTTCTGGGGAATTCAAAAAGATAAAACCACCAACCTTTAATGGAGAGACTGAGAAGGGGGAGGAAGCAGAATCCTGGTTATTTGAGATGAAAAAGTACTTCCAAATATACAACTATTCTAATAAGTTAAAGGCTAGAATGGCTATTTACAACCTCTCAGGAAAGGCTGACATTTGGTGGTAGGATTTGAAAAGAGTTAAAGGCATAAAAGAGAAAAATGTAAGTTGGAGTACCTTTAAGAGGCATTTCAAAAAGAAATTTCTGTCTGAGCAATATTATGAGGAGAGAGCTAAAGAGTTTTATGAGCTGAAGTTAGGATCAATGAAAATGAAGGATTTGAATAGCAAGTTCTTAAGTCTACTTAGGTATATACCATACCTTGTAGATGAGAAACCAAACGTACAATGATTTCTTAGCTGTTTTCCTTATCATATTAAAGATAGAATTGAATATGATAACCCAAAGACCTTGGAGGAAGCCATGAGAAAAGCTAACTTCTATTTTGAACAGAATCAGAAAAAAGAAAGCTTGGCCAACTAGAAAGCTAAGAAAAATAATAATCAGTTTGAACAAAAGAAGAAAGATTTTGTGCCTAATAGAAATTTCAAGAACAATAAGGCCAAAAATTATTCTAATAACAAAAATTTCCAGGGAAACAAGAGCAATACACCCAACAATCAAAATAATTCTAAAGGTAAGGAATTTGCAAATAATCATGGAAAATTTACCAAGAACTTTGAGCGTAAGGAGCCTATCAAGTGCTGGGAGTGTAATGGCCTGCACTATGCTTCAGTCTGTCCAAACCAGAAGAATACTGTTACCAATATGCATACTATACAAGAGGAGATGACCATTGGGGAACTAGCAAGGAGCATGCCAAGGATTAACGCAACTTTGGAGAATCGACAAGCTGAATATCAAACTTCCATGGTGGAAGTAGAAGGTATGATAAATCAGATCCCTGTAACTATTTTGATTGATCCAGGAGCTAGTCTCAGTTATATTGCACCTCAAATAGTAGAAAAATGTAAGTTATCTATTGATAAGTTTGAGAATTCATGGCTAGTTCAGTTAGCCATTGGTGCTTAAAGAAGGGTAACTTTCTTTTTTAAAGAATGTGCAATAGTTATGGATAAATTTGAAACTGTTGTTAAACTCAATGTTTTGCCTCTTGGTTCTTATGATTTGCTGATTGGTATGGACTAGTTAAAACAAGATAAAGTAATTCTAAACTATTAAGATAAAACGTTCACATGTTTAAACATTGATGAAAAACCAATAAGTGTTAAAGGAATCCCTTGAAAAACCACCATAAGGCAGATTTTTGCCCTACAGCTTAAGAGAGCTGCTAGAAAGGGATGTAAAGATTATGTAGTAACAATAACTGATGAGGAAAGTTTAATTAAAATAGGTAAGTTAAAATTGGAAGACATACCAGTATTAAGAGAATATGTTGATGTATTCCCAGAAGATATTCTGGGATTACCTCCAAAAAGGGAATTGGATTTCACCATTGAACTGGTACCGGGTGTAGTACCTAGTTTAAAAGCCCAGTATCGAATGAATATACTCGAACTTAATGAATTAAAATCTCAATTAAAAGAATTAATTGATAAAAAGTATATTCAACCAAGTGTCTCTCCCTAGGGGAACCTGTCATCTTTGTCAAGAAGAAGGACGGAACTATGCGACTTTGCATAGATTACCGTCAGTTAAACAAGATGACCATTAAAAATCGATATTCGTTGCCTCACATAGATGATATGTTTGATGAACTAAGAGGAGCCATGGTGTTTTCGAAAATATATTTAAGGTCTAGATATCATCAAGTAAGGATTAAATATGAAGACATCTTTAAGACGGCTTTCAGAACTAGATATGGTCATTATAAATTTGTCATAATGCCATTCGGGCTTACTAATGCCCCAGCTATCTTCATGTGTTTAATGAATAATGTTATGCATAATTATTTAGATAATTTTGTGGTCGTATTTATCGACGACATTCTAATCTATTTGAAAACTAAAGAAGAACATAAAGAACATCTAAAAATTGTTTTGCAAGAGTTGCGAGAACATCAACTCTTTGCAAAGTTTAGTAAATGTGATTTCTTCAAGGATAAGATTCAGTATTTAGGTCACGTAGTGACCAAGGAAGGAATTTCTATAGATCTTGAAAAGATAAGGGCAATCGAAGATTGGCCAGTTCCTAAGGATGTGATGGATGTTCGATATTTCATGGGCATTACCAGTTATTACCTGAGGTTCATTGAAGATTTTTTTCTAGGATAGAAAATCCGATAACTTCCTTGTAGAAGAAAGGAAAGAAGTTCAACTGGAATCAGAAATGTGAAGAAATATTTAAAAAGTTAAAAACTTTATTAACCAGCGCACCTATTTTAAGAATAGCAGATCCTCATAAATAATTTGTGGTGTGCACTGATGCCTGCAATGATGGCTTAGGCGGTGTTCTGACTCAAGAAGGGCATGTTATTGCCTATGAGTCTAGAAAGTTAAAAGTTCACGAAAAGAATTATGCAACATATGATCTGGAACTTGCAGCTGTAATACACGCCTAAAACATGTGGCGACATCACCTAATTGGAAGAAAATTTGTTTTAATGACTGATAATAAAGGATTAAAGTATCTTTTAGATTAGCTTCATCTAAATGCCAAACAAGCTATGTGGTTAGCTTTCTTAAGTGAGTATGATTTCAAAATTCATCATATAAAAGGTAAAGAAAATAAAGTTGTTGATGCATTAAGCAGGAATGCAAGGCTGAATTTTGCAGCAGCTATCAGCACCTATATTTCAAACTTAGATGAACAACTTAAAGAAGGAATAGAACAAGATGAAATTTACCAGAATTTGCAAGCTAAAGTTAAAGAAAATTAAACATAAAACTTAATTAAAGGTTACAGTTTAAATGAAAAATAATTTTCACTCTATAAAGATAGACTGTATGTACCTAATGTACCTAAAGTTAAGCTGTTAATTCTGGATGAAATTCATAAAACACCATATTCAGGTCATTTGGGTTATCAAAAGACTATAACCATGTTAAGAAAAGAGTATTTATGGCCAAATATGAAAACTGAAGTAGCATAATATATTGCTAGGTGTTTGGAATGTCAACAGGTAAAAACTGAACATCAACACCCAGCTGGTTTGCTTCAGCCATTACCCATCCCCAGCTGGAAATGGGAGATAATTCGTCTGGATTTTATTACTGGGCTACCTAGAAATCAAAATCAGAATGATTCTATCATGGTATTAGTTGATAAGTTAAGCAAAGCAGCTCACTTTATACCTGTTAAAACTACTTATAAAGCTGCCAACATAGCTGATATTTTTCTAAAACATATTTTTCGATTGCATGGAGTACCAAAAGTCATAATCTCAGATAGAGATCCTAAGTTTACAGGAAACTTTTGGAATTCTTTGTTTAAAGGGTTAAACACTACATTAAATTTCAATACTTCTTTCCATCCTCAAACAAATGGACAAACTAAAAGGGTAAACAAGGCATTGGAAGATCTATTAAGAATGTATGTGAAAGACCAGCCTCGTAAATGGGAGGACTAATTACATCTGGTAGAATTCGCTTATAATAATAATTATCAAACATCAGCCAGATTTAGTCTTTTTGAAATTTTATATGGACTGAAATGTAATACTCTTGTCTCTTGGATTAATCCAGTAGACAGATTGGTATTAGGCCCGGAACTATTAAAAGAAAAGGAAGAAATTGTAAAACAAGTGCAGGGAAATCGAAAAGTGGAATAGGATCCGTAGAAAAGTCAAGCAGACTTAAAAATAACTCCAAAGGAGTTTCAGGTAGGTCAACATGTGTTCATCAAGGTAAGGCCCAAAAAGAGCTCTTTGAGATTGGAGAGTTGTGAAAAATTGGCACCTCGTTATTGTGGCCCATTTGAAATTATGTCTAGGATTGGACAAGTAGCTTATCAATTAGCATTACCACCTAATTTAAGAGTACATAATGTTTTTCACATTTTCATTTTAAAGAAATATGTTCATGATGCTACTCATGTTGTTAACTGGAATGATGTACAGGCGGAACCAGAATGGGATTTTATGGTGGAACCGGACTATATCCTCTGGAGGAGGGAGATTACACTTTGGAACTGCACCATTGGATAAGTAAAGGTGCAATGGAAGCACCTTAGTCCAGAGGAAGCCACTTGAGAATTGGAAAGTAAAATGCGAGATGCATATCCAATTCTGTTCCAGGGGGATTCTGAGGATGAAGAATAAACAACATCGAGGACAATGTTATATTATAAGGGGGTGTGTATGTCACATGCCCCAATTTTGCAAAATAATATTATCTCATTTGATTTTATTCCAAGACATTATGTTAAATTTTATGTTAAAGTTGTAACTGATGACTCAGTAAAGTCAAGGATGTTGAATGTAATTAATGATATTTTAATTATAAATAAATAAAAACTGGAGACAACAGCTTGGGAGAGTTGTTAAAAGAGTGTTTACTGGTCAAGTTGGTGGAGGAGACTATGTGGCAGCATCCTCAAACACTTCCAATGTTGCAGGTGGAAACCTCCCTACATTTGGGGTCATGATCCCCCAAGAAAGTGGGATCAGAGAAAGTGGCTCAATTAATGACAACTAACCCAAAAAATCCTAGGCAATCTTAATAAAAATGCCCATTGAAGAGAGCTGAGGCTGCTCATTCCAAGAAGAGAATCATTCAGGTGAATGTACTTCAAAGGTTTTCATTGGGAATGGAATTTCTGGAAAGTGTTTGAGTGGTAAACTGTAGAGAATGATCTAGTATAGCTATTCAGCTGAAAGATCTTGCTGTTGAGTGTAGAATTAGTACGGAGCCATTGGAATAGTATTTTGTTGTTTGCTTTACCCAGTCCCAACCAAGGAGACCAAGAACAGGCTCGGGGGTTCTAAGAAGACGCTATCTGAGCGCTCTCCAGGAGTTGGTAGGGAGGAATAGCCTCCCAATGCTATTGTCATCCAGCTTTAAAAAAAATAGGTTCTACTGTCTTTTATTTGATGTGTTAAAGTTTATTTTTGAGAATGAATGAATAATGTAAGATTTATATGTTATGTAATGAACTGTTAGAATTTATAATATTTTAGTTGTTGAATTTTAAAACTGTAATTGAATGAGATAATCCTACCTGTGTTTTTCCTCGTCTGGGTAAACCAGACCGTACTCTAGCATAGGTAGTGTGTTTAAGATAAATGAAGATATGATAGGAATCTGGATTGATTAGAGTTATTTTGTAATTTAGAACAATGGAGTAATTTATTTATGTATATAGATGTTTTTTCTGGAAAGGATACTAATCTGTCTAATTAATTTAAGGTTTAAAAACCAGATTATTGTATTAAGAATGACATCAAAGAAGTATACATAATACTTTTCAAAACAGTAGGTTTATTTCTTTTATTATGTTGACTACTACAGATAGGTTAATTATCCTATTCAGAACTGTATTTTTACAAAATCAAAACTACTAACCTCTCACATAGGTAAAATATTTAACTTATATAAACACTCATTTATTTCTGTGAAGAAAGAACTAAGTTATTTTACAGAGTTACTTCACTATACATACTGCTTAACTATTCTACAAATGTTCATATTTCAAGTAGGATGATTCTAGTATAGTCTTTTTTATAAATAAATTAACTGTAGCAATTATAATAGTGTAACAATGAAATATTAACAAAATCCTATATATGTACTTATAAAATAGACTAAGTGCAAGGGTAAATAATATTCAATAAATAATATTTATATATGAACAAATTTATTTAATAAAACTAAACAAAAATTAATTATAAAAGAATGTATAGGGTCAAAACCCTCATAATATTAAACAGTATAAATTATAGTATTAACATTATAACATTATAATTTATAGCATAAATATTGTAATTCATAGTAATAACAATATAATCAGATAAGCACTAATCCAAAGATTTGGATTATTTAGTTTTCTGAAACATCAACTATAAAATATTTTTTACAGTCCTATAAGGACAGAGAAAAAAATAACAATGTAAGTATAACCCCTACATACCTATAACAAACAAGTATTTAACATGTATTATTAAACTAAATAATAGGTAATTAAAGAAATTGTTTTATACACAGGTTACTAACAGAATTTAACCATGCTCGAATAACCGAGCTTATAAACAATTATTATGACAGAAAGAAATAGCAGAACATATAATATTAATATATTTTAATGGAAGATAATTTAAACAGTAAAAATATCTTTACAAAGTTGAAATAGGGTGAAACCCAAATGCACAAAAATTACATTTAGAGCATCAAAACAACCAAGTCTGAGCTCAAGAGAGTTACATCTCTTCACTTAAAGATAAACAGAGGACAGCTTGATAGGCTGCATACTTTTCTTTACATAACTATACACATAACCAGTAAAACAAAAATTTACAAGTCACGACATAAGCTGGAAACCCTACTAGTAGCAAGGGTTTGGTAAACAAACTAAACAAGCTAACCAAGAAACAATAAACCACAAGGGTTATTTGCAGGCCATGGCGACCAACCAAAACTGTTCCATAAAGAACTGCACAAGTTTGAACTGCCATGGGTTGACCAAGGCTTACCCATATGTAGGAAGCTTACCCTACTCATTGTATTAAGCTGCAAAGAGGGTTGTAAATCGTCACCTGCAAGAATAATTCCACAAACGTTAGTATTATTGCATTATATCACAACTGAGCTAAGAACAAGTTTTAAGAACTGTTAAAATAATTTTTAATACCTGGGAGCAAAGGTAATGTAGCCACCAATGAACAGGAATGTCGCCACCAGCAAGACGAAAAGCAAACCCTTCATCTATCTTGTGACAGAGACGGGTTTAACAAATGCAAACCACTGCTAGCAGCATCCAGGAGAAGGGAGCAAAGGCCAAGCAAGAAGTGGACAGTAGAGCTCAAAACTGTCACAAATCGAAGCATAAGAACACGCTCTCACAAACCCTGTGACAGACCAGGCCATAAGTTAAGTCACGGTCCTTAACAAATTATTGCTAGGATAAAACTCACAGCCCTTTAAAACAATCCCAACAAGCAATCCATGGAGGAGCAAACCAAAGAAAACTACACACAGTCCAAGCTGTAAGCAAAATGTCATGGCTCTCCTCAAACCATTGCAGGATGAACTCACGGTGCAGACAAGGAGTGAGGATGATGAAGGTGGACTGAACAATGTAACCAGGACATGGATCTCATTCTTTCAGGACATGGAGCTCATTCTTTTCACATTAGGGTAAAACATGGCGTCCAAGACACAGTTGTAGAGCGGCCCAAAGGCCCAAAAAAAATGGAGAAGAATGAGAATGAGTAGGGTTCATAAACCCTTATACTCCCAACACTTGGCCAAGAAAGAACCACGTGTTCACGCAAATAAATCAACCATGCAGTGGGTAATTCGTATAGTTCCTGCATGCAAATCAATTTCCAATTATTCAAACATAATCTTTTCTCAATCATATAGTATTGCAATCATTTACAAAGGTTCCACGTTATCCCGAAGTCAACCAACAATTGCATGGTATAAACGATGAACGCATAATCTATAATCTCTCAAATCATATTCCAAGCTTATATTTAGTTGACGCATAGTTTGGGACGAGGCGATTTCAAATCCTTTTAATTACACAACCTTTTACATGATCCAATCGAGGGAGTGGTCTAACACCACATCCTTTACCCATTGCATGTTACATTATAAACTTTGTTATCAAATATTTATTCATATCAAGCTTTTGGTTGACCATGAAATCAACGAATCTCATAAACCATATTCATGCCAAAGTATTTTTACGTTGATACATACCCAAAGTATGTCATGTTCATACTTGTCCAAAATATTTAGGCTTGGAACTTTAGTTTATGAACTTTATAACTATATATTTATTCACATTAAGCTTTTTGTAAATCATGAAATCGATGCAATATAATAATCGATAATCATGACCAAAGTATAATTATGCACAAAAGATTTAGTTCTTCACTAATGGAAAATCAAGTTAGTCATAGCATAAATATTATAATTACATATGTTGATAAGCCTTGAGCTATCAAACTAGGTTAATAAAGTAAATCTTACGATACTTAGGAGATGCAAAGAAAAAGGGGTATTTCCGCCCTTAGCCAAACTATGATAATAAAGTATTACTAACAAACTTTGCATAGCTAATCATATTGTCACCAACATTTATGTTGTGACTTGATAATGTTATAGAACATAGTTTTAATTGGGATCATGGACTTTATAAACCTTATCTGTTTATAATCAGAACTACTGGTAAACTTGAATGCATTATAAACATGATCATTTGTGTATGTATCTTTGAATATCATAGAAATTATAGATCAGTGGGTGGAAAATACTCAGATGATGGCTATCAATCCTATACATAGCTCAGATCAACAAAGTTTAATAATTTTTGCCTATTTACCAACCATGACAAGTACTTTTAGCTTCTCCATGTTTTTGATTAGTAACATAATCTTTTAGAATTATCTAG